>JAKSZT010054012.1:2049665-2513495 GCA_026826555.1 Tolypeutes matacus
TTTGTTTTTTTGTGTTGTTTTTTTTTTTTTTTTTTTTTTTTTTCTCTTTTTTTTTTTTTTTTTTCTCTCTACATTTGCCCTGATTTATCAAAGTAATTCATATTCATTTATTCAACAATACTGATGAAATGACTCTGTGCTGGACATACAATGGGAATAAAATGCATTCTAGCAGAAGGCTTGGAGGCTGACTCATATCCAGTGAAGGAGACAGACAAGGTAGGGGCAGTCACAAGACCGTGGGATGTGTGCTCCCTGGTGCAGGTCCAGGCGGAGGGAACAGCATAGCACAGTCTGGGAGTCCAGGAGAAAATATGGAAAGGGCAGAAAGAGCCACCTAGACTCTCATCACCTCAAGGCAACATTTTGGCATTTTCCACCCCCAGTGTTTTTCATTTCTTTTTCCTTTTTTATACCCTCCCAATCCTCCTCCAGTTCCATCCCCATTGAGGTAACTAATGATAACAGTCAGTGTGTATCATTCCAGACCATTCTGCATAATCATACAAACATGTAATAACAAGAGCTAATATTTCTTGAGCAGTTTCTGTGCGCACAGTGTAGTCACTCTTTATCACAACACTATCTTAGGTTCATGCTCAGGGTGAAAACCACTATACTCAATGATCTCAACATGCTTTTTTCTGCTTTAAAAGGGGTAATATTTTTCTCCTCACTTTATAGATGAGAAACTAAAACACAGAACATTTAAGTAAGTTGCCCAGATGTGCTCAGCTCAAAGAGGCAGAGCTTTGATTTAAACCAGGGGTTCTTAACCGGGGGGTCCATGAGCTTGAATTGAAAATCAAAAAACATTATTCTTGTGGGGACATGTTGGTGCCAGTATGATACATTTATTAAATAATAACACAGTATAGTGTGGACTTAGTAAGGGCTCCATGGTTTTCACCTGACTGGCAAAAGGGTCTGTGGAACAAAAAAAGTTAAGAACCCCTGGTTTAAACCATGCAGTTTGATTCCAGAACTTTTTCCCATAATCTTTACACCTTTTTCCCCTTTTAATGGGATCATATTGTATACTTTACAACTTTTTCCCCCTAGTTAATGTACCACAGACATCCCTCAGGTCAACAGATATTGAAATAACTAGTTTGTTTTTTTTAATAGCTAGATAATATTCCATAATGTGAATCTACATTCATTCCTTTTTAATTGTATTTTATTCTTTATGTAGTGGATGTCCAATAATAAATAACTTTGCTCCTGTTTTTGTTGTTGTTGTTGTTTGTTTTCCACTAAACTTTCTACACTCACTTCTTCTTATCATTATGAAATGACTATCACGTCTCTCCTTCTCGGGGTCAATTGTGAAATAAAGACAGGAGTCAAAGGAGACCAGAATATCAGCTGTATTGTTAGAGCTGATCCAGAGAACACACCTTGCTATCTTTTCTCCTGAACTGACTGGCCAGGGATAGGCTTAGCAGCTGAGGAACCCTGGGCCTCCCCCGGCATGGCAGAGCCTGTGCCAATGAGCAAACCCCAGGGAGGAAAGGATAAAGCAGGCGTGACGGGGCAGGGTGACTGACCATTACCTCCCCCATCCCCGCCACCCCAGAAGTGAAATAGGGTCCCTCTATGGAAAGGTGAGGGCAGGGGAAGCAGTTCCATCTTATAGATGACAAAACTGAGGCCCAGAGAGGTTGGTGGTAGGTGGCCTAAACTGCTTCTCTGCCCTAGGAATAGCCTCTTCCTTTGGCAAGGAGGAATTGATCTTCCCCACAATGGGTTGTGTAATCTTAAGAATCCCAGATATTTAGTTTCAGTCTCTAAGGTGTCTTCCACGAAAAAATCCACAGCCTTTCTTGAATCTCTTCTCCTTTAATATCTTTGACACCCTATGTGCTTCTCTCTCAGACTCCAAAGAAGAAAACTGCTAAGAAAGATTAAAGCTGTTATAGAATATCAGTTAGTTTATAATGAGCAAAATCTATATACCTTTGGTGGATATCTGGCAGGAACACAGGATGCAGGAGTTAATGTATTTATGGGTTATTTTGTGCATCTTTAAAAAAAAAAAAACACAAGATTTTGTGAATCTTACATTACATTGTGATTCTACATTATAGAATCAAGCACCCTATAAATGATTTACTGGGATAGCAAAAAAATCAAATAAATCATTCAGATTGCATCTGAAGTATCAAAAGCTCCAATGTCTGGGAAAGAATCATTTCTGTAGTGGAAAATAGCTGCATTATATTTTCAGAAATGTGATACTTCCATTGAGGTGGGTGAACCTTCTCCATTTTAAAAACTTGGTGCAGTGAGACTGTGTTAAATTGCTGATATTCTCCTGATTTTCTCATGAGGATGGAATTCTAACCCTCTCCACTGTTTTAGTGCTTCCTTAAAAATGTAATAGGGGGAAGCAAAACCAAATGGAGCATGTTATTGGAGGTCCCAAGGAAAAGGCCATGGAATTGCCCCCCTCTGTCATAGCCTGTCTTTAGAAAGCTCCTGGGCTTTTCTGCCAGCTTAGGTCTGACGTGAATTGTTATTTACTCAGGATCTAGAGGCAGATGAGATTTGAAGCTGAAATAAAAGTAAGAGGTTCCTTAGGTACCTAACCTGGTATAGCACAAAACCAACCATGTCCTATTCACATCATTCATATTTAGCTCAGTAAATGGGAAACTGAAAGGGCTGATTTTGTCTGCACTGCGAAGGGGAATTGGCAATAATAGCAATAATAATAATAATGTTGAATAACATCTCTGTAGAACTATGTGCTAGAAACTGTTGTGATTTAAGCATACATCTAATCTTATAGGAAACCCCTTAATAGCCAACATTTGCCTAAACAGAAAATGTACGTTTATTAGAGATTTCAAGCTAAAGTACAGGAAATTCACATTCCCTCTACATCCCACCTCCTACATTTAAAATGAAATGAAATAAAATATTTTCAAAAAAGATATGAAATGCTCAGTCATGAGATTTAATATATATCCATATGTCTAATGGGTGTTTTCTGCTGTTTTAATTTACAATGAATATTAGCCATCCCCTCCAAGGAATGTTGGTTCTAGCAGGTTAATGAAGCACATTGGCTGAAAAGCGGGTGTACAAGTCAGGGTTCTCCACTGGAACAGTCGACAGGAGGTGTGTGTGTGTGTGTAAATATTAAGATATTTATTATAGGAATTGGCTCATGTGACTGTGGGGATTGGCAAGTTCAAATTCTATAGGACAGGACCTAAGTTGGAAGCTCAGTGAAGGGGAAGTTGAATTCCCCAGGCTGAAGTAGAGATCAGAATTCTTCCTTCTGACTTCTGAAATCCTCAATTCTCTTCTTAAGGCCACCAACTGATTGGATGAAGAGACTCTTCTCATTGCTGAAGACAATGTCCTTTGTTGATTATAGATGTCATCAGCCATAGGTGAAATCAATAGACTAATGATTTAGATCCATCTATGAAATACCCTCATATTCACAATCAGACCAGTGCTTGCTTAACAAAAACCACTGGACTCCATAACCTAGTCACACTGATATATGAAATTGACCTTCACAGTGGGCACGGGCTCTAACCCCACCCCATGGATAGCCTCGAAATGAATCCATCATATGACAAACAGGTATTTCAGGTATTCTTCCCAATTTCCTTGGAAGCCTCCAGCCCCTGAAAGATTGAAGCCCTCTCTAACAAGCTACAACTCCCGAGCCAATGTTGACTTGATTTGAATCCAGAGGCACCTTCAGACCTGCTAACATCAGAGGCTTAAAATGTTACCAGTTTTCATGACCAAAAATAGGCGATGCTTGACAGCACTTATGCTCACAAGGGCCAACTCCACAAATTTACAAATGGTTTATTTATTTTAAAAAAGTAAAAATTAAAAGCAGGAGAAAATCATAGCACTCTGAATTAGTTTTGTATTCATGAGCATTGAAAGTCTAATTTCTCTTTTCTCTCTTTTTTCCCTCTAGCTTTCTTATCTCAAATAGAGTAATCTCATGAAAATGTAATTTTTGCATCACTAGATAGAAAAAAGAAATAGATACATGTCAAGGACAATGTAACATCCTTTCCTCTTGTGTAATTTAATAACATTGGTTCCTGTAAAGTGTTAACAGATCCAGGCTGCCTTTCCAACCTTTGGGGTTTCTTGTGTACACTCAGTTCCTTCTCCTGAAAGACCAAGATGCTTATTCCTCCTAGAATGATTTTTTTTTTTTAATAATTTCATTTGTTTGCTTCATAAATGCATACCTCTTCAGAGAGGCACAAATTATTTATGAGCAGCCAGGAACTTCAAAATAACCAATAACTTCCCACTGTCTATTGCTTGTCCCCTACTCCTGCGCTTGTTAATGAATGGAATTTATTGAGCATTGCTAATAATCTGCAGTGAGGGATAGAATTACAAGGCTGAAAAGCTATGCTTTCTGCTCAGTCTTTTCAGAAACTAAGTTTTTTCCTATATGCTGTCAGAATATATGTTCCAGAATGTCCTAAATAATAAGTGCACTCCAATCACTGTTAATGGAAAACTCAAACTAACAATTACCTTCCCAGAGCCTCCACAACAGCCAGCAGATATCTTTTAACCAGAAGGGAGGAAAAACCAGCCCTGACCTTTCTCAACAAACATTTTCCTGCTGCCCTTATGACAGAAGAGGTGGCGCTGGAACCCATGAGTGGATGAAAATGACCTGTAAATAGACCTTCCTGTATTTAGAGTTGATTCTAAATATTCTTTGTAGTAGACTTCAGGCTGAGGGAGATGGGGAACATAGTCACTGGTTTCTTGTGATTCTGAAAGGATGGGCAGCCCATAATACTGTCCAGCCTTGCAGGTGTCGTCAGCCTGCCCCCCATCCTCCAGGCCACGGCAGTTCATCCAAGGGCCCGCCCTAAACACAGAGGAGCTCTAGGCCAGCCCCGCGCTTGTCCTCTCCGCATCCCACAAGCCAATAACCTAGCCATGCTGATAAATGAAATTGACCATCGCAGTGGGCACTGGCTTCTCTGTGGGCATTCCCTTTTTGTTTAAACTAGTTTGAGTTGAGATTCAGTCATTCCCCATCCCAAAGCCATAACTACTTTCCTCCCTCTTATGATTGGGCAAGGATTAAATGAGATAATACACTAGGGCAGGACCTGGCACAAGGTAAGCTGTTGTTATGACAGTGGTTACCATTATCACTATTAACTGAAACACAGGATAATAAGTGCTGAGCTACCCTTCTACCTCAAAGTCTGCTTATAGGGATGAGATGAAATTAGAGAGGTAAAGGCACATAAGAGCTAAAAAGTACAAAAGGGTATGCAACAGTGCAAAAGAAAAAGATGCTGTTTCAGTGGAAGGAAAGAACCTTGAGGAGAACCTTCCAGTTTGGTTGGCCAAGGAGAAAGTGACCTCAAAGGCATACATACAGCCCAAACCTGGAGCATGTCCTCATGGTCTTTGGTTCTTAACCTTTATCTATATCAGCATCACCCGAGCTTGTGAAGCTGCAGGTTATCAGGGCCCACCCACAGAGATTCTGATCCAATGGTCTGGGGTGGGCCCCAGTAATCTGCATTTTTAACAGGCATCTCAGATTCTTTTGAGAGAATTGAAATGATGAGACTTTGGGAAAACACAAGATTCCAGGAATGGCAGGTGTGCTTGGTGATATATTTGAATGGTGATTTCTTTGAATGTATGTTCTGGATCACCCTCAATGCAAAAACGCATGGCCCTTGTGAGAGGAGATAATTGAAGCTGCCTTCAGCCTCGGCCAGACCCCTGTTTTCTGGACGCCTTGTCATAAATAATTGTCTCGCTTTAACAGGTCTGGGTGGATTTACAGGCTCACATTTAATTTCAACCGCTCTTCATTAATCCTGATGATCTCACTTAAATTATTAAACAGTCATATTCCAATTTCCAGGGCACTAATTATATCCTTGAGAGGCTGTTATTATCTGGATAATCACATACACTCAGCCAACACTAGGATGTTTTTTCCCCACTCATCAGAATTTTATGCTTTTTCAGGATTTTTTCAGTTGCTGGGTGTTTCATGACAAGATCTCAGAGCTGAGGAGTGATGAAACACTAGAGTAGATGCTCTCTAATTTTGCTGTGCATATGAAATCACTTGGGAAGTTATGTCTTAAATTCAGAGTCCCAGGCCCCATCCCCTCCAGAGGCCAAGCCTGTGGTCTGGGTGAAACCCAGGAATCTGCATTATACCCAGCTCTCTGGGGCTTCAGATGCAGACACAGGCCCTCCCAAGACCTCGCGCTGAGAAACTTAGCCTTCATGTGTTAGCCCTGGCAGGAGCTCTCAAGGAATATTTAGTGATGAGCCCAATCCCTTCATTTTCTGATAGAGAAACTGAAGTCCAGAGAGAGGAAAGCTCTTGTTGAAAGGCCTTCCGCAGACCCCAGCCTATACCTCTGGCCTGTTGTGGGGATCAAATGAGATAATAGATGGGAAAGCACTTTGGAAAGTATTCTGTACTCTATAAATACAAGGAGGCACTATTATTTTCAAGCTGAAATGGGCTTATGACAGAAATGGCTTGGTACGTGCTCTCTAAATTACCATAATCACCTGTTTGAGGTCCCAACCCAGTCCATAACTCTAAATTCACTAGGCATGGTATAAATTCCAACTGAAACATCCAATAAAAAAAATGTTTTTTCATGTGAGAATGTGTTTGGCTCCCTACCTGATCCTGAGTCAGAGGCTTCTTGCCTTTTCCTTTGCCTGGTCCCATCTATTCCGGGCTGGATCATATCCCCTGCAACCTCTGGGTCCCTGGTTTAAAGGCCCTGCTCTGCAGCACATGCATTTCTGTCCTTTCCTGGGACATTTCAAATTTACCCATGAGCATTTTTGCCCCCAAGTGCTCCCTCTGAATGAAACCACTTCTAACCACCTTTATGGCTTTATAAATAGAAAAGCTCAAATCAAGGCACCCTAGGCCTTGGTCCTTTCAGTTTGGTACATGCACCTACTTAAGTTTGCTACAAGTGTACCTTGAAGCTAAGTTGCTAATCCTGAAGGCCACCTCCAGGCAGCTGTGCTGCGTTTGTCATGCTGTGCTTGTCCTGCCATGCCTCGATTGGCCAGGTAGCTCTTAGGAAAGCACTTCCTCATGTTGAATTAAAACTATCCTCCCTGCCATGTCCATTATGGGGTCTAGATCTGCCCCGACTTCCCCAGGATTCCCTCCAGGTTTCAGAAGACCCTGTGTGTATTCCCCCACAAGGCCCTTCAACTGTAAAATAAATTTCTGAAAAAATGTGGTAATAAAGTAGTTCCAGAACAGACACTCTGGTTCAAGTCACATTTCAACCTTTATTTTTAAATATTTCTTCCACACTCCCACGGATCCCATCTCTTAGTTCCCCACATGTAAAACCTCAAGTTCAAGCATTTGCAAGATACCCCACACACAAATTCTATTTTTAAAACTGGAAAACATCAAGGATTTCCACTGATGGTTAAAAAAAAAAAAAAAAAAACGAAGGTTCCCAGGCAGCAAAACTTCAGAGTTCAGAGCATTTCAGTACAGCTTTCAGGGATCTTCACCCGACTTGCACACTTCAGAGATGCAAAACAGAGGCCCACGGGGTCATGACTTGTCTAAAGTCACAGAACTGGTTAATGACAAAGCCCAGCTCCACGTTCAGGACACACCTGTTGCTGGCTGGGAGAGCCCCCACAGGCTGTCAGGTCCCTCTGGAAGTGAGGCACACAGTCGTATCCCCCAGGTCCAGGCTGTCCCTGTGGATTTACTGCTGCTGGCAGAACCAGACTTCCATCGTGCACTGGGGGGCTGCCAGCAGCAGATATGGACACCCCAGTTATGTCCTTTGCTGCCTAAATTTTTTTTTTCAGTTTTCGTTTTTTAAAAAGATATTTAGATTACATAAATGTTACATAAAAAATATAGGAAGTTCCCATATGCCCTGCTCCCCATACTGCCCACATTTGCCCCCATTAACAATATCCTTCATTAGTATGGTATATTCATTGCAATGGATGAACACATTTTGGAGCATTGCCACTAAGCATGGATTATAGTTTACATTGTAGTTTACGCTCTCTCCCACCCAATTCTGTAGGTTATGGCAAGATATATAATGCCTGTATCTGTCATTGCAATGTCATTCGGGACAATTCCAAGTCCCAAAAATGCCCCCATATTAGACCTGTTTTCCCTCTCCGACCTCAGAACCTCCAGAGGCCACTACCTCCACATTAATGATATAAGTTCTTCTGTTGCTAAAATCACAATAAGTCTGTTGTAGTATGCCAGTAAGTCTACTCTAGTCCATCATTCATTCCCCAGTCCTGAGGTTTCTGGGATGATGATACCCACTTCACCTCTAATTGAGAGGGGGCTTCAATCCCATACGGCTGATGGATGGAACTCTCTTGCTTGCAATAGTAGACTCTCTCAGTTCCTTGGTATGGTGGTTGTCCATCATCACTAAATATATTTTAATTTGGCTCATCCTCAAATACATTTCTTTACCAGTGGAGCTGAGTGTCCGCTACATTGTAACATTTAGCTAATGGCTAACACAGCACATACAGTACACACTTCAAACAGCACTGAACAACACCGGCCATCCTCTATCAAAGGCACTCTCTAATGACAACCTCTTTGGATGTTCTCCAATGTGCTGTGTCTATAGCCCACCACAAAAGCCCACCTTGGCAGTATGGGGAACCAACTTTTATGACCACCAACTCCTCTATAGATAGTACTACTTTTACAACGGTGTAAAACTATACTTGTACACGTTATTTTTAAAAAACACACACACCAAAAAAACCTAAATGCAAGACTTTGTCTTTATTTCAGCTAAATTTTATTTGCATCTGGGTTTTTTTGTTGTTGTTGTCTTAATCTTTTATCCTACGTTATCCCTTCCAAGAGACCACTACTTTTAGAAACCTTAAGTTGTCTGGGCTTTGAAGGAGCTGAATTCTAAGAACCCAAGCTTTAGGGTCAAATGGTAGGTGACATTGTGCTAGTCTTTAGTCTTCCTATGACTCAATGAGTAAAATTGGGTTACTTCTTCAAAGAGTTGGACAGATTAACTGAGCTATTGTGTGTAGAGGGTTTAGAACAATGTGTGGCTCAGAGAAGGTATTCTATAATCCCCTCTGGGTCTCGGTTTCCCCACCTGGCAAGTGATATGAAACGCTCTGTGATCATCTGTCTCCTCTTCCTTCCTTCCTTCGTCACCCTTTCTAGCTATATCTTGAAGACCCCCAAACTTAAATCATCATTAATAATAATAATAATATATGAAAATGATAATAATAAAGGCCACCATTTATTAAGTATTTAATATGTGCCAGGAACTGTTAATTCATGATCCTATTGAATCTATGAGACTAATATCATCCTGATGTTGCAAGTGACAAAACTGATCATTAGGAAGGTCCAATTCAAAGGGCAGGTGAGCGGTGAAGTCAGGATTCAATCTCAAGTTCATTTGGATCTAGAGTAATAAATCATTGTGTATTACTTCCTCTGTAGTGATAGGAATAGCTTTTAAGGATTTAACACTTTATATTTATTGCTCATCGATTCATTCACTCTTGGCTCTTTGACTTTGAAAATTAGGGCCCAGATTGAGCTGGGACAAAATATCCACCTAGCAGGAAAAAGAATGAAAATCTGGACATTTTTCTGCCAGAATTCCCACAGTTGATTTGCTGCGGGCTCTTTTTGCCCCCTCTAATGCAGAATGTGATTTTCTTTCCTTTCAACCTTCATGCCACTGGAAATTTTTAAATTATTCAAGACATTGAAGGTTTATTATCTGCTGGAAGGCCGTAATATAATTGCAGAGTATCACTTAAAGAGCTGTCTGTCTGTGTGGACTACCTTGTTCTGAATACCTGCCCCTGCATAGAGCAAGACGATGTATATTTATTTATCAGTGGTGGTTTATAATTGCCTTAGATCAATTCTATTATTCTTTCTCCATGGCCCAAACCCCAAAATAAATAGCTGGCAATGCACAGACCATTGAAATCATTTATGTTATCATCATTCATTTATTTCTGTTCTGTCATTTGCATCTTGATGGACAGCCATGTGTTTGGGGGGTTTCATTTTGTGTTATAGCCTGTGCTCGCATTGTCTGTGTGTAATTCTAATTTGGATATTAATCACCCCAATTACAGAATGCCCTTTCAAATATTATATCACCCCCAATTGGTGATATTCAAACCAAGTTAGTCATAAAGATCACAAATATGCCAACTCATGCTCCATTTTCCTTTTTCTATATAGAAAGGAATCCTCTCCCAGTGTTTATCTGTGACAAGAGAAACTGTCTTTGTAGGGGGTGGAGGAGAATATCATTTTTTCTTCTGTAAGTCTCATCAATTCAGGAGCATTTTGGAATACAAAGTTTACTAAGTGACTTTTCCAGGTATTGGTGTGAGTACAAGGAGGCCAGCTCTGGTTCCAGCCTGCCGGGAAACAGCTCTGTGACCGTGAGCAAATTACGTCACCTTTGTGCTTCAGTGTCTGCATCTGTAAAGTATGGATGACTTCTCAGTTCCTGTCCAGCCTTGAATCCTCAAACTCTAGGATGACTTTCCTGACTTCTTCCCCAGTGTTTAGAATTAAAATTTGATGCCTTGTACTTGTCTTAATGAATATCAGTTATTTAATATAGCACTATCTTTAAGAACTATTGAGTTCTGGAAAAGTATTTGCCCCTGCCCGTGTGACCCAATGAGTGGCTGCTGTGTTTCAGAAGCCCAATATATTTATATATATTTTCCTAAATCTTTTTTTTCTCTCTCTCTCACAGCATGGCTCTTAGATGATATTTACTTCTTGTCCTCTCCAGTTTCTCTGTCCCTAGGAGCCTTTTTCCCTCCCTTTCTAATTTGCTATCCCAAATCAGCTTTGGAATAAGAAATTCAGTTATCAAAGTAATCCAGATTTTTCCTCAAATCAGGGTTAAATAGGTCCTGAGTAGGTGTTTCAAGGCTCTCACCTATAACTTCATGAGCCAGGTTTAGTGGCCACACAGAAGACGAAGCCTTTAACTCTAAATGAGAATAATCAGGAGGCGGATGTGGCTCAAATGGTTGGGCATCCGTCTGCCATATGGAGGGACCTGGGTTCGATCTCCAGGACCTCCCAGTAAAATTTAAAATATATATATATATATATAGAAGGCACATGGGCTGCCAGGCTCTGTTTGCCGGTGAGCTGCCAGGCCCTGGGAGCCACGCAGCAAGATGATGACGTAACTGGAGAGAGACGCAGGGGAGAGACAAGACGAGATGCTCCGAAAGCGCCAAAAGCCAGGAACCAGGGTGGCACAGGTGGCAGAACACTTCTCTCCTACATTGGAGGTCTCCAGGATCAAATCCTGGTGAAGACTGGAGGAGGAGGATGAGAAGAGATGGCAGGAAACAGACACAGAGAGTTGCCCAGCGAATGGACACAAAACAGCAAATAGAGAAGGGGGGGTTTAAAATGGATAAAGTAAATACATAAATCTTTAAAAAATAATAATAATAATAATAATCGGAACTCTTCCTAGAAGAGGTGTCATTAGCTAGGGAATAAGCAAAACATAAGCAAAACAGAGGCACACTGGACCATCAGCAAATCCCTAAGGGTGATTGTTGGGGAACTTAAGTTCCCCTTGAGTGACTGACTTCTGAGCCCCAATACTGAGCTGGGAACTCAACATTTCTAGATTCTCAAGGGGACACATAATCTTACAAAGCATTTTAGGTAGGAGAAGCAGCCTGGGAAATGTAATTTAAATTCTGAAGTGTCAGAATTTACAGACATTTAAGAAATCCTGAAATTTCATTGTTTATAGGTCAGTGGGAACAGAATATTTGAAATCCAACTCGCAAATAATGCAGTGCCTCTGGTCACCATGGTGATCAATTATAGAAGGACCGTAGCTATGGTCCCTCCAGAATCTTTAGCAATGCATCATCCAATATAGTAGCCACATGTGGCTGGTTAAATTTAAATTAATTAAAATTAAATAAAATTTACAATGCTGTTCCTCAGTCACACTAGATATATTTACTTGCTCAATAGCCACGTGTGACTAGTGGCTATCATATTGGACGGACAGATATAAAACTTTGTAGAAAGTTCTGTTGGACAGCACTGCCCTAGAGCAGGGGTTCTTAACTTTTTTTGTTCCATGGACCCCTTTGCCAGTCAGGTGAAATGAATACTAATGTAATTTATTTATTGCATACGTTCATAAGTGAAGGAAATGCTAGATTTCAGTTAGAGGTCAGAGAAAAAGATAATAAGTTGATTTTTTTCAATTCAAGCTCGGGGAACTCTGGTTAAGAACCCCCTGCTCTAAAAAGACAAGAGTAAAACATGTGAAACAGCAGTTAGCATTTAGTTCCCACCGAGCTGGAGATGCTGGGGCCCATGCAGGGCCCTGTGTCCACAGTCAATAGCTCAAAAGCCCATTGTACCTGGTGCAGGGAAACAAGCTTAGGCCTATCCTGCTGGTAGGAGAATAAGTTGACACAACTTTTCTGAAGGCCAATTTGACCATATGTACCAAAACTCCTTAAAAATGAGCATATCCAGGGGATATGTACAAGGTCCTGAGTTCAATCCCTGGTATCTCCGGAAAAAAAAAAAGAAAGAAAGAAAAGCATATCCTTTCATCTAGTGATTCTCTAGGAAGTTTTCTGAACAAAAGGATGTATGTACATGGATATTCATCAGATCACAATCCAATGGATATAGCCTGTAGTGCTGGTCAAAGTTTCACAACTAGCTGGGCTACAGGGAGCCTCAATTTGTAGCATTTGCCAATTTCCATGGTGTCAAAGCTCTACCATGGCTGATTTCAAGCTGCCAACATAGAGCTGGGAAGTGATGCTCACCATGGGCTCTCACCCGTGTACAAATGGGCCCCAGCACACCACTGGCAAGTAGCCTAAATGCCTGAAAAGAGGAGGCTGATTAAATAAATTATGGTCGAAAATGCTATGAGTCATTAAAAATATGATGTAGACCAGTGGTTTCAAACATTAGCACACCTCAGAATCACCTACAAGTTTGTTAAAACCTCGTTTTCTGGTGGGAAGTGGGACTGGCATTTGAATCAGGCCACAGACCTCAGGGCCTGCCCTCAGAATCCCTCCAGCATGCCACTGTGTGTGCTCTTGCCTGTGGCAGAGTGACACTGACCAGGTGCCCGGGGTTATTTTTAGGTGATGGGGTCACAAGACATTTCTATATTTTCCTGTGTGCTTTTATGTGTTTCAAAACTTTCTACCAGGCAATATTTTTGTAACTGGAAAAAAAATCAACATAGTAAACATTATAAATAAGAAAGACCACTGTGCCTTTGATTCACTGGCACACCTTGCCCTTGGGGTTCTTGGTTTGATTGGCCTCCACACCTCTGCCCTTTGCCTTCAGCCACTGGCTTCTTGTTTACCAGTTTAGAGTCTACAAAGCTCTCACATTTGTTAACTTACCTGATCCTCACAGCAATCCTATGGTGTAGGTCATCTGACTGCTCCCATTTTATAGATGAGACAAGTAAGGCTTAGGAAGGTGAAGTGACTTGCCCAAGGTTACACGGCGGTGGGGTGGTTTTCCCTTTAGTTACTGACTCATTTTCTGGTTCCTGCTCCTGGTAATTCAGTTGCTACCATTTATTGAACACTTACTTTGTGCTGGAAATACTACTTCTATAACTGCATTTTAATCTCACAACAATCCTGGAAGGAGGGTGTTAGTATCACCTTTTTACAGATGAAGTGAGACTCAGAGAGGCTTATTGCCATCTGCAAAGATACACTGCCAGTTTTTTTTTTAATTCCAAAGCCCCTCAGTTCATAGGGGGAATATTCAGGGACCATATCTGCATTTCTGACATTGTCCATCTCTGGCCTGACCGTCCCCAGCACCTCTTCCTGGGCCTCATGGACTGTTCCAGGCAGGTTTCCCAGGGGAAGGCTTGTTCCACCACATCAGGCTGGAAGCCTGACAGCCCCTCCCCAGGTGAGCGTGAGGTTCATCTGTTGCATCTCAGGAGCCTGGCCTTTGAGTGCTTGCTATGTGCCAGGCACAGTGTTAAGTGGTTTACACTTGCTTCTCATGTAATTCTCCATAGCAGCCCTCTGAGGTATGGGGAGTATTACCCTCATTTGCATATGAAACCCTGAGGCTGGGTGAGGCCCAGTGACTTGCCCAAGATCACACAGCTCAGAAGTGGTCAAGCTGGGAGCTTCCCTGGAATGGGCCCACCTAAGTCCCCAGCTTTAACCTCTACTTTATACCATTTTCCTGCCTCCCCATCACCTCACCTCAAACCCCCATTGGTCAGGAGGCGGAAGGGAATCCACCATGGACCATTATTTTCAATTATCCCAGGACCATGTCTGCTCATGCAGAGACCTATTTAATGGTACTTAATGCTACAAGGACTTTTAAATTGTTAGTGTTGAGTGAAGCTTGCATCGAGTAGCAGAGATGCTGGCAAATGTGTGAATGGTAGGCTAACCAAATTAAGTAATGTGATGGGAATTCTGTGCCCTGCGGAGTGCCTGAACATTTTAATTCAGGCTCTTCTCTTTTTGTTGTTGTTGATGATGATGATGTACCCGGGCTGGCGCTCAACCACTGAGCCACATCGGCTCCCCCAAGTTGGTTTTTTCGTTTGTTGCTTGTTGTTTTTTATTCTTGTTTTTAGGAGGCACCGGGACCGAACCCAGGACCTCCCATGTGGGAAGCAGGCACTCAGCTGCTTGAGCCACATCCACTCCCCTCAGTCTCTAATCTTAAAGCAGCTGCACTCTTATTTATTATCTCTTTAATCATTCAAGGCACCAAAATTTCAGGTCAACTGCTTAGGAAATTTTATCCACTTTTTTTTTTTTTTTTCCCAAGAAACCTTTGATTACACCCTGCTATGGCAGGGAAGAAATTTCACAGGGCCACCAATTCAGGTGGCTAAAAAGGTAAATGTAAAAAATAATAGAATTTCCTCTGTCTCAAGCTTTCTATCTGACGGCAGAAACCTGGTCTCAGTCCTGTCTTGGACAGTTCCCTCACCAGCTCTTAGTGCCTTTCTGATAACTGCTCACTCCTGAGCCCAAGGGTGTTTTAATCTCTAGGAAGGTGGTGAGGGCAGTTGGTGCTGGACAGAGACTCAGCAGATATTCTTCCAAATGTATTGTTTATGCCAAGACCTTGACTTTTGAAGCTCAAAAGCCAAGATCGTTTGTCTTTTGTTTTCTGATTTTGATTATGCCTTCCATCTCTGGGGGCCGGGGGGCCAAGTTGTTTTGTGGATTTTCTTTATTATTTTGGAAAGGAAGAGAGAGTGAAGCAGCAATATGTGAGTTAAAATGGATCATAATTATAACCACCCCAAAATAAAACCTTTTAAATGTTGTCCCACCACATTTGATTTAGTTATTAACAAAATCCATGGCCAAAGTGCTCAAAAAGAAAGCACCTTCCACCCAACCCAGAAGAGTGGAACAAAGTTGCAGGGCAGGCTTTTTCTCACTCCTCATGCACCCCTACCCCCTTTCCAGAGAGAACCTGGCTCCATGGAATCACAGTGGCTGATGAGCAGGAATGAGCAGCATTCCTCAGGCTGTTGGGTTGAAGAGAAGGTCAGAGATTACTAAAGTTGACCAGCTGTGCCTGTTTCAGGCCTCCAGAAATCTCTGCTGAGCACCTACTATGCATAAGGCTTTAAGCTAGACTTTCAGATAAAGGAGGGTGGGGATACACTGATGAACAATAAGACAGTCCCTGCCCACAAGGAACTGAAATTCTATAAGGAAATGAAGTCTATGCTGTGAGAGAAGAAAAGGCAATAGACAATGGGAACTCAGAGATGAATGATTTATTCCCACTCACCCATCCTCTTGTCAAGCTCCTGTTCTTCCTTCTGGACCATGCTCAAGAGTCCCCTCCTCTGTGAAGCCTTTCCTGATCCCTGTCCTCAGATAGAGCAGCTCCTTCCCTTCTCTAGGTCCCCTCCTCAAATCACCCTGCTCTCACAGACCACTGACCCCAGTGTCTACATGTTGACTCCCCTACTCCACTGCAAGCTCCTTGAGGACATGGACCATGTCTTAGGTACCCCTGTGGACCCAGGACCCAGCACAAGGTCAGTCTCATAGGGACACCATTAAATATTTGTTGAATTGATAAACAGATACAAGAGTGCCTTTGGGGACTTGAATCAAAGCCCACGAATGCACTCTCCTTCACCTCTCTATAGTCTAATCAATCATTCTCCACTATGATATTGGGACACTAGGGGTCAGGGTATGCTACGTGTAGGAAGCAATTTTGTTACTGATGATTCTTCACGTACGAAATGACTTACTTTTATTTTACAAATTAGAGCAAATGTGTGGTTCTTTATCTTAATTAGCCCATAACATCTAGAAAACAGCCTGAGTAATAATTACAGTTTTGACACTTTATTTGGAAGGAGTAAGCTCAAGACAGTGAGGGTGAGGATAAAAGGGGAAAGTGAAGCAAGAAAACATGAGAGACAATTGCTGCAATGGCTTCCATTTCACAAGAAGCTCCTACACTCGGCAGTGTGCTCTCAGTGGGTGGGCCTCTCCGAAAGGCTTCTAAGAGGAACAGTAGTCCATGGGAGAGAAGAAGGGCAAGGGGCCTGCCATGGTAGTAGTGGGCTTGACTTAAAGGCTGGTGAATAAGAAAAAAAAAGGAAAATAATTTAAAAAATTTAAAGCTGGTGAGCTACTTGAGTACTTACTAGGTAGTGTGTTTCAGGCAGCAACTCCTATTGTGTGTTAAAGAAAGAAGAGATTTTTTAATCCTACCTTTCTTTTTTAGCAAGAATCTCATCACTCCTTCCAGCATTAATAAGTTGGTTTATCCCATTTTGCAAATGAGGTAACTGAACTGCAGAGGCTAAGTGACAAAACACAGACTGACTCCAGACAGCATTTCCAATTGTCACAACAGTCCAATGAAGTCAACTACATGGTAGCAGCCACAGGTTAGAGATGAGGAGATTGAGGTCCAGAAAGGATAAGTGACTGGCCTAAAGTCACACAGCAAGTATGAGGCACACCTGGGCCTAGAACCCAGGTCTTCTGACTTCCCATCCAGGTGTCTCCGGCACACCAAAGACCACACCCACCTGCCCACCCCTGCCTCCTCTAGTCACAGCCGAGGGTCTGGACGCCCGCCATCAAACATTTGGCTCCAGGACTCGGGGAGCCTTCATTTCCTGAAAGCCTCTGTTCTGAAATTTAGAACAGGAATGGATTTTAAAGTTGAATTCATTTTTTCAGTGGAATCATATAAAGATTTCACCAGCTAAAAAGATTAAGTCTGCATTTATAGACCTGCCAATGACATCAGGCCTTCTCTTGTATATGCTAGAGATGCCTCAGCCTTGCCCATCTGTGTGATGGTACCAGGGTTCAGTCTGGAGACTGAACAGTGGACAGAGCACCCCTTAAGTTTTTTTAGTCTTCCAATCTAGTCATCTGCACATGAGAGGAAATGTGGGGCACCCTTGACAATTGAAGGATCTGATGCATATTTTCGGGGCACACATGGAGACAGGGTGTGCAGGTTCACTGTGAGGGGTGAGAAAGGGTCTGGGAGAGGAATTGGAGCCGGGGGGGGGGGGTCACGGGCAGAAGCCCCAGCCCGTGGGACAGCCTGAGTCCTCAGACCCGTCTCTCATGGATTCACCGGCCACCCAGCGGGCCCTCCCTGCCTCTGAGGCCACCATCTGCGAAATGGGAATGGCCTTCATCAATGGTCTTCCAATGTTTTTATTTTTTCAACAGCAAAAACTTTTTTCAAAAGAAGTCTTACCCACAAGCCTGGTGTAGAAAGGAAATTCAAATATGGCTAAGGTGGGAGAAGGAGACCCTGGGAGAACCTCAGCACAACCCCAGGGTGAAAAATAGATACCTCTGCAGTTTCTCAGGTCTCTCCTGGGAATGGGTCTCTGACTAAAGTGAACAATGGCCTGCGGTCTGGGGGAAGGAAGGGCCAGTCCCAGGCAAAAATGGGCCTCAGAGCTTAACTAGCAAGGCCTTGGGTTCTGAGGGACCTGTTATTGTGCCTTACACCAGTGTTTCTCAAACAGGAGTGCAGTGGGTCCAAGAGTTAACCAGGAATTTTCAAGTTTTATCCTTTCATTTGATTTTTAATCATTCAAAAAATTATTTTACAGTTATAAAGATATGTCTCATTGCAATGAAAATTCACAATTGAAAGACTGAAGCCTTGGCTTTCTTTGGTTAATATGTCTTACACAAATCCCCAGGTATGTTTATGGAAGAGACCACAGTAAGTTTTTTCTTTTAAAGGGGGACTGTTGGTTACTTAAATTTGAGTGGCTTAGTACAGCCCAGAAAAACTGCTGAGTACATTTTGACAGGGAGGAGCGTTTAGTGTGAGAGAGTTGCCAAAAAGGACAGGTCTCAGCATGCAAAGACAATGGCAATATAAGGGTAAGTGCAGAGGGGAAAGTGGCTACAAATTCGTGTCCACCTGAGCCCATTCCTGTTAAATATAAAAACCAAGCAAAGCGTCAGGAACCATAAGTATGTTTTTTTCAAAATGTCTGGAAGTGTGTATATCAAACAGTTAATAGTGGTCTGGATGGTAAAATTACAGGTGGTTTTTATCATCTTCTCTTTTCTGATCCATTAAATTCCTTTGGTCTTAGAGGACTCCATTTGGTGAATTACTCCTTGCTCTAGATCTAAACTTCTGGCTTTGAAGAGTTTATGTTCCTTTCAAGGTCCTGGACACAGCCCCATAGACCTGTTTATTTGGCCTTCAAAATATTTTTTAAAAATCTCATTGAATTGCCGATATTTAGAAGTTGGAAGAATTCCCAAAACAATATGTTCCTCTGTATTCTCTTGATATGATCTCTGGGCCCACATCCCCCACGGGGCCCAGTGGAGTTTGCTGGGTTTTTACCCCTTTGCTGCCTGCCCTGGGAGCATGTGAGCCCCCCAACTCTGCTCTCGGGACCCCCAGCCTTTCCAACCTGGGGACCCTTTAAGCATCTCTTAGGACTGCTCCCCTGTGAGCTGAAGTGGAGACTTGAGTTATATTAGGCCCAGGGTGCTCCAAAATTTCTTTGTGGGAAGGCCTTAAGGGAAGGGTTTAAGGTTAGGGAAGAAGGCTTTGAGACCGTTTGTATGGCACTTTATATAAGATGAATGAGGATTAAAAAAAGAGTGGGTGGGTTGAGCCTCCTCTGACTACATCCTCATTAATTACCGAGAATTAGACTTTTTAAAAAATCAGTTAGGCATTGATACCTTTGCCTAGCAATTCACACTTTTGGAAAAGCCAAACGGAAAAGTCTTTACCATTTCTCTCCTGAAGTGAAACTCATGGAGCAGGAGGAGGGAGTTTGGTTAAGGGTAGTTGGGCACCATCTCTGGCCTTGATTATGTAGAAGAAAAGGGATTGGAGTAGTCTGTATGGGGGGGAGGATGTTAGTAAATATAAATGGGAGTTCTTGGGGACTCCAGGGTTGGTGCCATTTTTCCTGAGTTGGTGCAACAATAGCGGGAATGAGAACTGCAGCTAAGTGATACTGACGCTGAGTCTGTGTCAGACATTGGCTTTGCAGGTCACTGTACACACATCATCTCATCTCATCCTAACTCCGTAAGAAAGGAGGTTCTATTAGTATCACCACTTTTCAGATGATGTCTTAGTTTTTCAGGGCTGCTGTGACAAATATCACAGGCTAGTTGGCTTAAGCAAAAGGAATTTATTGACTCAGTTTTGGAGACTACAGTCCAAAATCCCAATGTCAGCCGGACCACGCGCTCTGGAGTCTGTAGCGTGGTGGTGGTGGCTTGCCGGCAGTCCACATCTCTGCCTCTGCCTCTGTCACATGACCGTCTGTCTCCTCCTGTTTCCTTCTATGTGTCCAAATGTCCTCTGCTTATAAGGACTGCAGTCATATTGGATTAAGGCTGCCCTGATTCAGTTTGGCCTTAGTGTAATAGGATCTGTGAAGATCCTACTTATAAATGAGTTCACGCCCACAGGACCAGGGGTTATGACTTGAACATGTCTTTGTGGGGAACATGATTCAGTCCAAATTGATCAGGAGACTGAAGTGACTTGGCAAAGCTGGTCTGTGGGAATGCTTGGCGTTCCCCCAAGCCTGTCTGATTCTCTTAACCCCTGCTGTACTCCCAGCCCTACTTATGTGCCACCCACTTAAATTTTATTACTGCTAATAATAATGTTCCCACTCTCTGCATCTTTACATGCCCTTCTAGACAAACATACTGCCTGAAAAGCAGGAAAGGGCTTCTTTTCCCCATTTAACAGCCAAGAAACTGAGACCCAGAGAGGGAAAGCGACTTTTGTGGGGTCACATAGTTTGTCCTAATCCTAATTCCTCAGAGCATTCCCGGGACATTCCCCACCATTGATCATGACCTCAGTCTCCCAAACAATCACAGTCTTTCAGAACTTGTTTTCACAAACCTCTGCCGCTTTGGCTATGTATTAGTCAGTGTTGTTTTTTTCTTTTTTTTCTGCCCGCATGTGTATGAGCCTTGCCACCAGAGCCTTATTAATCATTGGGAGTTGAAGGTTACCAAGAAAAATATGCCAGAGGCTGACAGGCCATTAGTATTTGTGTTGTAAGGAAACCAGTAATCATCTTAATTGGTGCACACTTTGGAGCAGAGCAGGGCTGTGCTCTGAAGGGTTGTCTCCTCCTTCATGTACCATTCACGCCTTAAAAGCTACGGTAAATGCGCCTTCCTAGCCGCCGCTTGTTGCAGGGGCTTTTTTTTTTTTACCACTGAAACCACATTATGTCCCTGAAATTCTGGTTCTCCCAGGTTAGACTCTTCATTCAGACCAGCTGAGCAGGAGTGTTTGGCCCAGGAGAGATTTATAAGGTCAGTGGAGCAGTTCTGCCTCTGGCCTGGGGTAATTCGTGCCCAGCTCCATGGTTTTGATGGGGACCAGACCTGCCTCCCACATCCCAGAGGCAGGAAACAGGGGCCAGGAGCAGGTCCTGGGAAGGAGAGTGATGGCCACCTTCCTGGTCCCAGCTTATTCAGTGACCATCACCCAAATCCTAACAGCACTCTGGTTCCCTTCCTCCCTTCCTTCCTCTTCCTCTTTCTCCTCTCCCTCCTCTTCTTCCTCAACATTTGCTTCCTTTAAAAAAACTTCCAAAAAAAAAAAATAAGTAAAAAATAAAAAAAATAAAAAAAAAAAAGACATAAAAAAACTTCCAAGTCTTACCCCTCTCTTAGGGATTTTCGTATTTTCCCCTGGTGGTAAGGGGGTATGGCTCCCACTTTGAGAGCCTAATCTTTTCTGTATCACCCCAGGCCAAGATTTTGTCCTGCTTTACTTTAATTTGTATTATGAAGATAGTTTTTTTTTCTTTTTTTCTAAAATAATACATTATTTTACATATTGAATATGCCATTTAAAATATACCCTCTTTCCTCTCTCCACCCTCCTTCCTTCCCAAGATTCTTGTCATTCTAAACAGAAACTGCTAGTTGAACTATAGATTAGGACAGCCACCAGCTTCACAGGGAAATTTGGAGGTATCCAAAAGCTTATTCTCCCATTTATACCATGAGGCATAGATAAGGATGCTCTCTGCAATACTGTTTGCAATCGGACAAAATTAGAAACAACCTAAATATCTACCAGTAGGGGAATGGGAAATAAACTATGACATATCCCTAATATGACATTCAATGCAGCTATTAAAAACAATGCACTGGATCTATGTGACATAAACAGAGCTCTAAGATGTATTATAAAGTGGGAAAATAGCAACTTTAAATACCATTTGTGTAACACAAAATCAATACTTTGTTTTCAATGTTTATATGTGTGTGTGCATTTGTATTTGTAATGTTTAATTTTTTACAAGGAGAATGTTTATATATTTCTAATTTAATTAAAAAGTAATACTGTCTTAAAGAAAAGAAGGCAGTTGTTCCAATAGGTTATTTTCTGCAAGGTTTTAGAGATTTAACATGATCCTCCTCCCAGGGGAAATGTGTGTCTTCATCCTTTATAGACTAAATTTTTGTTTCTTAGCAAAGCTTGTATTTGGCACTCATATACATTTAAGAAATGCCCCCTTTCAATTGAAAAAACTCATGAATTAATTCTTCATTCTTTTTTTAACAAGGTTTATCATCAGTGGGAATACACTGGACTCTTTCTAGTTTCCTGTACACTCAGCTGTGTTAAGGCTCTGTGCCTTGTATGGGCTGGGCTTTTTTTTCTGCATAGAATGTCCTTTTCCACCTAATGCCCTGATGAATTCCATGGAAACTCTGCTTAGGAGACCTCTACTACCCTCAGACTACCTACCCAAAGTTAATCCGTTCCTAGGGTGCTGCCACTAATCACTTGGTGTGCTTCCACGATTGGAGGAAAGCACAGATAGGAGTACACACTCAGGGGTCAAAATGGCCTGAATCTGCCACTTTTTAGCAGTGAATTTAAGATCCTTCAACTTGCCACGCCTCAGTTTTCTCATCTCTAAAGTAGGGGTGACAGTCCCACTTTGCAGGATCATTGTAGACATTAAATGAGATAATACACGTAGGGTGATCAGCATTAAATCTGGCACAGAATATGCTCTCAGTTTTTGTCAGCTCTTCATGTTGTTCTTGTAACAGAAATATCTCCCTCAATAGACCTGGGACCTGAGCTTGTTTAACTTGGTTTCTGATCAGCTCACATAGTCCCTGGTGAATACTGGAGGTTCCGTTATATATTATTTTGCACTGACCTGTGCAAAAAGGAATAAGGAAGGCTGGTCTTCTGAACCACAGGGATTTTCTACTAGAGCAACATGAAAATCCCAAGAGACCATAAAGTATTAAAAAAGGCTGCCCAGACAGTGAGTTAATTGGTGAGATTTAATTTATTTTTGCATATCTGATTTTCAACAATTTCCAAAATGAGCATGTCATACTTTCATAATAAAAAAGTAAAAGTTACTTTCCTAGTTCACTGGGGGGCAGAGGGGAGCAGTGGCAATCTGCAGGAGGGGGTCACCAATGGGGGAAAGTCAGACACTGTAACAGACCCGAAGGGAAAAGGTACTGAGGAGCCAGGGGCATTGCTGCTGTGCCTCTGGTCACACTGCCTGGGTGATGCTGGTCCTCTGTGGCTCCCCAAATCAGGCGGCCAACTGGGTGCCTGCATGGGGACCAGATGCCTCTCCAGGGCTGAGAGACCCTCGCTACAGCCTGCCCAGGCCAGTGCACCATGTCTGGTTTTGAGTTTATGATACCCCAGCCACAAGCAGCTCCTTCCACTGTCAAGGGCACCCCAGCAGGAAGCAGAAGGTATTCCACTCACTCCAGAAAGGGCCATTAGGGGTGTGTGTGTGTGTGTGTGTGTGTGTGTGTGCACGTGCACACACGCAATTCACAAATCAGACTACATGGGCAAGTGGCTCATGCACAACCAGAAGAAAGGAAAAATCTTCTGTCCAGCACTGTTATTGGTTCGGAATGCACAAAACTCCCAGCCCACATTGCCTCTCGCATACCCAAGTTGTGGTGTTCTCTTGAAGGCAGAAGTCCTTGTGTTTCCTGGTCCTTGACAAATAAAACAAATACAACATTGAAGAACAAATATTGCTCACAGCTGGGACAGGGAGAAAATTACATGGGTACATAAAATAGGCTGGAGTCCTTGAAAAGAAAAACATTCATCCCATGCTAATTACTAAATGAGTCCCAGAAGGCGCTATCAGGTTAAAGGAGTAAGTCCTCAAAGCTGGATTTTCACCATTCTTAGAACCGATGGACACATCACCTTGGAACTGAAGAATCACCAAATCCCAGTGTTGGAGAGAGGCTTGGAGGCCATGTGATTCAGCTAGTTCTCCAACATTTGAGTCTTCCCTCTGGTTTTTCAGAATAAGTTCAGCCTCTGATTGAACTCCTCCAGTGACGAAAAGCTCACTGTCCTCTGAGACATCCCCTTCCTTTGCTGGGCAACTCTGACTATTAGAACGTTCTTTCCTTACATTGAGCTGAACTATAGCACTCTTCAAATTTTGTCTTCTGGTTCTGTCTTCTGAAGGCACCCAGCAGGGTGGCGGGGAGGCAGGGCGTGAGCTTCAGATCAGAGCCCCATCTTCTAATCCTGTATCCATGCCAGACAAAGTGCTCCCTTCCCAGTGACCTTAGGCAAATGCTGACCTTCCCAGCCTCAGTCTCCTTGTCAGCCAAAATGGGGCTCCCTCCCTCACTTGGGTTAATTAGAGGATCGAATGAGACAGTGAAAAAATGACATGCTAGATCTATATGCACCGATACAGAAATATGACTGTGACATATGGTTTAGTGGGAGGGAAGCAGGTTTCAGGAGAAATAAGTGCAGAATTACCGGGTGAGAAATACCCCCAAGCCATCAAGAGTGGCCATCCCTGGTAGATAGGACAAGAGTGGCCTGTCACTTAGATAATACACACTAAAAAAATATTTTACACTAAATTTGCCACATATAGAATCAAAAAATGGTAAAGACATTTCATTTTTTTTTCAAAATTAGTCCCTTTCTTACTATAGATTCAAGTGTTTATTCACTCTATAGTTTACAGTCATTTAGAGTTATTCTTTTTTTAAATAGGTATACTTTTTTTTTTTTAGATTTATGTATTTATTTATTTATTCCTCCCCCCACCCCTTTCGTTTTGTGCTCGCTGTCTGCTCTCTGTGCGTTCTTCTGTGTCTGATTGTCTTCTCTGTAGGCAGCACCAGGAACTGATCCTAGGGCCTTCTGGAGTGGGAGAGAGGCGCTCAATCGCTTGCGCCACCTCAGCTCCCTGGTTGCTGTGTCTCTTATTGTCTCTCCTCTGTGTCTTTTTGTTGCATCATCTTGCTGCACCAGCTCTCTGTGTGGGTCAGCACTTTGTGTGGGCCAGCTCTCCTGCGCAGGCCAGCTCTCCGTGTGGGCCAGCACTCTGCGTTGGCCAGCTCGCCTTCACCAGGAGGCCCCAGGAATCGAACCCTGGACCTCCCATATGGTAGACGGGAGCCCAATTGCTTGAGCCACATCTGCTTCCCAGGACATTTCATTTTAGAAAACAAATGATAAAATATCCAGAGCACTTTACATCCAAAAATGGAGACTACCTGTATGGGTTGTGGTGTTTCAGGGGAAGTTGCTTTCCCTGCAAGATATCTGAATCTTCATGCCAGGCCCTAATGGGATTTTGTGCCAGTGTCCACTAAGAAGAAATGGACTTAAATATCTAACAACAGCAACAAAAACTAGCGATTTCTTTAGGTCCTCCCCAATCTGCCTCAGGACCTTTACATTTCCTGCTCTTTCTGCACAAACTGTAATCAATTTGTGTGATATTGCTGGATGGTCACATCTGACACAGCTGTCTCACAGACTTGGATGTGATGGGCAGGGATCTACCCTTTTGTAAAGTGGGGTGTGCTGTTAGAGGTGGGAAGTTCATGAGTGGTCAGCTCACGATAAGCATCCTGCCGTGAAGATGGCTTTTGCTTCCCACTGTAACCTCCTGTGTGCAGTGAATACCTGGGTGGCAAAAAACCCCAAACATGCTTTTCATCTTCCCTTGGGTTGACACATCATGTGTATTGGTTTTAAAAAATAAAAGCAGCAAATGGCAAACAAAATATATCAAGTCAGTATCGTTCACCAAAAACATCTGTTCACACCTGTTGTCTGCCAGGTGCTGTGGGGGACGAGGACATAAATCACTGTCAGCCCTGCCCTCGGGGAGCTTGCTGCTGGGTAGACAAACACAATTCCTGCACCAGAATATGCCTCGGCATGCAGAAAGGGCTGTGCTTGCAGCATGAGGGACCCTCGGTGTCGTCAGAACGGAGCATCTATACGGATGAGGGCTCAGGAGCACTGTGAGCTGGGCCTGAGGGGAACCGGGATTCCTCGGCACAGGAAAGCAGAGGGAACACTCTGAGCTAAGGCATTTGCAAGAGAAAAGGAGCGAAGACCAGAAAACGAGTAGAGTGGTGTCTGCAGGAATGGACAAGGCGTGGGGTTGAGATGGACAAGGGTCTGGAAAGATGGGTCATGGCCCTTGCTAAGAGGCCTGAAAAGTTGCTGAGTGACATCAGTAGGCCTGAGCTGTAGCCACAGTGTGGAGGGCATGAGAGGCTCCGGGACCTTGGACACAGAATAACTCCTGTTGTAGAAGTGTCTGTAAGTAAGCTAACATGCCGCAGTACCTGCTCTGGAGTTAACCAATGAGGAAGCAGAAGGGAAGAGGCCTTTGTGGGAAATGTACAGGACCCCTCCAGGGCTCGGCAGAGCCGAGCTTTCCAGACATTCATATTCCCTGTTGGGTTTGGATTGGGGTTTTTTATGGGAGGTGGGGTATGAGGTGGCAGAGGTTGGAGGGGGTGGTAGGAAAAGCTTCTGACATATGTTCATATTTCTCTTCCTGTGCATTGAGCAGGAAAATTTCCCCCAGGAGAACACTTTTGCCCTTTAACAAATATGAAACTGACAGGCCGATGCTGTTGTTGAAATGGAAGAATTTTTTTTCCCTTTTTAATAACACCTTAAACGATAGGCATGGAAGCCGACGCCTAAAAGAAACACATGTTGTTCTCTGACACCTGACAGCCTGACATAATTTAATAGCAGCTACCAAGAGCCCACAACTGGAATTGCCCATGACTCTGCTCCCTGGATGGACAACTGGGTGGAAAAGCAGCATAGGCCAAAAACAAGGGAACCAGCCTTCTCTTCTCATTTGTAGCCAATTGGTGGGGAGTTGCTTTCAGAAAACAGGGAGGCTATAATTAACTCCATAGTGGTGGTTTCTGAAGTGTTTTTATTCATCGTCTGATTATTAAACAGATTTATGGCCCTGCCCACCCACTGAAAAGGGACCAAGACATTTAGATGAAATTAAAAGTGCAGACAAGGCTGTCTGTTTAGATAATAGCATCTCTTTTTTAATAGATTACTCATCTTCTCCAAGATAGGGGAGAGTTAATTTGTGTGATGAAGTGCTTTCTATTTCTGGGAGCTGGCTGGTGGATGTGATTGCTTGAGGAAGGAGCGTAATTCATTCTTAAAATCACCAAAGGTGCCTTCAGGCCAAATACCTGCACCCCGATGAGTGGGGTAATTTGTAATGTGATGCCAAGGAACAGAGTGACTTGTGATTTCAAAGCAAATGTTTGGGAAAGGTATACCGTTTGTCTTTAGATTCTAAGTCAGGTTTACATTTGTCCTCAGAAAAAAGCCGGAGCAGTAACAGAGTAACCTGTTAATCTGCAGTGATGATAAGGTTGGTCAGAGCTCAGGCTTGCGTTCTGGAGCAGCCACCACCAGCTCTGTGACCTTGGGCAGTGGCCGACCCTTTGTGAGCTCAGTCTCCAGCTCTGTAAATAGGGCTCCCGCTATCAGGTCACGTCTGCAGAGTATCCAGGACAGTGCCTGGTGCCGGGTCCGTGGCAGTCAGACCCAGCCTCCTCCTTCCCCTCCAGGGGCTCACTCTGCTCTCACCCAGCATGGAGAGTGTGGCAGCTCTTGGAGTTCCATGAGGGAGGAGTTTAGGGGAGCAGGTTGAGCACCTGCTTCCCAGGTACTCAGGTCCAGGGTTCAATCCTCGGTACCTCCTAAAATAAAATAAAAATATTAAAAATTTTAAAACCTGCTAAAAGTGTGAGAGAGGAATTTAGATTTTAGTGAGCATGGCTTGGAAGAGGCAGAGGAGAGATTTTATATCATGGACTTCATAGCAGCCCACTAAGAAATTCTCACTTGTCATTCCTGTCCCCCGCCCCCCAAGGCCACACGCTAGGAGGATGTTTTCTCTCTCACCGTTCCCCCCACACGGCAGCCAGCCTCTTCCTCGCCACCCCCCACCCATCCCCTAGGACCAACCATCACCCAAACAAAGTATTTCTTACACACTCAGCCTTCCCTTCAAGCTGAATTCCAGTGAAAGGAATGGTCTCCATCTCCCGTCATCGATGCTCTCTCCCTCCCCAGGTATACATACCACTGCACTGATTTTCCAGGAACACAACTGCCGGGTATGTCAAGGGAAGATTGGATTTTGTTTGGTTTGGAGCTCGACCAGAAGTTGTTTGCTGTTTTAGAAAATCACATCAACAGCAGTGCTTGCTCCTGGTGTTTGAGGTGCCAGCTGCTATCCATATAGTAAAAGAATATGCATTTCAATACATACTGTTTCCAAGTACGAGCACTTGGCTACTTTTCTGCTTCACGGTTATCCTAGCCTCACATATTGAAACCTATGTTATTTGTTTCTCCTTTATATTATAGTTAGCGAATAATAAGATGCCTTTTGAAAGTGTGTGTTAGGTGGGTTTTATTATTTATGAATTTCATTTTAGGATATTAAAGGGGACCCTACAAAAAAGCTGTTAAAGGAGACTTGAGTCAGGGTTGAAAACCCCTGAATTAGACAGTGACCCAGCCAGATGTTGGTGCTCTGTTGCCCTTTGATAAAGGGTTTGGGCCCAGTTCCTTCAGATCTGTGTTCCTGGTGTTTTCCAGCTGCCATGACAATAGGCCCATGGATTTCAGAGCCCTGATACACATGTTTTCCTGGCAGCACTTATGGTGATAGGAAACACACCTAAAATAGACTCTCCAAAGTCTTCCATTTGGGAGTAACTTCTTTCTCCACCCATCTGGTGTTCCAGAGATTTCAAATCAACATAAAAGGATTCTAGTAATGACCTACTGAGATAAGGGATGCAATAACAATCCTGATTTTAGAACCGGATCCTGGGTCCATTTTTGTGCATTCTCAGAAACCTGATAGTAATAGTAGCACTAATGTGGTGTCATGCAAGGAGCATTGCCTTGGAGTCAGGGGCATGGCAGGGGTCTACCACATCAGGATCAAGCAGGGCATTGTTTAACAATGCTGGTTCCAGACTGCGCCCTAAGCCAGGGTTTGTACCCAACGGTGAGTCATGAATCAGTTTACAGGCTCATGACCAGCATTTTAACAGAAATGAAATAAAAGAGGATACAATAGAAAAAATATATCAGTACATCGCGCTTTGTATTTCAGTTCTGTATGTGTGTACATATTTGTATGTATGTGTGTACCAGGTCATGGTATAAAATGTTTTTCTTTTCATGGGTCATGGCAAAAAGTTTGAAAGCCACTGCTCCCAGATGTCTGGAATCAGACTCTATGAGATGCCTGTGTGAAGACAGTTCCCCAAGGGTTTTGTAGGGACCAAGGTTTGAGAAGCCCTGCTGGGAGCCCTATCAGTGGGTGCATTTGTCGGAGCTTTTCTCATTTGCAGGCTAGTGGAGGGTGGGGAGGGAGGTGGACCATGTGGGTCTGAGGGCTGTGCTGAGGGCCAGGAGCAGGGATGGGAGGGCCTGCCAGGGGGCAGCTAGTAGTCTTGGATTGCTTGGAGAACTTCACTTTTCCTATTAGTCTAACAGGATGGGGCTTTATTTCTAATCGTTTAGAGATCCTAATCTGATCGAGATGGCCTAGGTTGATTTCTCTGCACTCACCTTCTGCATTGTTAGGTCGGTATTCTCAACCTTTAGCATGCATCAGAATCACTTGGGGGATTGTTAAAACACAGGTTGATGGGCCCCAACCCCAGCGTCTCCTTCTGTAGTTCTGCAGTGGAGCCTGAGGATTGACACCCTTGTAAATTCCCAGATGAGGCAGATGTGTCTGGTCCGAGGGCCACAGTTGTGAGAACACCAGAATGGAATGTACCCACCATAGTGCCCGCCACACAGCTGTGGCTCAGGAAGTGCTTTCTTGTTTAAACCCACCTGAATTTGCCCCAGCAGACATGCCTTCACAAAGGTGCAGCTGGTCACTACTTTCAACAGGGCAAGAAACAGTTGGTTGACATTGAATTGTACTCTAAAAGGGCAAAATGTGGAGCGGGTGTAGCTCAAGTGGTTGAGCACCTGTTTCCCATGTACAACATCCCACATTCGATCACTGGTGCCTCCTAAAAACAAATGAAAAAAACAATTCTCATTGGGGACAGATGTAGCTCAGTGGTTGAGCGCCTGTTCCCATGTATGAGGTCCTGAGTTCAATCTCCAGTATCTTCTTTTTAAAAAAATAAAATAAAAGCAAATTGTGTGGTATGTGAATCATATCTCAGGCAAGCTGTTATCAAAAAAATAAAGAAGGATGAGGAGGAGAAGTACAAAAAGAAGATGGAAAAAAGAGAAACAGCCAGTTGAAGGTTATTTTCCAAAACCACAAATCAAAACTGTCCATTATGCCTTAGATTGTCTTGCAAGGAGCTACATCAAAGAACGAAGAAGGTCTTCTGGCCGAACTCAGCTTCCTTTTCAGCTCTGCCACTCTCTGAAATTCCTCCTGAGGCTCAGAGCCAGAAAGTATATGTCTTTCCTGAAGGGCTGGTCTACTTCCGTTTTCCAAACAGTAAGTGATGCTTTAAATGCCTGCGCATCTCACCTGCCAAAACCCTTCCTGGTGCAATCATCGCTCTCCTTCCTGACCTCTCTTTTTAATTTTCTTGTTATTTATATTGATCAATGTGTGAGTTCTTCAAGCAGGCAAAAGCCCTGGATATCCCAGGGGTTAGGGGAACAGGGTTGGGATTGCAGAGTTGGAATCCGGAGACCATCAGGCAGAATGGAAAGAAGAGACCATCAAGGGGTGGTGCCGTTTCATGGTTAACAATGCCAGCTTTGGAGTCGGGAACCCCTGGCCTAGCTCCTGGCAGTCACCTACTGGCTGCCTGAACATGGGTAGATTAGTATAGAACCTCTCTGAGCCTCAGTTTCCCCTTCTCTAAGATAGGGGAGTGAATAGTGCTTACCTCATAGAGTGGTTTAGGGAATGAAACGAGACGATCTGTATGAGATGGGGCCTAGGCACACAGGAAGCACTCAGCGGAAATCATGACCATGATGATGACGACAAAAATGAGGATCAGCCTTGCCGTCGTAGTTTTCCTTTGGCTAGAAAACCTGAGTGTCAAACAAAGGAAAGAAGGGTGATGCTTTTCCCTGCCATGTGCCTTCTCCTCTCCCCAAATGGATTGGCAGTGCCTTAGAGTATACTATTAAGACGTCAAAGTCCACAAGTCTATCCCTAGCTCACTTTAGTAGCCAAGAGCCCAGAGGCGCTGAGGCATGACACGAGCCAGAACTCTCACAGCTCCCGGAAGCCAGCCCACATGTGCACAGGGCACCCTCTCCTGCGGTGGCCTCGAGGCCAGAGGACCAACAGTGCCTCTGGGGACAATGCTCAGATTTACCTGGTCTGTGATTTGCCCTTTACTCCCCTCTCCTCCTCCTCTTCACTTCGTGGGCTTCTTCTTGGGGCGTTTCCCAGCACACTGCATGTTCCACAGAGCGTGGGCCACACAGAGATCATGAAAACTCTTTGGTTTTGCTGCTCCTCAGCAGGTGGCTGTGCACATCTCTGCGGCATCAGAGATTGAAACTCTGATTGCCGCTTGGGAGCTAATTTGTCTACACACAGCAGTAAAGCAAAGATTCTGAACATACCCAGCTGGATTCAAGTCCTATCTTTACCACTTCACTTGCTGGACTAGGAAACAACTTTTTCTGAACTTGACTTCCCTCATCTTGAAGGATGAGGCACTTGTCCCTTTCCCCAAAGCTTTGCTCACAGGTGTAAGGACCAAATGAAACGATGGAGGAGAAGTGTATGTGGATTCACGGGGATGAACAGAAGCGTGCGACTCTGTGCCAGGTAGGGGGCATATACTGGTGAGCAGAGCATCCCCAGAACTTGCCCTCATGGAGTTAGTTTAATAAGGGAGCCCAAGTAAACGGTTCCACAAGTATGTAGTGATGACCTGAACTAAGGGCTGTGAAAGACAAGTTCCAGGAGCTCTGTGCCAGTCCAGCCTCGGACCTGCTCAGGTCTGGGAGGTCAGGAAAGGCTTTCGTGAGGAGCTGAAGTTTGAGCCAAGATCTGAAGGAAGAATAGGAGGTAACCAGGGAAAAGTATGTAGAGGAGCTTGGGATCTTGGGCCCAGGCCTTACTCTGGCTCCATCACACTCAAGCAGTGCATGTGAGTCTCCCCCTCCTCCAGGTAGAACCACCCTCAGAGTTCCTAAGTGCCCTTGAGACCAGGAAGGAGGGAGGCTCCTCTTCAACACAGGATCCAAGAGGGCTGCAGGCCCCAGGGAACCCCAGTGCATGCATTCAGAGCAGCCAGTAGAGCCAGGGCCCTGGGACCATAGCCTGAGTTCTGGGCTGTGCTCTGACCTCACCTGCTGAAAGACTTAGGGCCAGGCCTTCCCTTCCCAGGGCCTCAGCTTCCTCTCCAGTAACCCTGGTAGTTTTACCTGCCTCCCGCCTTGCAGTGGCTTTGGGAGTGTCCGATGGGATCATCAACAAGAGCACTTGGGAAGATACTGTGGGCCCAGCATCGGGACAGCTCAATGACAGCGTTCTTGGGAGAGGGACAAGTGTCGTACCAGTTGAAGCCGAGGCATCCTTCTACATTAATCCCCCGGGCTTTTCTCCTCTTTATAGCACGATGGTTATGAATGAGTACAGGCTCTGTTGGCCTTACAGTCATCCAGTGAGCAGGGCCAGACATGGAGCAAGTAACCAGGATTTGGTAACTCTGAAGCTGAGTGATGGGTCCATGAGGGTTCATTATTCTAGTCTCTCTACTTTTTTTATATGTTTAACACTTTCCTTAATAAAAAGTGTAAAAAGGAAGACTATAGACCTTGGAGCCAGACTACCTGGTTTTAAGTCTTAGCTCTGCTCTGTGTGGACTTTGGGGAAGTTACTGAACCTCTCTGTGCCCTAATTTCCTCATCAGTAAAATGAGCATACTAATCAGTGACTGGCCTCGGGGAGTTTTTGTGAAGATTATGTGAGTAAACACATATAGAGTACATGGTGAGTACTCAACAAGTGCTAGCCCTTATTTATAGAAACAAGATACCAAGCAACTACACGGGGCTGAGCTGAAGTCATCCCTGCATGCTTCAAAGAATCACGCACTCACTCAGCTTTAAAGATCTTTTAAGCCATACCTGCCCTTGGAGGTGTCTTAGTTTAGGTTTCCCGAAGCAAATCGAGAGACAATGATTTAAGTGCAAGTCGTTGATTTGAGAAGAAATTTCAGGAAATGAGCAGGATCATGGGGGGCATGAGGTAGGGAAGGAGAGCAGCCAGTATTGGGTGCCTGTCAAGCCAGTCACCCACGTAGGCAACCATGCTGGAGCCCACGGGGGATTCTGGAGCCAGCACAGAGAATGTGCTCAGAGTCACTCCCAGCAGTCGCTGCCGGTGGGCAGAGAGAGGCTTCAGGCAAAGAGTTGCAAGTGCTGGAAGGTGGACTTCATGAAGGCAGACAAGGGAAGAACAAATGCTGAAGGATCATGGGCAGGGCACTGGATGTAATGCTGCAGAAGCCATCAGTGGGCTTTCTGAGAAGTGGTTGTCTGGCACCTGCTTCAACCCTTACAAGGATGGGGGCTCACCACCTTCAAAATCAGCCACATTCCTTGTTGGATGGCTGAGTCCTCATTAAATTAGAAGTCATAAGAGCAAGAGCAATTCTGTATTATCTTGCAATCCAGGATAGCCCCTGGAATAGTGAGGATCAGTATATAGCATTAGGGCCACTGTCTCCCTGTTGCCTCAGGACAGATACTGCTTCTCGGTCCTGGCACTTTCATGCTGAATCAAGACATAGCCTCAGAATCTTTCTTAACACAGTTTTGGGCTTCCATTATGAATCAATCAGCATAAGCACTGAGATGAAGCCTGTGTGCTATCCCTGCCCTAGGAGAAGTCCCAGGGTGGAAAAAACCCTAAATTGTTATGTGTTACAGCTCTGCCATGTCACAGACTCACTGTATGATTCTGAGTAAAGCATTTAACTGCTCTGGCCCTCCCCATTTCTCTCAGGGTAAAATGAAGAGACAGACTGAAATGAGATAGAGTTGGGGATTTGACAAAGAGGCTGTTATTTTACAATTACACAGGTTATGTTTTAGACCTTGGCTTCACTTATAAACTGTGGTCCTGTGAGGTTGCATCACCCTCCCTGAGCTTCAGGATCTTCTTTTATAAAATGGGACCATAATACACACTTTGTAGCATTGTTGTAGGTGTCAGAGATAATGTATATGAAGTGGGGAGGTCCTTGTGTGACCAGGGCCCAGTAATTGTTCCCTATGATTACCGTCAACGTAACCATCTCATCTTCATCCAAGTCCCTTCCAGCTCTAATACCCTATGGCTTTGCAGAATGTCCTCATCCAAGAAGATAGTATAGTAAAATAAGGTAACAGTCCTGATTTTGTGTCAATGCTCTATCTAATAAGGACAGGAGGAACATTATTGCCCCTAAATAATTGCTCTGACTTTCCCGCAAGCTGTCAGAAGGCCTTAATTGGTAGATCTGTAATGACTGCAGCCATCTGCGTTTGGCATGATTTAGGGAAGGGGCTCTGCCTGAGCGGGGCCCTCAATGATTAGAACCAGACAGGATGCTGTTTCTCCCTCTGATGGAGGCAGTGGTGTGTGCTATAGATTAGCACATTCCCATTTTTATGACCTACCAGTTGAACCCAGCCAAGAAGCAGTGGTCACAGGCGATGACAATGGATTTTTCTCTTTTTCAAGATAGTGCCCCTGCCTGAACAGCAGCATATCTGGAGCATGATCATGCCTCTTGCTATCTTGTCTCATTGCCCAAGAAAGTCTCTTTGGAAAAGATTTAGTCCCTCAATTAGGGCAAATTGATTCCTGCTTTCTGCAGAGTCACTGTTCCAAAGAGAAGTGGGTAAGGGTGAGGGGAGCCATATTACTCCTTGCATGTAAGCAAGAAGGAGACCTGGAATGTTTTTAGCCTGCTAGCCTCTGTGTATATGTGTGTTGTAATCTCTTCTCAGTATATATTCTAATTGCTCCGAACTACAAGGTGCCAGGTACATGCAACACAAAACACACTTCATCTTGCAGAAGTTTCTGGAAGCTTTTAAATCAAGGTGACCAAAGCAGTGTTTTCCTAAGAGTACTAGTACAAAAAAGTGGTTTTAAGTGGTGCCTAATACGATTCTAGGTGGTTCATAGACTATGTTAAATAGCACTGGATCATGTGAAGAGAAAGTTTTCTCTTTTCAATTCTTATCTTCTCATTAACTCTAAGGGAGAGTCTCAATTAGTGCCCCATATCTCCCTTCTTGACAAAGAGAGAGCAGACCTGAAAGGAGACAAGAGTAGCTGGCTAAAATCTAATAAGATTACTTTATTTCTATCTGTTTTGTTTTTAATATATATTAGCTCTTTTTTTTATAAATGATACCGATTTTCCATTTGTGGTACTTAAAGATTCCTTTAGAAATAAATTTAATTGAATAAAAACAATTTAATCAAGTGAGAAATAAGTTAATTTAAAGAAAACACCTAAGTGAATTGTAGGGTAGGTCGATGTGGCAAAAATTGTGACAGTAGTGTAGTTTATAATTGTCAGAGGTTGGGAAAACACTAGGAGGAGGAACGCATCATATTTCTACAGAGAACCCAGAAGTTTACTACCTATATGACCTCAGACAAGTTTCTTAGCTTCTCTGGGCATCAGTTTTCTCATCTGTAAAATGGGGAGACCCATAATGCAGAGTATGAACCAAGGGAGATAAAATATGTGAAGCTGCCTTGCAAATGGTAATATGCCTTGCCTTTGGAAGCGATTCATTCTTATATAGGGTTAGAAAAATAAAAATAAAATACAACCCTGTCTTAAAACACAGCTCTGCTATTAACTATGTGCCAAAGGTATAGCCCTTCCCTTCTCTGGGCCTCAGCTTCCTGTCTATAAAATGAAGAGATTAAACTACTCCCCTGATTTCCAGGCCTGGCTGTGCTTCAGAATCACATGTGGGGCAAGTAAAACTAAGGCTGCCCAATGCTAGCGCAGATTAACCAAATTACAGTCACGTGGGGGTGATGCCAGGTTCCCAGGTGATTCGCATCTACCACCTGATTTAGGAGGCCCTTCCAGCACTAACCTCTGATCAAAGCAGGAGTCGGGGCTTAGGTAAGGATCCTGCTAGGACCGTGAACCCGGCCAGCTCTGGTCATGTGCTCCATAGGCTTCTGTGAGGACTGGGCCCAGGCCCCTTGAAGACCTTCTGGTCCAAAATCCTGATTCAAAGACAACATTGAGGCACAGAGAAGATCAATGATGGGCTCACTGTGCCAGAGCTGGGATCACAACCCAGTTCTCCTGATTCCCAGTCAGTGGCATTTCCATGACATTCCAACTTTTCTAGCTGACAGAGAGAGCAAGAGATTAGAGGGATGTGTGTTCTGACCAATTTACAGTGAGATGCACAGAGCTCCTAAGTGTACAATTTCATGAGTTTTGACAAACATATACACCTGGGAACCAACACTCCCATCAAAGCTATGTAATGTTTCCTTATCCCCAAAAGTTCCCTCATGCCCCCTTCTAGTTAGTCCCCACACCAAAAAGGCAAATACTGCTCTTAATTCTGTCACCACAGATGAGTTTGGCCATTCATGAACTTCAAATGAATGTAATCATACACTATCTTCCTTTTGTGTCTGGCTTCTTTGGTTAAACTAATTAATGATTTTGAAATTGACTCATGTGATTGGATGTCTCAGTAATTTTGTTATCATTTTGTTCATTTTTTGTTTTATTGCTGAATGGTAATCCATTTTGTGGCTATACCCACTATTGTTTATCCATTCACCTGGTGAAGAACATTTAGGTTGTTTCTAGTTTGAGATTATTATGAAAAAAAAACTACTATGAAACATTCTTGTTCTTTTTATGAGTGGGTGTTTTTAAGTCTCTTGGGTAAATACCTAGGAGTGGAATTGCTGGGTCATAGGATAGTGGTATGGACCTTTGTAAGAAGCAAACAGCTGTAACACTTTCTAGTTTTTCCAGCAAAGTGTGAGAGTTCCACTTGTTCCACATCTTCTCCAATAATTGGTATTGTTTTTAATTTTACCCATTCTGATGAGTGTTGTAGTGAGTGGTATCTCATGCTTTTAATTTGCACTTTCCTGATGACAAATAATGTTAAACCTTTTCATATGCTTATTGGCCATTTCTATAGCCATTCTTTTGTGAAATGTCTTTTCAAGTTTTTTACCCATTTTTCAATTGATTGTCTTTTTATTGTTTTTATAGCAGTTCTTTAAATATTCTAGAAACAAGGCATTCCAGATACACGTATTGCAAATATTTTCTCCCAGACTGTGGCCCACCTTGTCATTTTCTTAATGATGTCTTAGGATGAGCACATTTTAATTTTGATGACGTTCAATTTATCTATTTTTTTCTTTTGTGGTGCTTTTCATATCCTGTTTAAGAACCTTTTCCTACCCCAAAGTTATAAAGATATTTTCCTGTTTCTTCAAGAAGCTTTATGGCTTTAGCTTTTATGTTTAGATCTATAATCCATTTAAAATTATTTTTTGTGTATGGTACAAGGTAGAGGTTCATCTTTTTTCATACGTTTATCCAGTTGTTCTAGCAACAGTTGTTGAAAAGCCTTTTATTTCCTCATTGAATTGCCTTGGTACCTTTGTCAAAATCAATTGGCCATTTATATCTGGGTCTATTTCTGACCTCTCTAGTCTGCTCTATTGACTTCTTTCTTTATTCTTTGCCAGTCTTGATTATTTTAGCTTTATAGTAAGTTTTGAAATCAGTGTGTGTCTTCCAATTTTGTTCTTTTTCTTTGTCAAGATTGTCTTGGCTATTCTAGGTCGTTTGCATTTTCATATAAATTTCAGAACCATGTTGTCAACTTCTTTAAAATAAAAAAAGTCTGCTGGGATTTTATTGGGATCACATTGAATCCATAGATCAATTTGAGGAGAATTGACATCTTAACAATACAGAGTCTTCCAATCTATACATATGATTTCTCTCTCCATTATTTGGGTCATTATATATTTAAGGCTATTACAGATGCCATTTTTATTGCACTTTCCAATTGTTTTTTGCTAGTATATAGAAACACAATTGATGTTTTAGTGTTTTGTTTTGTTTAGGATTTAACAGCTTTATTGAGGTATAAATCACATTCCATAAAAATCACCCACTTTAAGTATGCAGTTTAATGAGTTTTTAAGCAAATTTATATAGCAAACTATCACAACAATCCAATTTTAGAACATTTCCACCACCACCCCAAAAGTTCCCTGTGCTTATTTGCAGTCAATACCCACTCCAGGCAACCACTGGTTTCCTTTCTATCTCTATAGTTTTGCCTTTCTAGAAATATCATATAAATGAAGTCATATATTAGCTCTACTTATGTGTCTGGCTTCTTCCACCTAACATAATATTTTTAAGGTCCATACATGTTGTTACAATAACTCAGTCCTTTTTATTGCTGAATAGTATTCCATTTGTATGGATATACCACACTGAGTTTATTCAATCATCGCTGGTGAACATTTGGATGATTTCCAATTTTTAGCTGTTATTAACAATGTTGCTATGAACATTCATGTACAAGACCTTACCTGAACATTTATTTTTATTTCTCTTGGGTGGATATCTACAAGTAGAATTGCTGGGTTGTATGGTAAGTGAATGTTTAACTTTTATAAAGTATTTGTACCATTTTACACTACTTCCAACAATATATGAAGGTTCTAGTTTCTCTACATTCTCACCAATATAAGGTATAATCAGTCTTTTTATTATTATTTTAGCTATCCTAGTAGGTGTGTAGGGGTATCTCATTGTGGTTTTGTTTTGCATTTTCCTCATGACTAATGATATTGAGGCTCTTTACATGTGTTCATTTTCCATTTGTATACCTTCTTTGGGGAAAGTGTCTACTCAAATCACCTGTCCATTTTGGGGAGAGTCATTCATTTCCAATAACTGAATGGTAAGACTTCTTTGTATATTCTGTATACAAGTACTCCATGATTGTACTGCATTGCAAATATTTTTTCCAAGCCTCCAATTTGTCTTTTCCTTTTCTTATGATTCTTTTTTTTTTTTTAAGATTTTATTTATTTATTCCGCTCCCCCATTGTTGTTTTGTGCTTTCTGTCTGCTCTCTGTGTCCATTTGCTGTGTGCTCTCTGTGTCTGCTTGTCTTCTCTTCTTGTCTTCTCTTTAGGAGGCACCAGGAACTGATCCTGGGACCTCCTATGTGGGAGAGAGGCACTCAATCACTTGAGCCACCTTAGCTCCCCAGTGTGTTGTGTTTCTCATTGTCTCTCCTCTTTGTCTCTTTTTGTTGTGCCAGCTCTCCACACAGGCCAGCTCGCCTTCACCAGGAGGCCCCAGGAAACAAACCCGGGACCTCCCATGTGGTAGACAGGAGCACAATCACTTGAGCCACATCCGCTTCCCTCTTATGATTCTTTTGATGAGCAAAAGTTTTTAATTCTGAGGAAGACCATTTTATCCTGTTTTTCTGTTTGTTTTTTTAGGAGGTACCAGGGATTGAACCCAGGACCTCATATATAGGTAGCAATCACTGAGCTACATCTGTTACCCTGATTTTTCCATTTATGGATTGTGCTTTTGGGTGTCATATGTAAGAAATCTTTTCCTAACTCCATACCACAAAGATTTTCTCCTATGTTTTTCTTCTGGAAGTTTAATAGCTTTAGCTCTTTCATGTAGGTCTCTCACCTATTTCGAGTTAATTTTTGTGTATGGTGTGAAGGAAAGGTCTAAGTTTGTTCTTTCCTTTTCTTTATTCTTTCCTTTCTTTTTTTTCCCAGATGGATATTCAATTTTTCCAGCACCTTTTATTGAAAAGAATATCCTTTACCCATTAAATTACTTTGGCACCTTTCTTGAAAATCAGTTGTCCATATGTGTGGGTTTATTTTTTAATTTTCTATTCTGTTTCATTGATCTCTACTTCTGTCCTTTCACCAATACCACACTGTCCGGATTACTGTAGCTATGTTGTAAGATTTGAAAACAGGTAGTATATGTCCTCCAACTGCTCTTTTTCTAGATTTTGCTATTCTAGGTCCTTTGCATTTCTGTATAAATTTTAGAATGAGGGGGGCGGATGTGGCTCAAATGGTTGGGCATCCATCTGCCATATGGAGGGACCTGGGTTCGATCCCCGGGACCTCCCGGTAAAATAAAAAATATATATATAGAAGGCACATGGGCTGCCAGGCTGTGTGCCGGTGAGCCGCCAGGCCCCGGGAGCCATGCAGCAAGATGATGACGTAACAGGGGAGAGACAAGACGAGATGCTCCAAAAGCTCTGAAAACCAGGAACCGAGGTGGTGCAGGTGGCAGGACACCTCTCTCCTATATCAGAAGTCTCCAGGATCGAATCCTGGTGAAGACTGGAGGAGAAGGATGAGAAGAGATGGCAGGAAACAGAGAATTGCCCAGCGAATGGACATAAAAACAGCAAATGGGGAAGGGGAGGATTTAAAATGGATAAAGTAAATAAATAAATCTTTAAAAAAAAAAAAAAAATTTTAGAATGAGTTGTTAATTTCTACAGAAAGTGTATAGGATTTTACTGGAACTACATCGACCCTAATAGATCAGTTAGGGAGAATTGACATTTTTAACAATATTGTCTTCCAATCCATGAATATGATTTCTCCATTTATTTAGATCTAATTTCTGTCAGTCATGTTTTCTAGTTCTTAGGGTCCTGCATATCTTTTGATATCTTTTGTTAATACATTGATAAATATTTTATATATTTGATGCTATTGTAATTTTTTTTTTTTTTTTTTTTTTTTTTGCTACAAGACTACTTTAATAGAAAACTCCCCTAATGCATTTGAAATTGGAATTGTTTTTTAAAAGTTAAAAGATATACACATTTTTTAAGGAATGCACCCATCATGCAGTTCAAGATATACCCACAGTAGGACACTATGCATGTAGCAGTCATTTAGTAAATATTTAATGACTGAATAATCGAATGGAAATCTAAAATGCAGTTGTTTTCCTCTTGATTACCTTCAATAACTTAAAGTAACAGCTTTGAAAAAGGTTGCCAAATATCCGAGGTATATGCTCTAATGAATAGACATAACTCATTTGTGATCAGCAGTATTGATTTATGCTAGATGTGCTCATTTTTCTTGAGGAGGTTAGGCATGGTCCCTGCAATAGTGTTTATAAATTCATTGCTCAATAAACTCTTCCTTCAAAGCTACGGCAGTAGTGAGGTTCTATAGCTCCTCATTCAAAGGATGTCAAATTCATAGAGTTAAGAAATTTAGCTACAAATCAAAACCTGAAATGAGGGGTTGATATTTTGAAGGGCCTCTTAGGAGTACTGAACTGATGTGGGGGAGAGGGGTTTACACATTGGCCTCCTTCTTGGCAGACTCCTAGCCCCTCATTTTGTCATAGATGGTCACCAGCAGCTCTAGACTTATGGCCAACTAACTTAGCAAACCTAGCAAAAAAGGAGAAGCCTCGTTTTTCAATAGTTTGAAAAATTCTCAGGATTCATCCAGGTCACCTGACCATCCTTGAGCCAATCACTGTGGCCAAGGAACTGGAATGTTCTGATTGGTCAGTCTTGAGCCACATGACCCTCTCTGCCTTGACATGGGGTCAGCCCCACCCAAGCCTGGTGGACGAAGAAGAGAAGGGCCAGGTCCCCAAAGGAAAATCAGGGTATGTTACCAGAAATGGAGGGAATGGGTCCCAGCCAGGCAGAAAACACAGATCCCACACCCTCGTACAGAAGCTCTGTCTGTGTTCCAGGCCCAGCACTATCACTTGACCTACTTGATTATCAGTTTCTCCTTGTACAGCAAGTGCATGATGATCCCTGCCCTTCTTAGCCCCATCTGAAAGGTCCCATGAGGAAGTGAACTGGAAAGTTGTGTGTAAACCTAAAGTGCAGTGCACATGTAAGGAATGGGGTCACAAGAATGATTACTAAGCAGCTGTCCCCCTGTCCTCTTCTGTCTCCCACACAGAGCACCTGAAAAAGCCACTTGAAGACCACATGGCCCTTTTCCCCAGTGTGAGGATTCTCCGAACCAAGAAACGGGAAGGGCTGATAAGGACCCGGATGCTGGGGGCCTCGGCAGCGACTGGGGATGTCATCACATTCTTGGACTCACACTGTGAGGCCAATGTCAACTGGCTCCCCCCCTTGCTTGGTGAGAGAGCCCTTCCCAAGGTACCCCTGGCCCCGGGCCAGCACAGCCTTCTGCAGGGAGTCATCCACAAGGGTTCCCTTGCTTGCTTAGGATGCACTGAGCACAGGGCCTGGTGCCATGAGGGATTCTGAAGATCAAAAGGCCTCAACGGGACCTTAAAATCCATTGAGTCCTGTCCCTTCATTTTACAGAGACTAAGAGAGGGGAAGTGACTTGCCCAAAGTCACTCAGCACATCAGTGTCTGATAACAAGGTTGCCTACCTCAGATTACTTGAAGTTTCATTGGAAAGTAAGCCAAGGTCATCTATTTAGAGCCAAATTATGAGGTGATATTATCATATCACCTCAGAGTAGTTACCATTCGCTGTACCATTACTGGGGCCAGGCAGGTCATGAGCACCATCTCTAAATCCTCACAAATCATGTATGGTATAAAGTATCCCCTTTTTATCCTATAGGACACCAAGGTTCAGAGAAGTTGAGTGACTGGCTTGTTGCCTTGGGCCATAAGCATCAAAGCTGCCAATTGTTCAGAGTCTTTACCTGTCCATGGTCCACACTGCCTCCCTAAATTCATTTCCTTGTAAAAAAGAATTTCTGACCTACATCAGGGGAAGATTACAGACAGAGGACAGCACGATCCAGGAGTCAACCACCATAACCTTGTGGACAAAATGGAGACCTGAGGCTTGGTGGGCAGTGAGGAGGCCTCATAGCTGGTTAAAGGACCAGGCTCAAATCCTGAGGAGCCCGGCTTTGGAGAAGGCAGTGAGCTGGTACTGACAGGCAGCCTTCAAAGTGAAAATGTGCCATTGAGAGTGGGAATCAGGGCTGGAGACAGATTGGAGGAGAGTTCTCAATCCAGGGAGAAAAGGTGACTCCTCAGGAATGGATAGGTATGCTCTCCACAACAGGAGTTTAAGGTGGACTGACGTTTAGGGCAAACTTGAGCGTGCATCAGACTTACCTGGTGGGCTTGTTAAAACACAAATGGCTGGGTGTTAGCCCCAGAGTGTCTGAGTCAGGAGGTCCAGGATGGGGCATGAGAAATTTGCGTTTCTGACAAGTTCCTGGGTGATGCCAGTGCTTCTGGTCCAGGCACTACACTGGTTAGTGAATGCCAGGACAGAAAACAGAGCCTACACAGTTAAATGAGAGAATCCAGCAAGTTTGTTTTCTAACACAGATGAGCATGGGACTTTTTTATTAGGTTATGAGCATCTGACCCCAAGGGCCCAGGATCTCACTTGGTTAAGGAAAGGATATAACCCAGAATTTCTGGTAAACTGTTTATTTAATTAAACCAAGAGATCTTCTGCATCTGCCTCTCATTACCCAAAGATGAAAATAGAAAAAAAAAGGTTCATCATAAATCGCCTACTTTATAGTTCTGTAGGAACAACCCATTTGTAGGGTCATTCAGTGACTCATAAAGAGAATGAAGTGGAGGGGTATAGGCTGAGCTTATAGTCTAAATAGCCCTTAACTCTGTTTCTATGGAAATATATGAGGGTAATTATCATAATCTGCAGGCACACATGGAAGAAACATTCCCCCTTCTTTTTTTCTTCTCTTTTTCCAATAGAAATGTGAACCAGTGGTATAGATTTAAAGAGCTGTCCCTGCTAATGATGGGGATCATCATGGCTTTTATCTGTGAAACCATTAACACTTCCATGCCCAGATCACTCTACCTCTCTAAAGAGGATCAGCTCCCCAAAGGAAAGCCACTGCTAATCATCATTTCCTTCATCATCATCATCATCATGGGCCTAATAGTCCCTTAGCTTTTTAGTCTACTTCTACATTTGAATTTTATGGTAAAACATCAAGCCAAGCATTATTATTATCCACATTTTGCAAATGAGAAAACTGAGGAGCGAAGAGTATCAGGGAGATGCTCAGGCTTCCTACTCCTGCTTCTGAGTGAGCTTCTGTCAATAACCCTGGTCACAGAGGCTGTTGGCTGAGCGCTGATCTTGTGCTAGGGGCAGGGCTGAGCATCTGGGCCCCATTGTCCCATTCAGTCCTCCCAGAGACCCTGAAAGAGGTGCTGTCCTCCTCCATATCATAGCCGAGGAATCCGAGACAGGGGTGTCGGCTACCCTTATCCCAGGTGGTACTGCTAGTAGGTGATAAAGCCAGGATTTGAACCTGCACTATCTGGCTCCAAGGAAGTGCACCACCATGGAATTCTGCCTCCCTGATGACACCCCTGAACTGATGCCTCCCCCAGTCAGCCAGCACCCAGCAGAGCACCATGTCCTCAGCCCAACCCCTCCTCAGAAAGGAAATCCCCTCGAAGTGAAATCCTCTAAACGTCCATGAATAATTAGGACGGGAGGCCCTTCTCTAGATCTTTCCTCAGGAAGGTTCTTAAGCTTCGTTAAGAATCTTCAGGGAATGAGAGCTTTTCCATAAGGCAGACCCAAGACCTACCCCCAGAGTTCTGATTCAGTAGGCCTGGGGTGAGGAAGTGGGCCTGGGTTTGTTAAGCCCACCCTGGGTGCTTCTGGCACCAGTGGCCCCCAATCCACACATGGGGATACCCTTCCCTAGGGCAACATATCTCAAACTTTTTAACCATGTCCTACAGTTAGAAATACTTTGACAGCACAATCTAGTACACCAGTGCCCACACAGTACTTTCCCTTATCACTCGGAATAACGTACTCTGATACCCAATAGTCTTTATTGGTTCATTTCAAAAAATTAAAAATTAAAAAACCACCAGCAACAGCAGTACGCACACAAAATTGATTTCACAATCCACCTATAGATTGTGACTTGCCGTAAAGAAAAAGGCAAAATCGTTGCTTTCTCTCCTGGAAGGAACACGTGCTATAGCTCGATAAGACGTGGACTGTAGGCAGCTGCTGCCAGCTCTGGCCCTGCCAGGCTCCCCATTCCATGTCCTGAATGTGACTCCTGGCCGAAGCAGCAGTCAGCCCAGCACAGCTCACTTGCCCTTCCTAGCAGATAGTCTGCCCCTGGCAGCTCACTGGTACCCCCTGGCTATGGTCAGGGCTTCTTGGCAGGAAAAACATTGAAGAGTAGAGCAAGCCAAGCTTGAATTCTGTCAGTAGGTTGGGCAGAGAGTAAATTTCCTAACATCGCTTCTCTCATGTGGGTCAAGGCCCCTCCTGCAGGGTGGTGGTCCTCCAGGCTCTGCTCACACGCCTCCAGTCGGGGGATCTCACTACTTCCCGGAACAGTCCAATCCTTCTTCCATGGCTGACTGTTGGAAAACTGGAGCTGAAATCTGTCTCGCATGGAGGGCCATCTGTTCATTGACTGCAGCCAGGGCGTGCCAGTGAGCTGTCAGGGACAGACGAGTTGCCAGGAGGGCTAAGTGGACTGCACTGCAGTGACTGCTGCTTTGAGCCAGGAGTCAGTTTCTGGGCCCTCCCAGAAGGACATGAATCTCTTCTCCCTAACCATTAACAGGCACCTGTGCTGTGCACTTTTCAAGCATTATCTTATGAAGTTCTCATAACAACCTATGGGGTGGAGCTTCTTCTTGTCCCCATTTCACAGAGGAGAACACTGGGTCCTAGAGATGTTATTTATATAGCTGGCCCAGGGCCCCAAAGTGGGTGGCAGCCCTGGTCCATCTTGCTACACTCCTGCACAGATTCTCAGGCTCAGATATTCTGAGAAACCATGTGGGGAACATGTTAAAAATGCCAGCAGGCTGCAGAGCATGTTGTGTACTTAGCTCCTCCGCCGTCCTGCCTCACCTAATGGGCATCTCTTGGCCCCTTCAGACCGCATCGCTCGCAACCGCAAGACCATCGTGTGCCCCATGATCGATGTGATTGACCACGATGACTTCAGGTACGAGACCCAGGCGGGGGACGCCATGCGGGGCGCCTTTGACTGGGAGATGTACTACAAGCGGATCCCTATTCCTCCAGAACTGCAGAAAGCTGACCCCAGCGACCCATTTGAGTAAGTATGTGAAACCCAGGCTGGTCACAGAGGCTGACCTGATGACCCCACACACACATGCACATCCTGAGGTGGCTCGGGTTGGCCACCTCCCCAGAAAGTCCAGTGCAGAGGGTTGGGTATGCCCAAGTGGAAGCACAGCCCCTCACGACTTATCACAGCGCCTTAGCTCTTGGATTCACCACAATTTTCACCTCCACCTGCCCACCTCTGCAGTTTGCCTGGATTGCCAGCAGTGGGTAAGGGCCTCAGCATCAGCCCCCTCAATCCTGACACCCCATTGTCATCATCACCATATATTACATATTTTCTAAGTCCCAGGCATACTGCTAAGTTCATTGCACCCTGGTCCAATTTAACCTCCCAACAATCACATGCAATAAAAATTATTATCCATGTTTTCCAAATGGGAAAACCAAGCTTCCAAGAGACTAACTTTCTCAAATCAGAAAGCCATTAAGTGGCAATGGCTAGGTGCAAATGCAGGTCTGTCTGCCTCCAAAGCCAATTTTTCCATTCTCTAACACTGTCTTGCAAGTATTAGAAATATTCTGACTTGTCCTGCAGCATAAGTTTGGGGGAGGGTGAACTGCACTGATATCATCCTAGAATGTGAATGCTGGAAGGGAACCTAGAGATGATGGGTTCCACCTCCTTTGCAGAGGAGGAGATAGAGACCTCAGGAGAGGGTACAGAGTGAGTTAGTGGTTTAGCCAGAAACAGAGCCACTCCCCTCTCTAGTACTCCAAGTTCTGGAAAGGGCATATTCTTCAACACTGGGCTCACTATCCCTGCAGCTGCCATGGGAGCCATCTGTCTCTCCTGCCAGAGGTGTGGAAAAGATCTTTGGATACAAAGCCAAAGTCCCAGCTGCCTAGCTGAGTTAGTTTCCTGTTGCTGCTGTAACAAATTACCACAAACATAGTGGCTTAAAACAACATATATTTATTCTCTTATAGTCTGGAGGTCAGAAATCCTAAAGTCAAGGTGTTGACAGGTCTGGTTCTTTCTGGAGGCTCTAGAGGAGAATCCATTTTCTTGCCTTTTCCAGCTTCTAGAGGCTGTCCACATTCCTTGGCCTGTGACCCCTTCCTGGCCCACATCTTCAAAGCCAGCAGTGCAGCATCTTCACATCTCCATCTCTGACCTCAGCTTCCATCTTCACATCTCTGTCTCTGACCATGACGCTCCTGCCTCCCTCTTTTAAGGACCCTTGTGATTGCACTGGGCCCACCCTAATAATACAGGATAATCCCCCATCTCAAAATCTTTAACCACATCCACAGAGTCCCTTTTCCTGTATAAGATGAACATATTCACCATTTCCAGGGACTGGACATTTTTGGAGGCATTATTCTCTCTACCACCCCCTGCCTCACTACAATTTGACCTTCTGTCAACACCCCAGCATCTCTGTGCCTTACCCTTCTCCCCTGAAAACAGGAGCTGCTGGCAGCTCATCTATGTTCCTGGGTACAGTGTGTACTCAGAGTTCCCAAGGGGAGCCCTTAACACTGTGAGCCCCAGGGAAGGTAGAAAGAGCCGGGCTCACATGAGAGGAAAGGTAGCCAGAGGCACCAGGGAGTCAGGAACCAGGAGTGGAGGGCATGAGTGGAGCATTGTGCTACCTGAGCAGGTCAGCCTTTTGTCTCCTTCTCCTGACCTCCGTAATCCTTCAAACCCAGTCGAGCACCAACTTTAGATCCCTTCCTAGTCCAGAGGTATGGTTTAGCCAAGACCAGATCATGTGCTCAGGGGCCCCTCATACCTCAGGATCAGTCCCAGTTGACCTGATTCTTGGGGAATACAAGTAACAAGAGTAAATAACATTTGGCCTGAGTTGACAAGGCAATTTCTGCAGACTTTCTTGCACATGAGCCTCACCACAGTCCTCACGTGTAGTAGAATTCTCCCCCTTTGACCAATGAGGACCCTGAGTTCAGAGCTGGAATGAGACTTACGCAAAATGACACGGTAGCAAAGGCTGAGGTTGGGATGGGCTGTTCCAGAAAACAGAACTTTCAGGGTAACCAAGGGGTAATCTGAACTCCTTTCATTGTTTGAACCCTTGCCATAAGCAGACTAGGATGGGTCTTGACCTGTTGATCCTCTGTGCTCTGAGGAAAAGGCAAGTCCAGCTCATGCAGCTTGTTAGTAGCAGGGCCCAGAGTTTCCTCCAGGGCCACAGTCTTCTCATCTGGAAATTGACTCTCAACCCTGGCTGCACATTGAAATCATCTGGGAAGCTTGTAAAACCACCCAGGCTGCCTCCCAGATCTCTTACACCAGAGTTTCCGGGGATGGGTCCCGGGCATCCTTGTTCTTCTGTATTGTACATGGACCAGACCCTGGGCAGGAGCCACTAGAGAGCTCCTGAGTGTTTTCTGCACACCTCCGCACTGTCCCAGCAATCTGCAGCCCAGAGTGGTGTAATGATGTTTGAACAGCATACCTTTAACAGCAGCTCATCCACCCACTAATTCTCTCCCCTGGAGCAGATTATGTGGCATTTCTGAATTTCAGATTTTCCCATCTGAAAAGGGGCTGGGAATTGAGTTTCATGAGAACTGGAGATAATGCAGGTAAAGTAAATGGCACATATTAGACCCTCCAAATTGTTGTTATTATTATTGCTGAACATAGCAGAAAATAGAACAGCCTAGAGGAGAGGCCTCCCGCTGGAGGCAAAGCCTTGAACATCCAAAATGCCTTAGGGCTAATAGCCTACCCATTCTGCAGCAGCTCCTAGGCCCTTGCACTGGCTTCAACTCTGGCTCATTTTCAGGTATAGTCTTGGCTTTGATGTCCCATGAAGCACCAAGCCAAAAGCATGCTCTGTCCTTCCATGCAGAATATTTATGGCCCCAGCCAAAAAAAATCAAACTCCACAACCTTCAGCAGATAAAGGGAAATTGATACTAATGACAGCTTATTTTGCTGATAATACTGGGTGCTTTTAGAAACACACCAACCATGTGAGATAGGACGTGCAGCTATACCTCCATTGTGTAGATGGGAAACAGGATCAAAAAGGCTCATTGCTATCCAGTAGACATAGAATGGGAGCCACATATGTAATTTCAAATTTTCTAGTAACCACATAAAAATTTAAAAGAAACAGGTAGCACATATTTTAATAATAGATCTTACTCAACCCAGTACATCTAAAATAGCATAATTTCCATACATAATCAACATTTTTAAAATTATTGAAATACTTTATATTCTCTTTTTTCATACTAAAATCTCGTGTGTATTTTCCACATCTCAATTCAGACTAGTCACATTTCAAATGCTCAATACTCATGTATGGGGGAGCAAGTGTAACTCAGTGGTTTGAGCACCTGCTTCCCATGTATGGGGTCCTGGGTTCAGGAACTCTGAGTATGCACTGTGCTCGGGAACATAGCTGAGCTGCCAGCAGCCCCTGTTTTCAGGGGAGGAGGGTAAGGCACAGAGATGCTAGGGGTTGCCAGGAGGTCAAACTGTGGTGAGGCAGGTGTGGAAGACAGAATAATGCCTCCAAAGATGGCCCTCAAAATAAATAAATAAAGGCTGTTGTTAAAAATAATAATTGTTTAAAAAAAATAGTCATGTGTGGCCAGTGTTTGGACAGCACAGGGTTAAATAATTCAACACTTCATATCAGATCACACCGCAAGCTAAGGAGAGTTGAAATCAGACTGAGGGTTTCCCACTTCTGATCCCCTGCCCTTTTCACCCTTCACCTGCTTCTCAATTGTTGCTTCCTGACATGAGGCAGTGTGTTGTGGTGGTCGGGGGTGTAGACGATGGCAAACACTGTAGATTCAAACCCAGCAGTTCTGCTTGGTAACTGAGACCTGGATCAAGTCACTCAGCTGTCTGTGCCTCAGTTTCCACATGGGTAAAATGGGGGTGATAATATTGGGGCCTACCTCTTGGGGTTGATGTGAAGAGTAAATTCATTTAAATAATATATTAGTTTAGTACAACATCTGGCATTGTCAAGCCCTCATCAAATATTCAAGGGGATCCCCTTTTAAAAGACACCCCCCCCCATGTTGTAAAGGCTCATCTGCTACAGGAAGCCTTGGGAAATGAGTAAGTTAAATAAGGTCTTTTTAAATAAGCCCGGCTTCCTGTGAGCTTGCAGAATTCCCAAGGCCAGAAGAAGGAGTGGAGGATGCTGCTGGAGTATTCTGGTTTGAGGGTTTGGAGTTTTCCAGAGCAGCCAGACAAGGACACAGCCACTGTGACAGGTTTCCACACAGAAAACCTTGGCCCACCTCTGTGCGAGGTGCCAGCCCTGTGTGGAGCACCCCCGGGGATTCAGGCAGGCAGCAACGTGGCCCCATGGGCCAAGCACAGTGCCATGCTGACTTCCTGTTCCCCGTGGGCATCCCACGAGTATCGTCTCTGTGCCCTTGCTGATGCTGCTTTCTCTTCCCAGATGCCTTCCTCTACCCACAATGTTCCCTTGTCTAACCCACCTTGGAGGCCACCTTGGGCATCCTTCCTTGACTCTCACCGCACTCTCTCTCCTCGCCCCCTATAACTCACACTCACTCTATCCACGTCTTGTAGTGAGTGTTCTGTCCATACCTCCCAGTGGCCCTCATTACACCCTGCCTGATCTTCCAGATCCTTCTGTCCTGAGGTGGCCACCCCACTATACCAGACATTCCCAGTCTGACTCTAACCAACCTCAGTATTTTTCCAGCAACTGCTTCACAGCTGGTACTCAAACCTTATTTCTTGAATAAATTAGTGAGAGAATGAATGAGTGAAGTTAATTTGGTCTCCCAGTTTGATGGAAAGAACAGAGATTGTGGCTTTTTCTATACACAGCACAGCAGAACAAATGCCCATGTTGAGCTTAATGATTAAGAATCAACAAAGGAGTGTGTAAGAAAAATTCAGGCTCCTTGCCCCAGAGCTTCTATTGCAGTAGGTCACGGGTAGGCCTCTGCAAGCTGTATAGTTTTTCCCTCTCTAAGAGATACCGTGGCACAGAAAGGCTTGGAAAGACCTGATTTGGACCATAGAGATGATGCAGCTACAAGGCTGATGGGGAAAATCACTGTGATTTCATTTCACAAATATACTTAGGTATTAACCATGTGAAAGGAACTTTGGGTCAGTTTGGCTAAAATGTAGGCTTTATGAAGGGAAGTTGTAGGCAAGAAAGAAGAAAGTCTGGGGCCTTACTCAGAGGGGGCCTTGGAGTCCCTGCTGCATACTTAGACTGTGTTCCCAGAGCAGCGTGGAACAGCATCATCGGACTGTACGAGAAGCACACAGCCAGGATGTCCACGTCTTCATAGCACCTTTCCCTTCCCTGGCAGGTCTCCTGTGATGGCCGGTGGACTGTTCGCCATGGATCGGAAGTGGTTCTGGGAGCTGGGCGGGTACGACCCAGGCTTGGAGATCTGGGGAGGAGAGCAGTACGAAATCTCATTCAAGGTGAGCCAGCTGTCCAGGAGCCCCTTTCTCCTTGGCACATTTCCTGGCAAGCTGCCTGCCTAGTGTCTGTCTAAGCCTGGAAAGGCTCTGGAGGTCTGTGGGTCCTCTCTGTTCCTCAGGTCAAAAAGTCAAGGGCCAGAGAGTGCCTCAGTGTTGGAGTGAGGGCATCCAAAGACTGCCAAAGGCTGGTCCTAGCCACGGCTCTGCCTGGCGTTTACCTTACAACTCTTCTTAAGATAGCAGTGTTGGAATAAGACAGGTCTCCTGCCCAATAAAGGTGGCGTATCTCTCATTGAGATGCCTAGCAAACCAGCAGTGGGGAAGAGAAACCAAGGAGGCCAAGCGAGATCGTAGGCTTAGAGGAAGCCTCTGCTCCAAATGGCCACTGGTCTCACAGATGCTGAGCTGGCCTGAGTGGTTCCTGGTCAGCCCTCACGGGTTCCCTTCAGTATCTGTCACGGGATGGAGTTTGTCGTAGGGACCGGTAGATAAGAACTCAAGTTGTGGTATCAGAAAGGCCTGGATGCAAAGCCCAGCTCCACCACTTGTAGCTGTGTGACTTTGGGCCAGTTAGATGACCTCTTGAGCTTCCTTTCCTCATCTGAAACAAAGGAATAATACTGCTACTTTACAGAGCTATAATGAAGATTAAATAAGATAACATCTAGAAGGTGCTTAGCACACAACCTGGGGACACAACCAGCAATTAATAATTGTTAAATATTCAATTAATAAATATTTACTCTAGCCTACTCAACAAGCCCATGAGCTAGAGGAGCTTCCTGACAATGATGGCAAAGGAGATGGCAGTTGCTAGTTAACCACCTAACCTTCTAAGGCCATGTTCTCCCCTTTACTGGGGTTATCTTCCTCTTTGCTCATGTGAAGAAGGGATAGAATTAGCTTGTCCCACACCCTTGTGGTCTGCCAGAACCTGCTTCCAGCACCCCTGGGACCCCTGGCTAAGGGATATCCCTGGCCCATGAGGAATGGCCAGCACCCCTGCAGAGGCGAGCCCCTGAGTCTAGCATCAGTATTCTCTGCAAAAGGTTGTTGTCAAGCACGGTGATTAAGACTTCTGTGCTGGGCCAGATTGCCTAGGTCAGATGCTAGCTCTGCCACATCCTACCAGCCAAGTGTGCCTAGAAAAGGAAACCTCACTTCCTGAGCCTAAGTCTCTGCTTCTGTAAAATGGGTTTAAGGATGCTTTAACCCTCCCAGAGCTGTTGTGGGGGCTAAATGAGATCATGCTTATTTATCAGGTGCTTCTTAATAAATACCTAAATATATTGGTGGTATTATTATCATTATCATTATCAACTGGTAGAGCAGTTCCATGCTGGGGAGCAGAAATTCTTGATTAGCAAGAAAACAACAACCTAGAATTCTACTGAAACAATTTTTGTTTGAAGAACAGTTTGTGTCTGTTTAGGCCTCCAGAGTTCTGAAGTTGTCTCCCATAAGGGGCCAATGCCTAAATAAAAACAATTAACCAGATGTGATATCCAAAATATTTAACAATTATTATGGCACAGACACCAACCAGTCAGAGCAGATGCCAGCTGTAAACTGTTGGGCAGTCACTCTTGTGCGTAAAGAATGAATTTCAGACCTGACCAGCGGTAACATTAAGTGCTTACTGTATACTGGCCACTGTGCCAAAGCTTTGGCTTATTGAATCCTCACAACAACCCTGGGGTGATAGTATCATTGTTATACCCATCTCACAGGGGAGGCAAGTGGCACTCAAAGTCCCCACGCAGCTGAAAGTAACACAACCAAGGCCTGAATCCAAGTCTGCCTGACTCCAAAGCCCATGCTCTGACCTGCTATGTTTTATGTCCTCTGTAGGGACATCAGAGAAGAATGCTTGAGAGGAAAACTAGCCCAAGAAGGTGGCTGCAGTCTCTCATCCTTTCTTTCTCAGTTTTTGTCTCCTCCTGGGGTTATTGCTAATTTACTTGGATGTTCCACAGCCTCTCAATGAAGTGAATTATTAACAGTCTAAGTCAAAAGCACCAAATAGGTTTCCTCTACCAGTCAACTCTGATCCATTGGCAGGGGCTGTATTCTGAGGCTGCATCTGAGCTTATCAGAAGACGAGCAGTGATTGATTAGTGATGTCTGTCATGGGTGTAGGTTTGGTGAGTGACAGCACTTGTGCCTAGTATCACTAGCCCATGCAACCTAGTTTTCCAAATATGAAATCACACATAAGGATTGAGAACACTTTAACTTAACAGTTCCCAAATCTGTCAATTAAACCAACTTGATTTATGAGGTTTTCTACCAAGTTTGCTCCCAGAAGTGGGCAAATCTATGTTCTGAGCTCCTTCCAGAATGTAAACTTCAATGGGAGAGGGATCTTTGTGTATTTATTCACTGCTGTATCCCAAGTGCCTAAAGGATTGCCTGCCAGGGAGTAGGCATTTAATAAACATTTGTTGGATGAACCCTCAGAGCAGGTGAGTCACGGGCCAGAACCAGCCTCCAAGCACCTGTCTGGCTCCTTGGTCAAGAAGTCGCCCTTTAGAAACTCCCTCTAGAGAGAACAGTGAATGGAGAAAGATTCACACAAAGGGATTTCTAAACCCAAAATTATTCCATTCTGTGTGTTTCAAAGGCCCATCTAATGATGCTCATCAGGCAATTACAGCAGAACAAATGGCATTTTTCTCCACACAGTTTATTTACAAAAGACTTGGTAATGAAGCCATATTGGAAGTCTCTCATCCGGGAGGGGCAAGGAGGCTGGCTCTCATTTCCATTTGATCCAATTATGTCCTTCACTCTCGAGGGGAAATGAGACAGTGTAATGAGGCAGCTCCCACAGTCCAAGAGGGAGACTTTTATCCTTTGGCTTTCTCTCCTGGCTTTGAGAATGTGCGTCCCAAGAGCCAGTGATGGCCCATCTGCCAGTGCTTTGTCTTCCAGGCTGCTGTGGAAGGCCATCCCTCGGTGCTGAGGGGAACAGGTGGGCCTGTTCACCAGCTGGCTACAGACTCCTCACTGGAACACCGGGTGTTCTATTTCAGCCAGAGTGGGCCATATATGAAGAGCCAAATCCCCTCTGATTAATCTCTGCTCACATCCTTTTTCTTCTTGGTAACAGAGAAAAGAGACTGGTGTGAAAAGTATGAGCGAATTTTCAGAAATTAAAATTGATACGTGCCATCAAGGCTGATGGATTAATAATTTGGCTCTGATTCCAGACCAGGCCATCTATCTTGTTGGGAAAACCCCAGAAAAGATGTTCCAAAGGCTCTGAAATTTCAGAAGAGCCAGTAACTCGCCCCTTTCTCTCTTTCTCTCCTCCTCTCCCTCTCAGCCAGCAGAGCTTTTGTTCCCAAAAGGCACAGTCACACTATTAAAGTTCTCCTGCTTGGGGCTAGACTCTTCCCAGGTCTGGTGGTTGACTAAATGCTTAACTCCGTAGCGCGGTGGTCTGCCACCACCTTCACGAGCTGGCCCTTACTTATCTCTCTACCCTCCCCCTGTATTCTTACCCACCACATTAGTCTGGACTCTTGGTTACAAATTACCAAAAACCCTAATCAACCTGATTTAGGCTAAAAACCAGAATCAGCTGGCCCACAGAACTGACTTTCCAGAGTAGATCCTGAAGGCCTGGATGGCCCAGGGACTAGACTGCCTCATGCTAGCTTGGTCTCTCTCAGGCCCTTGGCTCGGCTTTCATCTGGGGCGACCTCCCTCCAGGAGGTTTCCTCTCGGTGGAGATCCCCAGCAGCCACAGATTTCACGACCCCTGGAAACAATTTCTCCTCCCCATCATTCCTGTACAAAGTCCCCAAACTGAGTCTCACTGGCCTACTGGTCCATTGCCCATCCCCAGGCAAGGTTCTCGTTAGTCAGGGCATAGTCCATTCCCATCCTGGAGCCAGGAGGGTGGGCGTGTCTGGTTCCCCAGAGGAAAGTCCAGGCCCTGTGCCCTGAAGGGGAAATGGATGTGGGGCAAGGAAAACCACAGACGTCCACCTCACCCAGCCGTGTAGGACCGCTCTCAAGTCCCACTATGTGCCAGGCCCTCTTTGGAGGCCAGGCTTCTCCATGTACTATAAAGTCTTCCTGAGTCACCTTCCCTTAGTCTGGCCCAAACTCATCCTCCTGTTTCGGTGCATATGGATGCCCTTGACTGAGCTCCCTGTGCTGACTGGGGTCCACCCCAACACTGCCCTCACCTCATTGCTGTGCTCCTGCCATGTCTCCCAACACCCTGTGCAGCCCTGACCACGCCTCTGCCTATTCTCCCACTGGACTCTGAGCTCCCGCGAGGCAGGGAGTGGGTCTTGTCTACCTCTATACCCCAGTGCCTGGAATATAGTAGGTATATAAATAACTGCCATCAAGTCCTCTGTGATAAAATTTCCCAGACTTACATCTCATCTTTGGGCCGTGGGGGTGGGATGGGAAAAGTCCCCAGCAAGAAGGCACCATCTATGCTCATCTATGCTCTCGTCCCGTCTGGGGACTCTGGGCCAGTTGCTGGACTCTGAGCCCTCATACCCCACACGGTGCTGATATAGTTTTCCTTCCTACCTCACAAGATAGGACCAAAGCCCTTTGACCTGCACAGATGTGGGGGGTTGTTTGTATTAGAGGCATTGGTGGTAGAATGAGCACAAGTGGGACTGCATAGTGCCCCCCCAGGAGGCCATGGTTGGAATATCTGCAACTGTGAGATATGGGAGGAAGCATCCAAGCAGGACAGCATGGTCCAGCTGGAGTGAGAAAGACATGAACTTCGGGGAAATAGAAGTGGATATGTCTCTTGTGAATAGCAATTTGGCAAGATCTGCAATATTTCAAATCAAGCATATTCTTTGACCCGAAATTCCATGCTCAGGAGATTATCCAAGAGAGACAGCTGCATAGATGAGCAAAGATTTATCTAGAAGCTGTTTTTTGAAGCATTGTTTATAATAGAAAATTGAAAATGACCCAAATGTATATCCTGAGGGGTTAAATAAGTTAGAGCACATCTAAATGACAGAATATTATCTAAAATAAGTTAGAAGCCTCTAAAATTAAGTACGTAAAGGTAAGTGCAAAATAATGAGATATTTTATATATATATGATATATAATAATCTTATATAATATGCACACTTGTTTTTTGGTTTTGAAAATATTACAAATGCAAAGAGAAAACTTGGACAAAACACACCACCTCACATCTGTTGAGTGCTTACACTCAGTCATGTGGGGCCCTGGTCCCAGGACTTTACAGGCACTGTCATCCCTACAATTCACCTACAGGGCAATGCATTCATTTTTCCTTGTTTTGGATGAGGAGACTGAGGCCTAGGTGAATCACGCACCCAGAGCCCTGCAGCTCACCTGGCTTCAGAGTCTGCGCTTTGGCCCACAGGGCCGGGACGTCTTCCTGTCGGTAGCAGCCAGCAAGGGTGGGAGGGTCAGAGTGTAGCTGTCACTTCCTTCCTTATGTGTTTTTCTGTAACACTGAATGTGTTCTCAAGTACATATTTCTTTTATAATCGGGAAAAATTAAGATATTTTTTAACTAAGAAAAAAAGGAAGTTGGTTTTTAAGCACTCCCATCCATTTGCAACGTCAGGGATAGATTCCCCATAAATAAGAACTAAAGAGAAGGGGGTCTCCGCATCCAAAACAAGAGTCTCGGGGAAGGACTGAGTCCCTCCTGCACGCACCTCTGCAGGGTCGGCTCCAAGAGGTGGAGGCCACAGCCCCACTGCCCTGGAGAGAGGCAGTGGGTCTGGAGACCCCCGATGAGCAGGCTTGCGGGGGGTAAGGGGGTAATGGAAAACCCCGTGAGGGTGGCAGAAGTCGGGAAGGGCACCAAGAGCCATTGTTCCAGTAGGGAAACCCATCCTGAGTAGAGGCAGGAGACTTGGGAGTGAGTGGGGTTGGCTTTGTTTTATCCTGATGTAGTGAGAGGCTGGCCCAGTCCCAGATTGGGCAGAGGAAAGAAACAAAGGGGGGAGGGGAGGGGCAGTGGGGCTCAAATTTTCCTTCCACAAAACTTACCTTGTTAGGAGGATTAAGTGACATAGTATGCATGAAAAGAAAGTAGGATGTGGCCAGAAACTGGTCAGCAGGGATGTGTGCCCTGTAATGTTGTGAAAGGTGACAAAGGCAGATCCCTCAGCCAGAAGACAGCAGTTCTAGAACTAAATCCCATGTCCTGACTCCAAGCCGAATGCTCATCTTGGTCCCTGTGGCTGGAGGGATGGAGGAGAGGCACACCGAGCCTCAAGAGAGGCTGTTGTTATAGAAAGGGCCAGGAGGTCAGGACCAGGCTCAAGGGGAATTAAATTACCCAGAGGAGGAGGAACGATTTCCAAAGTCCAGCCCAATGGCTAAGGGTGAGCTGGGCCCACGGTGCAAGCACCTGCGTCGCCACACATTTCCTCACCCCGATCACAGCCCCTTCCAGCCCCCTCTATCTCAGACCAGCTGCAGAGCTGCTGGGGCTAGCTTCTTCCTTCCAGAGTTATCTGATTGTGCTGGAAATATGCTGTACTACATGCAGTGTTTTCCTCCCGGGGCCACAGGTGCCCAGCCTTCACAAGAGCTGTCTGCAGGAACAGGGAAGGCATTCTGCTTGCAACTCTCCGCAAGCCATTTGAAATTCCGAGAGCATCTCAGCCGTGGGAGCCAGCCTCCAAGCAGGAGCCTGCCTCTCCCACCATTCCTCCAGGAAGATGGCTCAAAGCCCTGAGGGTCACCTGTCCATACATCACTCCCTAACCAGCACCTGCCTCTCCCTTCATGTCTTGATTCTTTCATTGCTAAAAATGGCAATAGTAACTTCTTCCAATGTGTGTTATAAGAACTAAATGGATAATAATATTTGTTTGGCCTGGAGCCAGGCAAAACAGAGGCCCTCAGCAATGGTAGCTATGTGATCATAACCCCCATGTTAGTGAAGGAAGCACAGGGATTAAGTCCATGGGCTTCAGAAACAAACTGCCTGGATTCTAGGGCAAGCTCAACCAACTAGGTGCTGTGTGACCTTGAGAAATTCAGTTAACTCCTCTGGTCTTGCTTCTTCATCTGTGAACTGGGGATAGAAAAATCCTTACTTCATAGTGTAGTTGTGAGCAGCATATTAGTTAAAATGTTATCAGCTTAGTTTAGAGCCTGGAACATAATGAATGGTCAATAGATAGTAACTGTTGATGTCATCGTCTTTTTTTTTTTTTTTTTTTTTGAGATGCCAGGGCTGGGGATTGAATCCAGGACCTCATAAGTGGGAAGCCAGTGCTCAGACATGGCTCCCTGCTGTCATCATCATTTTGGTAGTGGTTAGGATTGGGCTGTAACTGCAGGAAGACAGGAGTGGAAAAAGCATATAAGACAGAGGCTAAAAGCCTTGACTCCAGGCCCAACTCTGGAACCAGCTCTCAGTGGGACCATGGACAGGTCACCTGGCCTTTCTGCTAAACCTTGTTTCTCATCTAAAAGGAGTACTAATAATTCCAAGCTCACAGGGCTGTCAGGAGACACACCGTGAACTGGCAGGCCCCAATCACCGGAGATGGGTTGACCCTATTTTAGTACGCAGTGGTTCTCCAAGTGTGGTTCCTGGGCCAGCAGCTTCGGCATCACCAGGAACTGGTTAGAAATGCACATTCTCAGGCCCCACCCCAAACCCACTGGGTTGGACAGTCTGGGAGTGGGGCCCAGCTGTGTTTTTCTTGTGGAATCTTTATCTGGCTTTGGTATTAGGGTGATGTTGGCTTCATAAAATGTGTTGGGTAATTTTCCCTCCTCTTCAATTTTTTGGAAGAGTTTAAACAGGATTGGTGTTAATTCTTTTAGAAATGCTTGGTAGAATTCACCTGTGAAGCCATCTGGTCCTGGACTTTTCTTTGCTGGGAGATTTTTGATGACGGATTCAATCTCCTTAATTGTGATTGGTTTGTTAAGTTCTTGTATTTCTTGTTGTGTCAGTGTAGGTTGGTTATGAGTTTCTAGAAATTTGTCCATTTCATCCAGGTTGTCTAGTTTGTTGGCATATAGTTTCTCATAATGTCCTCTTATGAGTCTTTTTATTTCTGTGAGGTCATTTGTAATTTCTCCCCTTTCATTTCTGATTATATTTATTTGCATCTTCTCTCTTTTTTTTCTTTGTTGGTCTAGCGAGGGGTTTGTCAATTTTATTGATCTTCTCAAAGAACCAGCTTTTAGTTTTGTTGATTTTCTCTATTATTTTTCTGTTCTCATTTTCATTTATTTCCGCTCTAATATTTATAATTTCTTTCCTTCTTTTTGCTTTGGGATTGGTTTGCTGTTCTTTTTCTAGTTTCTTAAGTTGTTCAGTTAAATCTTTGAGTTTAGCTCTTTCTTGTTTCTTAATATAGGCATTTAGGGCTATAAATTTCCCTCTCAAGACTGCCTTTGCTGTATCCCATAAGTTTTGATATGTTGTGTTCTCATTTTCATTTGTCTCAATATATTTACTAATTTCACTTGCAATTTCTTCTTTGACCCACTGAATATTTAGGAGTGCATTGTTCAGTCTCCACACATTTGCAAATTTACTTTTTTCCTGTCTGTTATTGATTTCTAGTTTCATTCCATTATGATCTGAGAAGGTGCTTTGTATAATTTCAATCTTTTTATATTTATTGAGAGCTGTATTGTGACCTAACATGTGGTATATCCTGGAGAAAGCTCCATGGGCACTTGAGAAGAATGTATAACCCACTGAGTTTGGATGCAGTGTTCTGTATATGTCTGTTAGGTCTAACTTGTTTATCATATTGTTCAAGTTCTCTGTTTCCTTGTTGATCTTCTGTCTAGTTGTTCTATCTAATGATGTGAGAGGGGTGTTGAAGTCTCCGACGAATATTGTAGAAATGTCTATTTCTCCCTTCAGTTTTGCCAGAATTTGTCTCATATATTTTGGGACACCCTGGTTAGGTACGTAGATATTTATGAATGTTATATCTTCCTGGAGGATCATCCCTTTTATTAATATATAATGGCCTTCCACATCTCTTATCACTTTTTTGCATTTGAAGTCTGTTTTGTCTGATATTAGTATAGCTACTCTTGCTCTTTTCTGTTTACTATTCGCGTGGAGTATCTTTTTCTAACCTTTTACTTTCAGCCGGCTTGTATCCTTGGGTCTGAGGTGAGTTTCTTGTAAGCAGCATATGGATGGCTCATGTTTTTTTATCCATTCTGTGAGCCTGTATCTTTTGATTGGGGAATTTAATCCATTCACATTCAGTGATATTACTGAAAATACACTATTTATTTCCTCCATTTTATTCTTTGGTTTTCATATGTCATCTTATTTTTGTCTCTCTTTTTACTCTTTTGGTTATCCTTTCTGCTTTTCTTTCTTCTATACTCTCCTCCAAGCCTCTCTCTCCTGTCTTTTTCTTTCAGGTTCTAAGGTTTCCTTTAATATTTCCTGCAAAGGTGGATTCTTTTTTGCAAACTCTCTTATTTTCTGTTTGTTTGTGAATACTTTATATTCACCTTCATATATGAAGGACAATTTTGCTGGATAAAGAATTCTCGCTGGCAGTTTTTCTCTTTCAGTTTCCTAATTGTATCATACCACTGTCTTCTCGCCTCCATGGTTTCTGAAGAGAAATCTGCACTAAGTCTTACTGGACGTCCTTTGTACGTGATCGTTTGCTTCTGTCTTGCTGCCCTGAGAATTTTCTCTTTATCTTTTACATTTGACATTCTGAATAATATGTGTCTTGGCGTAGGTCTATTTGGATTTATTCTTATTGGGGTACGGTGTGCTTCTTGGACATGTAAGTTCATTTCTTTCATGAGAGTTTGGAAATTTTCAGCTATTATTTCCTCAAATACTCTTTCTGCCCCTTTTCCTTTCTCTTCTCCTTCTGGAACTCCCATGACACGTATGTTCTTGCATTTTGTGTTGTCATTCAACTCTCTGACCCCCTGCTCAATTTTTTCCATTCTTTTCTCTCTTCAATTTTAGCTGCTCTGCCTTCAGAATCACTTATTCTTTCTTCTGTCATTTCGAGTCTGCTGTTGTATGCTTCACATGTATTTTTTACTTCATCTGTTATGTCTTTCATTCCCATGAACTCCATTACTTTTCTGTTCAGTGTTTCAAATTCTTCTTTGCGTTCACTCAATGACTTCTTGATGTCATTGATCTCTTTAACTATATTCTCTTTCATCTCATTAATTTGATTTTGGAAATTTGTGCTCATCTCACTGATTAGTTCTCTCAAATTCTGCATCTCTTCTGGGACTTTGCTGTATTCCTTTTCTTGGGCCATGTCTTCTATTTTCTTAGTATGGCTCGTAATCTTTTGCTGGTGCTTAGGCCTCTGGTTAGTTTGTATTTTACTTAGATGCTCTATCTCTTTCTCTTTTATGGGGTTTTAGTGGCAGGAGGCTGTGAGTTACCACAGCTCTTTGATTTTTGGCTCAACCTTGATTGTTAGGATTGTTCTGCTGGTTGCTCAAAACTGGGCACTGGACCCAGTAATTGGTTGTAGAGTCGTTTCCTAGGGCCTTGGGCAGGGAGGCTATAGAGGCCAGGAAAAGCCTCTCTTACTTATTAATTTTCTTATGTGCACTTCCTTGGTCTGCCAGGAGATGGCGCTTCTTGGGAGCTCTCAATTCAATGCCTGGTCGGAGCGTATTGTTGTGACACAGGCCAGATCAATGTGATAGGGCTGACTGTCTGGGGGCTAAGAGCCCTGTGATTCAAACTTTCTGAGACAGTTCTCCAGACTTCTCTCGTAGCGCCCCCCCCTTTTCCCAGCTAGGAAATATTTCCACTCCCTTCTGAATCCTCAACAATCAGTCCCTGTTAGTAGAGGATGAGATTGGGAGGTTTGTATATCTTTAGCCCCTTGCAGGCTCCAAGGCAAACAATGGTGCAGCCCCACCCAGTCTGGAAGGGTTCTCGGGACAGGGCAGATCAAACCCAGGTCAGCCCCAGGCTCTCTCTCCCCTCTCCCGTGGAGTCCTCAACAATCAGTCCAGGCCAGAAGAGAGGGAGGCTGCCAGGGTCGGATTTCTCCAGTCCCTTCCAGGCTCCCAGGGCAAACCGCCGTGTGGAAGGGTCCGTGGGGCTCCGCAGCCCAAACTTCAGGTCCAACCTCAATTAGCCCAAGACTGTGTCCCTCTCTCTCCCCTTTCCGGGAGTGGCAGATCCCTGAAGCCTCCTTTGTCTGTGGTGGCAGGCCCAGAGGCCCGAAAATTCTGAAGAGTGTGGGGGAGGGTGCCGGCAGCAGCAGAAGCTGCTACTTGCAACTCAGGGTTCTGTTGTCGCGATTTCCCTCTTCTGTCCCTCTCTCCTCTGGGTGGTGTGCAGCCTTCACCTGCTGTCCTAAACCCTAGAAGATCTTTTTCGGGGCTGTTTCCACTTGTCTTCTAGATATTTTTCTGGAGAAGAGATTCCCGTGTCTTACTAGTCCGCCATCTTCCCGGAAGTCTCCCCCAGCTGTGTTTTAACAAGCCCTCCAAGTGATTCTGATGTGTAATGGATAGGTGGGGACTTGTACAGAATATGCTCAGACTTGTTTGTGGAAGGAAAAGAGTAAATGGGTGGGTCAGTTGGCAGAATGGCCAACCTTCACTCAACTTTCAAAGTTCTATAACATTGGAGTCTACCCTTAGCAGTCAGTTTCTGTCCCATTTTTCCCCACAGGGTTTTAGAACAAGTAACTAGGCCCTGTGTGAATGAGGGAGGAAGGGAGGGAGGGAGGGAGTGAGTGAGTGAGTGAATGAATGAATGGAGTTACTTATTGGACTCATCATTCCTGGAAAGAAAAGCAGATGTACCCCCACAGGGGCAGAAAGGAGAGAGCATCTCAGCTGATTCTCCTCAGCATCCACAGTGGCGTCCAGGGGGTGTGCCGTGGGCAGGAGCCACAGGAGCAGGTGGCAGAGGGCCCTGATTGCAAGCCAGGGGTGACCCCTTTGTTCTACATGCCACACACATGTTGTTAGGGATCTTTGAAGAAGGCCATGATAGGGTCAGGGTGAGGGTCTAAGGGATTAAGCCAGGAGTCTCCCTGAAGGTCTCAGATCTGCTTAATACCAGGGGACCCAACCCTGGGTTCCATTCTGAGCTTTGCCATTTATAAGCTAAGGGACCCTGGGGATGATATTTGATCTCACTAAGCCTTGGTTTCCTCACATGTAAAAGGCTGTGATAGTACCTCCCTCACTGGAAATTGATGTAATTCCCAAATATAAGTCAAAACCTAATGTAAGGCAACCACCACCACCCCTTTTTTGCCAACTTAACTGTATACACTTAAGGATCTTGTTGAAATAGTCAAATATTTATTAACTTAGATACACACAAGTATTTAAAACCATATTCCATAAAAATAATATATTAATTTAGAAGTACTGTTTTTCTCTGTGCTCTTTGATGACTTTTTTTAATAATTAATTTTTAAAGAAGCTTTAGATTACATAAATGTTACATAAAAAATAAAAGGGATTCCCTTATGCCCTACTTCCTCCCCTCTCACACTCTCCCACATTAACAACATCCTTCATTAGTGTGCTACATTTGTTACAACTGATTAACCCATATTGAAGCATTGCTACTAACCATGGACTATGGTTTACGTTATAGTTCACACTTTGTCTCACACAATTTTGTAAGTTATGATAAAATATACAATGGCCTGTATCCGTCATTGCAATGTCATGTAGGACAATTCCAATGTCCCAAAAATGCCCCCATATTACCCCTATTCTTCCCTCTCCCATCCCTGAGAACCTCTGGTGGTCACTACCTTTATAACAATGATAAGAGTTCTTCCATTGCTAGAATAATAATAATTGTATAGGAGAATAATAATAAGTCACTTTAGTCCATTGTTCATTCCCCAATCCTGAGGATTTGGGGGTGGTGATGCCCACTCTGCTTCTAATTGAGAGGGGACTTAGATCCCTTGGGGCAGATGGATGGAGCTATCTTGCTTGCAGTTGCAAACTCTCTCTGTTCCTTGGGATGGGCATTAATGATGACTTTTTTTTCAACCAACTGCATCCAGCAGCCCTTATAAACATCACAAACTAGCCTCACTGGGGTCATTTCATGTTGGTGAGTCTTCCCGAGAGAGTATCTCGTTATTCAAAACAAACTAATCAAGAGCATCCCAGAATATGGACTAATGGAAGACATGCGCGTCACGCGTCCCTTTTCTGGGGGAAGTACGTGGCATCCACGCAGTGCCCACCCCAATGGTGGCGAGGCCATGTGTCCAGGGGATCCTGGGTGCCACTTGCTGACAGCAGCCTCTCCACTCTAACAATACCTCACGTCAGTCCCACAGCACCCCGTGAGGTAGGCACACTAATTGTATGCATTTTACAGGTGAGGAATTGAGGCATTCAGACTGACAAAAACTGGCTTAAGTATCTGGATCAGAATTCAGTTCTGGCTAACTCCAGAACCTATTCACACCACCACTCCATGTGCCTCTGGGACGGAGACTGCTGAATAACGGTTGGCAATTATTATAGCAGTTCCCTCCAATGTAGCTGAACTCCATCTGGGTTCTCGGCAAAGGCACTGTGGCTGCATCTTCACCGCCTGTCAGCAGGCAGGCGGCCCAGCCCCTTCCTGGTGGGTTTGCTGGCAGCCCTGTCCCTCCCAGAGGAGGGTGTGCTCCAGCCCCCACTCATGCATGTCCCTCTACAGCACGTGGGTCCTTCCGGGCTCTTCCCAGTTCCCATTGTGTTTTCTGATTCACATCACCACACTTTTTTTTTTCTCCTCAGTTTAGGAGATAAGAGCGAGTGATTGTCTTTTATAGACACTGTAATGAAGCCTGTCATCACACAAAAGAAGTTTGCTAATAAAATAAATCAAAGCAGCAATGAAAGTGAATGGGGAGCAGGTTTTTACAATTAGATTTGTACTTGCCTAGTGGCATGGTGCTTCTAGCAAGAAGACTCTTCAGTAGGAAGAAGCAGGGTGGGGGGCCACGAAGACCTGAGCTGACAGGATATGTTTGGAAACCCCTCATGGTGGAACAACAAGGCTCCCAGAGCAGGCAGCCTCATGCCCCAGCAGAGGCCAGAGTTAGGGGTAGGGGGGAGAAATTTGACACCAGATAGCACACACCGCAAGGAGCAAGGAAAGGGACTGCAAAAATGTCATCTTGATGGTCTATATTTGTTTCCAATTCAAATATGATGGGTCCCAGGACAAACAATTCTGGCTGCTGCCAGCACTGCAGCTTCCCCTTCTCTCTGCCGTTGCGAGATGCTCTGCTTGCTAGTGTATTACTTGAGTGAGAGGAGCATGCCTGTGGGCAGCTGGGCCCCCAAGCATGCCCCAGGACTCTGCCCTGCCCCACCTGGTCCTGTCATTCTCTTGGTCAGTTGCAGGTAGTGCCACCAAGACAGTTGAGAAAAGCAAAAAATGAAATGGTATTGGCAAAAGGGCAAAGCACTGTATGCTTTTATACAGTGCAGTGACTGTCATGCCCATTTCACAGCTGAGGAGACTGAGGCTTCACTTGCATGAGGTCACACAGCTGCCCACAGTGCCCTGGGATTGGAATTCAGGGAGTCAGACTTCAGTGTGAGCTCATAACCCTGCACCAAGGTTCCTGTGGGCCTTGAGGGGCTGCTGCCTCAGCTGTAAGATCAGGTAGGGCCCTAAAGGCACAAAGATAAGTAACCTGGGCTGTGAGCAGAACCACAGGGCCTGGAACCTAGAACCAGCTCTGGCCAGCTCCCAGCCCCAGAGCAACTCCTGACACCATTCTATGCCTTGAGTGTTTATCTTGCCACATAAGTCTGTGACTCAGATGATGGAACATCCCTAGGAGGACAGTCCCCCCTGCCTTGGGATCCTGTGCTCCAGGGGCAAAGTGGAGAGGTGTTTGTTACAAAAGGAGGTGACCGTGATAGTGACACCTTCTCCTGGCTTCCCATGTCTTTTCTGCATCACCCAAGACAACTTCAACAAGGATCCAGCCCATAAAGCTCAGCCTAAAGGAGAGATGGGACCTTTTACCCAAGAAATAATAAATCTCCTGCTCCCCACCCATGACATATATATTCTTGCTAAAATTACAAGAAACAAAAAACACACAGTGGTTTTCCTCCAGAGACTAGAGAATTGATGACAATATAAAGAGCTTCATCCTTCTCTCTAGCCAAGTCCCTATTCCCAAGACTTTGCATACGTCTTGATTCATTTACTCCCTCATTCATTTGACATATATGTATTGAGTGCCTGTAATGGGCAAAGGACTGTGTGAGGCACTTGGGATCCAGTGGTAAATCTAACTGAGGGGATACTTACCTGGCAGGGGAGATACCATGATCACGAAGGTGGTTTTCCCAGAGCGAGGCTTATCCATTGCACTCTGGATTTGCTTACCCCTGCGATTTCCCCAAATGTGGGAAACTCGACTGCATGATTTGTGGTAGTGGGGGACTGCATTCGCGCTCTCCTCTAAGGAAAAGAAAGATTTTTTTAATCTGAGGGACACAGAAGGGCAAGGACTTATATTTGAAAGTGACAGAAAACTACCCTAAGCTGGCGGTAGGAAAAGAAAACAAGTTCAAGGATGAGCTGTCTTCAGCACAATGGGCTCCAGGTGCTCAAGTAGGCCTCTCCCCTTCTCCCCACCTCCTGGCACTGCCCTCCTCTGCCATGGCAGAGAAAAGTGTGTGGCCCCCTCTCATATCAAGCACCAGCAGACTCAGTGACCATCAAAAGTACCCCATTACCCTGCCGTGCACTAACCTCAGAGCCCGGAGGTGGGATGCTCCAGGTGCCAGTGCAAGGACCATCCCCAAACTTGAGAGGCAAAAATCACAGATGTCCATTACAGGGGCCTATGCCTGAGACAAATAACCATAAGTCTAATTAGTTACACTTGTGATAAAACAACTAAGGGAGGTGCAGAGTGCTAGGCATGGGTATAAAAGGGCCATGAGACCTACTGCTGGGAGTCTGAGACACCCCTGAGGGATCTTCGGGTAAGTAGGAGGTGGCCAAGACAGAAGATAGGGGGCGGCTGTCATGGAGACGAGATGTGGTGAACCAGGTGGTAAATGGATGAGGTGTGGATGGGTCCTGCAGGGTCCTGGGTCATGCCAAAGAACCAGCCGAGCCCCATAGGAGCTGTGGACTGCATGTGTAAGTTGCCTCCCCACGCTGGATACATTGTGGGGCCAGAAGAGATGGGTGTGGCCTGTGCTTGTCTCATCTCAGGCTGCTCAGGTGCTCCCAAAGGAGCTAGCCGCAGCTTTATCTGAACAGGTAACTAACTGTCTCTCTGGGGGTAGTTCCCATGCTGAGAGCCAAGCGCCAGTGCATCACATCCTGTGCAGGAGTAAACCCATTGTCCAAAGCCAGAACTCCCTCTGGGCTCCAAACTTCCTGGAATCTGAGGGCATTTTGGATTCCTCAAACCTCTTGACAGATCAAGGTCAACCTTGTCCCTCCAGAATCAGGCCGATGGCCAGTGTGGTCAGAGCCAAAGACACTAGAGGTCGCAGAGAAGAGGATTTGGAAATTGCATAAAGGAAGGTTCCCCTGCCAGGCAGAGCTGGAGACACAACCTTGTTAGCTAACCCGAGTTTAATATGGAGTCAGGGGAGCTGGACGCCGGCCCACTCAGCTGCCCAGGAGATGTTCAGAAATAGAGCGTGGTCAGGCATCCCCCCACCTACTCAGCAACGCGCCACCACCTGAAAGGCTGGCAGCCCAGCAGTGACCTAGGCAATGTCTGCCAGGCAAAAGCATCCCTTCCCCATCAATCACTTTGTATAAAGGAAGAGTTATTGTTATGGGATGCTGGCGCCTGATCAATATCTCCTGCTTTGAAAATAAATTTCTTGGCTTGGCCTTGACATTAATCTACCATCAGGAGCCCATTATCTCAAGACCAATGTTCTGTTCTATTGACTTGCTCGATTTTTTTTTTCTCCCCCCAGATCAGAATATAATTGCATTTCTCCAGGCAGCACTTCCATAATGGCAGCCCCACATAGAGCCCCTCGTGGGAAGTCAGAGGGCGGAGTGCATCCGGGGTGGGGTGGAGACAGCAGTTGGCAGGGGGCAGGGGGCACAAAGGACCTGTCAGATGCAAGTGGAAGGAAGACCCTCTTCTAGAGCCCCTGAATTCATCAGTGTGAAACCCAATCCCCAATACCCCACTGAGCAGTTCAAGCTGAAAGGGCTCTTGTCTGCAGAATTGGGGTTCTGGATATTCCCACTCCCACCCCTCATTCCACAAATGAGAGAAGATGATAATAATGTCCTGCATCCAGCTGCACCCCCCCATCGCCACCTCTGCCCTCTCTGCCTCATTTCTGGATGGCCTTCCCTCCCCCATGCCTGCATCCCGCAGGGCACTTGCTAATCCACAGCCAGAGTCATCCTAGTAAAAGAGAAATTGGATCATACCATCTCCCTCACTGAAGATTTTCCATGGCAGACTCTTTCCTGTGCCTGTGAGACCTGGCGGTGGTCCCTGCCCCCTCTCTGACCTCCCCCTGCCCCAGGCCGCTGGCTTTCTCTGTGCAATGATTATGCCAAACTTGGTCCTACCCAGGGCCTTTACACTTGCTTTTCTCTCCACCTGTTCTCTCTCCCTCCAGAGCTTTACTTCCTTTTTCCTTCTCATCTTTTAAGTCTCACCTCAAATATTCCCTTCTCAGGGAGGTTTTCCCTGTCCTCTAGGTATAAAGTAGCACCCCACACAATGAATCTATCTGATTGCCTTGTTTTGCCTTCCTTATAGCATGTACCCTCCTCTAAAACTGTCTCCCTATATTAATTAGCTATTGTCACAGGAAATTTTTACCCCAAAATATAGCATTTTAAAGCAACAATGAACATTCATGATCACAGTTTTTGTGGGTCAAGGATTTTGGAGTGGCTTAGCTGAGCAGTTCTGGCTCAGCATCTAGCATGAGACTGCAGTGAAGATTGCCGCCCAGGCTTGCCTGGGGCTGGAGGAGGCTCATTTGGCTGGGCAGTCAGTGCTGGCTTTTGGCAGGGGGCCTCAGCCCCTCACCACATGGACCTCTCCTTGGGACTGCTTGAGTGTCCTTCCAGCATGGCAGCTGGCTTCCCTAAAGCCAGAGAGCAAGGGAGATGCCACATTTTCTTTTCTGATTGTGATTTCTGCCATATCCTAGTGGTTACACAGATCAGCTCTGCTCAGTATGTAAGGGGCTACATAAGGATGCAAACACCAGGTGGCAAGGATCACCGGGGGCCATCCTGGAGGCTGGCTACCACACTCCCCCTCCAGGAGAGGACAGGTGCCTTGGCTGACTTGACATCCCCAGCACTATAGCTGGCATTGTATGAATGTATGAATTAATAATAGTCGTAGCTAACACTACTGTGAGGGTGTGGCAACTTTGTGCTAAGCACTTGATGTCCAGTATCTCATTTAATCCCCCCAGTCTCACCTCATTTAATCTTTTACATATGAACACACTGAGTCTTGGAGAAGTACCTTGGTCAGTGTCATAAAGCTGATGAGTGGCTCAACCAGGATTTGGACCCAGATCTGCCACAGAGAGGCTGTCCAGGCTGGTCCCATCAGTGGGTGTGGGTCACCGTTGGTTGTACTTGTTAAGGGCCCCCACACCCCTGTCAGACCAGTGTGCAGGCAAACTCGGAGCTCTTTGTGATGGCAGAGTTTGCCCCAGGGAGGGGGATACAGAGACCTCACAAGGCAGCGATGCCCAGCTGTGAGGCTCAGCAAACCAGACCGCAGGGAGAAGTTAGGGCTGGCAGGCTTCTGGCCTGCTCAGGGTGACCCAGCAAGAGGCATAAAGATCTAGGAGGAAGCTCCTAGTCCGATGCCAGATTCAGTAAATATGTAGAGCCTACATACCACCTTGACCCTCATGCCTGTGGCAGACGTCACTAAGCCATCACTCAGTCTTTCCCACTGAGAATCTTCTCAACACAGCACTCAAAGCGTCCACAGCAGTTTAGAGCTCAGACTCTGGGGTCAGATAGAACTGGGTTTAAATTCTGGCTCCAGGGAAGCGGCTGTGGCTCAATCAGTAGGGCACCCGTTTACCATATGGGAGGCCCCGGGTTCGGTTCCCCGGGCCTCCTGGTGAGGGCAAGCCCGCCCGCACGGCACGGTTGGCTGACCCAGCGAGCACAGGCAGCAAGGGGGGGATAAATGAATAAATAAATAAAATCTTTAAAAAAAAAAAAAAATAAATAAATAAATAAATAAATAAATTCTGGCTCCACCACTTACCAGCTCTGTGACCTCAGTTTCTTGGCTTCTCTGAACCTCAGTTTCTTTGCAAATTAGAGTTATGTTACTACCTACTTTCTAGGTTTTCCAGTGAGGCTTAAATGTAGCTGTGCAGGGGAGCGAATGTAGTTCAAGTGGTTGAGCACCTGCTTCACATGTACAAGGAGACAAGTTTGATAGGTTTGATCCCTGGTACCTCCTAAACAAAACAAAACAAAACAAACAAACAGATGAAAAAACCAACTCTTTGGGGAGCCGGTGTAGTTCAGTAGTTGAGCACCTGCTTCAATCCCTGGTACCGCCTTAAAAAAAAATGTGGCTGTGCATGTGAAGCTGTCCACCTAGCGCTTGGCAATGAGTAAGCACTCAATGCTGTCAGCTGTTTTCACCGCTGCTGCTTCCTACATCGTTGGTTCTGTGGTCAGGGCTTTAGTAGACAATCCAGGCTAATGCATTCACTGAATGCACTCAGGGACACTGGCCTTGGAGGGGACAGTGAAATGGAGACAGGAGCATCATCTCTCCCTTCGTTCCTTACAGGTATGGATGTGTGGGGGCCGCATGGAGGACATCCCCTGCTCCAGGGTGGGCCATATCTACAGGAAGTACGTTCCCTACAAGGTCCCCGCGGGAGTCAGCCTGGCCCGGGTAAGTGACACCTTTCTTGGGCGAGAGAGGGATCTGACCCCAGGCCCTTCAGAAGCACAGAGGCACCCTGAGGATGGTCAGGGCCATGCTGGGGCCGTAGGATCAAGTGACCCCTAGATGTGAGGAACTGCCCCACCCCCAGTCCCCTGGTGAAATCCATCCTAACTTACTTAAAGCCCTGCTTAACCACTTACTAGCTGTGTTACCTTGGGAGGGTTGCTTCACTCCGCTGAGCCTGTTTGCACCTTTGTTTTAAGGGAGCCAATTCTTTAATCGTTTTAAGGGAGCATTGCCAGGAGAATTAAGGAGATGATGCCATTTCCCAAAGTATGGTGGACAGGATGATTTGAGGGGTAGACATAGGACTGTTTTTATTTACATGTGTTTATGTTAATGTAGCTTAGAAATTAAAGTACATTACTGTATCACACTTGTGATTTCACAGATATTATTAAAGATAATGCTAAAATAGGTGCAAAGTTAGACCTGGAGTGATTTAAGGAAACTTGTTAGATAAATATTAATAACAGGTGGTGTGATGTGTTTCAGAAAGCCTGAGACAAGGTACTTAAAAGTTCCTGGTTCTAGAGTGTTAAAAAATAGCAGTATCTCCCTTCTCTCCACCCACTTCCCACTTTCATTGCCAAAAACTGTGTATCAAACTGCCTTAGAATGGTGTTTATCAGTCATTGCTTGAATTCAATCAGCCTCAGGCTGCAAATGGAAATAGGCTAGACAGGGATTTTTTGTTGGATTAATGTTTCACTAAACCTTAATAAATTTTAAAATATTTAGTACCTTGAAAAAGAAACGAATCAAGGTGGCCACAAAAGGAAAACTAAGAGGGGCGTGGAGGGTCCGCAGCAGGGAAAAGGAGCCGCGGGGAGGTTTTTCGCGGAAGCTGGAAAGCGCCGTACAGCCTAGCCTCGGGCAAGACCCCCGCCTCACCCCTGCTCCCCTACGGGAGCCGGGTTTGTTTGGCATCAGTCCACACGACTTCCTTGTCACTGGGTCCTAGAAGAGCTGTTGTCCTGCGATTTAAAAGGAAAACTGAGAGGCTTAACGAGTTTCCCCGGGGAGTTGAGCTCCGGTAGGCTCGGGCTGATTGCACGGTCCGCGTTGAGGGAAAAGAGAGACGGCAGTGCCCTCTAGTGGTAGAAGCGTCTAACGACAGCCGCACCCAACTAGCAGGTTTGGGTTCTAGATGGAGCAGGAGAGACAGAAATCACCTGCCATCAAAAATATAATTGGTGATCCCTGAGGAGGGCACCAGGCCGGCAAACAGCACACAGTCACTCAGTAAGTCCAAGATGGTGGCTCTTCCATCTATTGTAGGAGCCGTGGGGACACCTTTGATCCCTGAGCAGGACCATGCTGAAAGCATCCTTTTCCAAGCCAGAGCACTTTTCATTTGAAGGTCTGCCTGATAAGGAGACGCCAGCACCTCCTGTCTATGCGACCTTGGATGAATACAGTGGATAATAGCTAGTGGCAGTAACACTTATAAAAACTCCCTACTAGCCAGTCATCATGCAAAGCATCCGGACATACTTACCTCACTTAACCCTCATTTGGTTTTATCCCCATTTTAGAGATAAGAAAAGTGAGACCTAGAGACCTTACTGATCCGAGGTGATCAGCTGATAAACAACAGAGCCAGAATTCAAAAGCAGTTTAGGTGGGATAGCAGCCTGGCACACAGCAACTGTTCCTTAAATAGTAACTGCTGCTCTTAGCAGCAGTGTGAGATCAGCATCAAGATTAACAATTCAGACTGGGGAGTTTATGTCAATATCTTATCTGAATTCCGTATTTAGGCATTTTACCTTTTTTTTTTTTTTTTTTAACTGTCTATACTGAGTCAATATCCTGTGTTTGCCTTTAAACCAGTTAACAATCTGGGTGGTGCCCATGTCTCCCTCGAGGCTGCCCCCCCCAAGGGGGTGTCCCTCAGTTCATCAGGTGTAATCACATCTGGGGTTGTGGGAGCACAAAGATGCCTGAGTCAAGGTCCCATGGCCTTTTATTGCAGTGTCTACCCTCATTTAGTTGCAGCTCATATTTAAAATGCTTGTTCGGCATTTTAACAACTAAACCCTGAGCTTTATTGAACGTTATCCCCTAGAACATAATGTCGATAGAGGGAAGGCGGGCTAATAGCCTTAAAAGAGCCAGAAAGAGAGGGACTAAGGTCTTACTAAAGTCGTGCAGACTCCAGAAGGACAAACAGCTGGTTAGCTCTGATGTGACAGCAGTTCAGGAGGGATAGCTAATTGCCAGCCTTGCCTACCTCAAACAAGTAGCCAGTCTTATTTTGTTTACTAGATTTGCTAAAATCCTTCTTGTCTCTGCCTTTGGGAAGTGATCTTAGGGAAGGCGGTAACAGAAACCCACTCAGCTTGGTGAAACAAAGTGGAGACTTATTCCAAGGATCTAGGCAAATCTCTGTAATCCAAGCACAAGAAATGTAGTCAGAGCTCAGACAGGAATAGACCCCCAAACTCAGGAGGTCTTAGGACTAGGGGCCTGAGGGGCATGCAGCCCACTAAAATCCCAAAGTCTGTTTCCCGACACTAACAAGGTGAAATGTAATAGAGATAAATATAAAGTCCTTTACTTTAGAACAAGCAGTCCACCAGTAAAGTCTGAGATCAGGGAGAGGTGGCTAGTTAAGCCATGTCTGGAAAATACATTAATGTGCTATTAATAAAATATTAATTGAATTTTTAATCAAATAAAATAGTAAGTGATTTGATCCTTTAAGAATAACATTGGTGAATTTCATCATCTTCCCGTGGTCAGAGTGACCATCCTTGCTGTTGGTCAGAGAGAAAACTGCAGTGGTTCTTCATCCCCCTGTAGCTCGACAGGGTAGATAGTGAGCCAGAGGGCCCTGGGGGGGCACCCAGGAAAAAGGTGAGGAAATGCTGTGTTCTGTAAAGTCCAAGGCTACAGGCTCTATTAGGCCTGCAGCTTCCTCTGGGCACAGTTTCAAATTAAACACAAGCCTTTGCAGTTCAGCGACTAGTGGGGATAACACTGTCCTGAGCTGTTTTCTAACCCACTGTTGACCTTGTCAGCTCTCAGGAAGAACAAGGTAGCACCAAGGATGTCCAGTAGTTTCCTGATTCAAACTCAGAGCCAGAAAAATTGAGGAGTGGGTGAATTTTTCTTCAGTACCAGGACTTCCTATGGCCCAAATCCAGCCCGCCACCTGTTTTTGTATAGCCTGTGAGCAAAGAATGGTTTTCACATTTTCAAATGGTTGGGAGAGGGAGGATCAAAAGAGGAATAATATTTTGTGACACATGAAAATCAAATTTCAGTGTCCATAAAGTTTTATTGGAACACAGCCACACCCATTTGTTTGCATTTAGAGCTACAACATCAGAGTTGAATAGCTGTGACAGAAACCATATGGTCTGCAAAGCTGAACATATTTACTCTCTGGCCCTTTGCAGAGAATGTTTGCCAAGCCCCAACTTAGCTTTCTTCTCTCAGGTGTGAATGACTGATAACCACCTAAACAGCGAACTCCCCTTTAACCTTCAGAGGGAAATTTAGTTTGCAATAGGGAAAAAACTATGATAGTGGTCAAGCCTACAGGGCTAAATATGGGAGGGATTTCTGGCAACAGGCAGGGGATGGAGAACATCTTTCAGGGAGCAAGGAGTTTCCCTGAACCCTGAAGGTTACACTCCCTGTCAGAGGTTCTCAGCAGGTGGTACCCATGCTGCAGATGGAATGAGGAATTTCCATCACAATTAAATGTAAGACTTCTCTCTTCCTTTATCCCAAGTCTGCTCACAAAGAGGATGTTTCTTCACCTGCTGCCTCTATTTACCAATACTGCATTTGGCTTTTTTTTTTTTTTTAATCATTTATCCTTGTGCTTCATAATAAAAGTAGCAACAACTTTCACACCTCAAGGGATTATTACAAATTCCTGCTGCCAATGAAATTGGTTACAAATTATAATTTGTTTTCACCATACAATTTGGTCAGAACTCTTGTAGTTTAAAAGTGACAGAACAAAAAGAAAACAAAGAAACAAAATTAGATAATTTTTTAAAAATGACAGAACCCCAAGTCACATTGGCTTAGGCACAAAAGGGAATTTCCTGGCTCATGTACTGGAAAGTCCTGAGACAGTTCTGGCTTCAGACATGGCTGCATACAGGGGCTCAGAGAAGAAAGGTGCTACTTGTTCCAGTCCTCAGCTCTGCTTCATTCTGGGTTGACTTCATCCTTGGACAGGCTTTCCTCATGTGGTGGCCATATGCCCACAGCCCTGGCTGACATCTTACCCCATAGATCTTAGCCAGAAATCCCAGCAAAAGCAGAGCAATTCTTCCTAGTAGTTCCAGCAAAAGTTTCAGAGCTAGTGCCCATTGGTTCTGATGGGCTTGGCTTGGGTCCTATACCTACTGCTGACCAACCCCTGCAGCCAGGGGCATCTCTGGTCACACCAGCCAGGCCGGGTCCCCTTCCTCAAGCCACTTGAACTGAGAGTCAGGCAGGGGTAGCTTCCCAAAGGAAAACTGGGGGACTATCACTAGGAAAAGGTGTGATAGAAGATGGGAAGTCCAAAGCAACAATGGTCTCTTGTCCAATTCTAAGTTATAATAGCCTTAAAACATACATAAATAAGAAGTAGAAATATAGTAGGCCTAAAAACACAGAGATGGCCTGAGATAACAGGAGAGATTTTTACTTCTGTCTGGGTGGGACTCGGGTCTTTGATGCAATGTAAAATAAGGCAGGTTGACTTCTACCTGCCGGGACCTTTGACCCACCTCCAGCCTCAGTTCCTCCAAGAGCCTGACCCTCCCACTGGCATCTTGTCCTCCAGAATCTTAAGCGCGTGGCGGAGGTGTGGATGGATGAGTACGCCGAGTACATTTACCAGCGCCGGCCAGAATACCGCCACCTCTCCGCCGGGGATGTAGCAGCCCAGAAGAAGCTCCGCAGCTCCTTGGACTGCAAGAGTTTCAAGTGGTTTATGACTGAGATTGCCTGGGACCTGCCCAAATTCTACCCGCCTGTGGAGCCCCCGGCTGCAGCATGGGGAGAGGTGAGTCTGAAAGCCAGGGCTGGTTCCATAATGGGCGAGACGCAGTACCAAATGAAAACACAGACCCCTAATTCACAAATCAGGAAAAAAGTGCCATTAAAGGTATAAAATATGATGTTAAAGGTATAAAATATGAAAAATTTCCTTTCTTCCATGGTCTTTCTCTAGACTTGTTTTGGTGAGTTTTATTTGCTATTTAGTGTTCTAAGTAAAGAAAAAATAAGACTACATTATTGGCATGAATTTTACCATTCATCTTTATATTATGCTGTGCAGGTTTTAAATGCAAGTGTAAGAGCATTTAACTCATGTGTGGAATTGCTGAATTACACAGTCCGTATCTCATACCTCATACATGCAAATGTATCTCTTTCTTACCCGAAACACTGCACAAAACTAACTCAACTGTTTATATTTCCCTCCTTGGTATACACACATTCTCCCAGCACTCCCTATCTGAAAGAAAAAGGAACTCTGGGTGCCCTATATTTCTCTTTCTTCTATGTCTTCATTTGCTGGAAGTAACGTGACTAAGGAAATGATAGACTCCTTGGTCCTTCCTGTTTCTTAGAAAGCCATTGTCTTTTTTTGTGCATTTAAAGTAAGTTCTAGATTGACTGGAAAGCTTGGCCTCTCAGACCCATCAGCACCACCACTTAGTCACAGACATAATGCACTGACCTGGGACTTGCGTAGCATTTCACTGAACTCTCATGTATCCTGGTCCACCAGAATGCTGTGCTCATAGGACATCATGAACCCTATATGGGAATGGGGTGGCAAGGAACAGTGGATATATATATGGTGTATATCTCCTCTGCTCACACACATGCTCCATTGTCCCACCAGACTTCACTTATCAAACACAAATTCAAAGATAAAATTATTAAGACTTTCAAGACACTGCGAATATTCTCGCTAACCTGATTTTGTGATAATCAGGGTAGACTAAACATTCGCTGTATTAGAAACCATGTGTGTGTCCCCAGATCTAGTTTTTCTCCCTAGGTCTGGTTTTTAGAATGCTGGTGATAAACTAAGCCTGATTTATTATATGACCATCCTGTATGGGAAAAGACTGTAACTTTGGGTATCTTTGGTCAACTTTGGGAGATATAGCAGGGGGACGGATGTGGCTTGGGTGGTTGGGCATCCGTCTCCCATATGGAGGGACCTGGGTTCGACCCCTAGGACCTCCTGGTAAAAATTTAAAAAATAAAAATACAGAGGCGCGTGGGCCACCAGGCTCTGTGCACGGGTGTGCCGCCCCGGGACCTCCCGGTAAAAATTTAAAAAAGAAAGATATAGAAGGTGCGTGGGCCACCAGGCCCTGTGTATGGGTGTGCCGCCAGGCCCCGCGAGCAGGTGAGCCCTCAGGCCCCATCCATGGGTGAGCCGTCAGCCACAGCAGTGCTTTAAGCCAAGTGCAGGGCTGCACCCGTGCCACCCGCCCATGAAGCCAGCCCTGCTGGGGGAGGCAGGCCAGGCTTACTGCATGGACAAGCACCCCATTGCCAGATCCTGGGTCTCTGAGCAGAGAGGGCCCACTCATTTATCGATGGGTATATTGGTTTAGAGAGGGGGAGTCTAAGAGTTGGGTCTCTTTCAGTTGCAGGTGACAGAAATGGATTAATTAATAAAGGGGAATTTCTTGGCTAACATAGGAGCCTGGGGCAGCTGTGGCTTTGGACGCACCTGGATCCAGGATCTCAAATGATGTCAGTCTCTTTTTCTCCTGCTTAACTCTGCCTCCTTTTGTGTTGGCATCATGCTCGGGATAGCAAGATGTCTTCCAGAAACTTCAAGCTGGCAAACCTCCGCTTCATCAACCCAGCAGAAAGTTTATGCCACCTTCTCAACAGAGACAACAAAGGCCCAAAATTCAAGTCTCATTCCACCGTCCTGGGTCACGGGCCCATTCCTGTACCAATTACTGTGGCCAGGGGGGGAGAGGGAAAGCAAGAGGGTTGGAGGAATACTCTGATTGGCAAGGAGCAGTGGCCCCAAGGAAAGTCAGGGTACTATTTCCAGAGGAAGGAGAAATGCATGTTGGCCTGGTGGTAACACCAGGCATGACTGGCTCAGAGCCACGCAACAGTTAAAGGGCCCCTCCTGAGGAAGCCATCTGGCTAGCCCCGCCCCCAACACCACCACCTCCACCCTAGAAAAGGTGCCGTGTTGGCTGCCCTCATGAATCTGTTTCTTTACCAGTTTAGTGGCTATCTCCCCCATGTTAATTCATGCCCTCTGAGACGCAGACACCAAGATGGGATTAGCTGTGCAAGAGATTTATTGGGAAAATGCCAAGGGAGCCAGGGAAGGCTGGGAGAGCCTCAGACCATGATGCAGGGGAGAGGGAAGGAAAGGTGATGGGAGTAGGAAGAGTCCACACTGAAGTGCAGTTCTAGAAAAGTTTTGTTGAGGTTAATGCCTCAAGCCAAGTCACCAATCAAAGGAGTCCGGAATCTCCAGGAGTGGGCCTGCCATCATACTCCTGCCACACTCAGTCACTGGCTGGGAGCAGCCCATGGGAAGTGCTCAGACATGGTGGTGAGTTCATGGGACTGCAACAGGAAATCCAGTGGCATATTTTCATAGCCACCATATTCCCCCCACCCCTAAGACGATAGGAGTGATCTCTATGACATAGGAACTACACCTTGTTACATCCAGCACCTAGCACAGTAGCCCACCTATAGTGGGGACCCAATAAATAATTTGTTGGTTAAACAAATGAGCCAGCCTAGGGTCCCAACCCATTGTTCTTCCCATCACACCACACTACACCCTTCTAAATGGTTGAAGAACATAAGACCACTATTGTTCTTTGGATCTGGGGGTGGTGGGTAGGAGACAATGCTGCCACCTCTTGCCATTCACCTGCCTTAAAAGGCAGAGTCCAAGACCCTATAGCCAAAATTTCATGTCCTCTAATAGGATATTTTTCAAGCATGGGCCCTGGACTACCTAGACTTGTGTCACCTAGAATGGGGATACAATTCTATTCCTGAACCTATTGAATCATATTCTCTGGAGGTGGGGCCAGAGAGTCTTTATTTTAATAATCCCTCACCTCTAATACTCCACCATCACCACCACCTCACGACTCTGTATGCTTTAAAGCAGGGCTTCTTAACAAGGGGTCCATGAGCTTGAATTGAAATTCAAAAAAAACATTACTCTTGTGGGGATGTGTTGGTGCGGGTGTGATATATTTATTAAATAATACACAGTATAGTGTGGACTTAGTAAGGGGTCCGTCGTTTTCACCTGACTGGCAAGGGGTCCGTAGAACAAGAAAGGTTAAGAACCTCTGCTCTAAGGAGAGCAGTGGTTTTTTTTGTTTGCTCCTGTCCCCCGAGATCGCTCCCTTATCTTTTTGCTCGTTGTTTGCATTCACTGTCTGCTCATTGTCTTGTTGTCTGCTCATTGTTTTTGCTCAGTCTGCTCGTTGTTTGCTCATTGTCTTGCTCTTTGTCTTTGCTTGTTGTTTTTGCTCATTGTCTGCTCATTGTTTTTGCTGTCTGCTCATTGTCTCCTCGTTGTTTGTCTTCTTTAGGAAGCACCAGGAACCGAACCCAGGACCTCCCATGTGGGAAGCAGGTGCTCAACTGCTTGAGCCAATCTACTCCCCCAAGAGCAGTGTTTTTGTTTTTTTTTTCCTTTTATTTATTTATTTTTTTTTATATTTTAAAATACGCTTAGATTACATAAATGTTACACAAAAATTACAGGGATTCCCATGTTCCCCACCTCCCACACCTCCCACAACCTCCCACATAAACATCTTTCATTAGTGTGGCACATCACCTGCAATGGATATACACATCCTGGGGCTTTGCCACTAAGCATGGACCATAGTACACATTGTAGACCATACTCTCTCCCACACAGTTCTGCATGTTATATGCTGATGTAAAATGGCCTATATCTGTCATTGTAATGTCACTCAGGACAATTCCCAAGTCCCGAAAAAGCCCCTGTATTACAATCGCTTTTCCCTCTCCCTGCCCCCAAAGCGTCCAGTGGCCACTGGCTCCACATCAATGCTGTAATTTCTTCCATTGTTGTTTTTGTTGTTTTTGTTCATTGTCTGCTCATTGTTTTTGCTGATGTCTGCTCATTGTCTGCTCGTTGTTTGTCTTCTTTAGGAAGCACCAGGAACTGTCTGCTTGTTGTTTGTCTTCTTTAGGAAGCACCAGAAACCGAACCCAGGACCTCCCGTGTGGGAGGCAGGTGCTCAACTGCTTGAGCCAATCTACTCCCCCAAGAGCAGTGTTTTAAGCAGCTACTCTTTTGACTGAAATTTGAGCGTTCTAGTGCTAATTTCATAAACTTTCCTTTTCTTTTTTTTTTTTTTTAAAGATTTATTTATTTATTTTCTCCATTTTAACCCCCCCCTCCCCCATTTGCTGTTTTGTGTCCATTCGCTGGGCAATTCTCTGTGTCTGTTTCATGCTATCTCTTCATATCCTCCTCCTCCAGTCTTACACCAGGATTCGATCCTGGAGACCTCCGATCTAGGAGAGAGGTATTCTGCCGCCTGCGCCACCTCAGCTCCTGGCTTCTGGAGCTTTCAGAGCATCTTGTCTTGTCTCTCCCCTGTTACGTCATCATCCTGCTGCATGGCTCCCGGGACCCGATGGCTCAGTGGAACACAGAGCCTGGCAGCCCATGCACCTTCTATATATATATTTTTTTATTTTACCGGGAGGTCCCAGGGATCGAACCCAGGTCCCTCCATAGGGCAGATGGACGTCCAACCATTTGAGCCACATCCGCCCCCAAACTTTCCTTTAATGAGACACTCAAAGCACTTCCAACAACCTAGGGCCAACTCTATTGGGATGATTCAGAACTTAATCCATCTTTTGTCTCTGCCTTGGTTCCTTTTCCCCACCCCCCAGCAGGGGCCCATGTAGATACATGGCAATGCCTCACTGGTTTCCACCCTGTCCCACTTTCCCTTCCAGATTCGCAATGTAGGCACGGAGCTGTGTGCAGACACGAAGCACGGGGCGCTGGGCTCCCCTCTGAGGTTGGAGGGCTGTGTCCAAGGCCGTGGGGAGGCCACCTGGAACAACATGCAGGTAAGGGCCCCTTCTCAGGGATCAGCAGCCGGATCCTCTGTTCCACCTGCAGTCTGGGGGGCTCACATGGTCAAGGCTGGGAGGGAGAGGCTACGGATCAGTGATGAGTGACAAAAGTCAGCTCAGAGAATAAGTTTAAAGAGCTTCCCTGAACACTTCAGAAAGAAGAATCCTTCACTTTGCAATGAAACCTTCCGTCTGGACTGCTTTGGTTACAAAGGACAGACACCCAGACCAAATGGACTTTGACAAAAGGAGGGATTTATTGGCTCATGTCAGTGAAAAGTCTAGACTCGTCATCTGGACCTCTCCAGGGTCTCAACCCTGCTTCTCTCTGTTGGCTTCATGCTTAACCTGGCTCTTCCGTGTGATGGCAGATGTGACATGACTACCAGCCGCCACTACACGGCTCCCAGGCCCCAGTGGAAAGCACAGAAACAGCCCTGGGCTCTCAGGCATTGTGGGCTAGCCAATCCCTGTGGCAAGGTGATGCAGTCCTCCACTCCTGGATCCTGGGGGGGATGGTCAACTGCACTTGAACAAAAGGCAGAAGAGTGAGAGGGGTGGTTCCCCAAGGGATGTGACCACAAGAAGGAGGAGCGCAAGCCAGCCCTGCGGGAAAAGCCCCCACTCTCAGGAAACTGCATTCAGCTTTCTGTGGTCCTTTCCTCAGCACAGTTAACCCCAAAAGTTAACCCAGATCCACTGATCGGTTCCAGGATACATCTTTATGGTCTCCTTACTGTGGCATTTTAGACATATACACTGATATTAGCCCATTAGTGCAGGTCCTCTGCAAAAACAGAACTCAGAGGAAAGAAAGGGGTGTCTGCATACATGCCAAGAATGGACAGTACCCCTTCCAGAGGCACACAGCACCCACCTGACTACATCTGTCCTCCCTCTAAATGTATGTCACTCTGCCTCATCCTTTCTTTTTTTTTAACACAACGTCTTTGTATACATGTGAGAGTATATATAATATTGCTTAGTCTTTTACTTATCACCCACTTTGAAATTTATATTTTTTTCCTAATACATGGTTATTGTGAAACATTGGAAAGTTTAAAAAGCATAGAAAAGCGTAGAAATAGTGTCTAATTTTGAAGCCCATTTTGAGATCTTAAGGCTCAAGCCAAAGGGTCTTTCTAACACCAGTGCAAATTCCAGGTCCCCTTTACCTTCTTTGGCTCTTGGCATTTTGTTTATAATGCTAATCTCAAATGTTAAAGGTGACTTGAAAGTGGTTAAAATGGGAATTTTTATATTACATATACATTACCACAACAAAAGTAAAAAAAAAAAAAAACATAGAACTGCACAAAATAAGTAAACCACAATGTAAACCATGAACTCTAGTTAATAATATAATTTTAATAATATGGTTTATCAGTTAAAACAAGTGTACCACACCAACGCAAAATGTTACCAATAGGGAAAACTGTGGGTGCATAGGGCAGGTGGTATATGGGAACTCTGCACTTCCTGCATGATCCCCCTGCAAACCCACAAGTGTTCTAAAAAATAGATAAGTAAATAAATAAATAAGGTAAAAGTATTTTCTAATCCATCCTAGCTTCCATAAGAACCCACTATAAACCCAAATATATTTCATTAGTGTAATAAATATTTATACTCCTGGTACATTCATCCTAAACAGTCATTAAAATGAATGTATTAGCAATGTGTATTTAGACATTGTGTATTAGACAAATGTGTATTAGAAATTCTAGATCTTGAAAACAATATGGAGTGACAACACCAAGTTATACGATATTATACATAACATACTTTTTTGCATTTATTTATATTGTTTATGCTTCATCCTTTCTTGACAACAATTCTTATGAGATAATTGCTCTTCTTATCTCTCTTGAGCTTTCCAAGGCAGTGTGTGGCTCCCCCCACCCCCCCACCCACCCCCCAGGACCCCAAAAGAGATCAGGAAGAACCTGGGGCCTGGGCAGAACATGCCCAGGAACTAGGCCTCGGTGTTGACAGACAGTCCTCATTAATGCCTGGGGATCCACTTAAACAAGCAACAGAATGGTGCCTGGGTGTGTGGCAGGCCAGCCTCTGCCTTCTGAGATGAGAGGCATGGTAGCCAAATTACCCCAGTGGCATCTCTGCCTCCCTGGGGCCCTTAACCACCCTGAGCAAAGAGCCGTAGTGAACTTATGAAGGGAGAAATGTGAGTCTAAAAGGCAATTCCTAAGCTGGAGGAGGACTGGAAAATGAGCTTTAAGGAGGCAGTGGCTGGTAATCCCTACCACCAACATCAATGTCCACTTCTGGCCAGGCACTAGATTTACCCTCCTGCCAGAAACAACCAAAAAAATGAACAAAACATATGAATCAACAGTTTTCAAGAGAGTGGGCATCAGCCAGCAAAGAACAGTAATCTCTGACAGATGAGAAACAAGCAAGGTAACTTCCATGACTATCCTGGCTCATTTCCTGGGTTTCTCATCTACAGCAAATAGAGGGGAAACCCAGGTGGTTGGAGTTCACAGGACAGAGTACTGAGAAAAGAGACCTGCACAGAGAGAGAACTTCAGAGATTTACAAAGGATCCCTGTTGAAAATTGAATCATATCCCTCAGAAAATGCATGTTCAGGTCCCAACCCCTGGTCCTATGGGTGTGGAACCCATTTGTAAATAGGAACTTTGAGGATGTTACTAGTTAAGGTATGCCCAAACACAATGAGGGTGACCTTAATCCAATACGGCTGAATTCCTTATAAGCAAAGGAAATTAGGCAGAAAGAGAAGCCACAGGGAGTAGCCAGAAACTGGAGGTCAATAGAACCTGGAAAGGAGAAGATACCACCATGTGCACTGCCATTTGACAGAAAAGCCAAGAAACCCCCAAAATTGCCAGTCAGCCAGAAGATACCCTGGAAGGAAGCAAGCCTTCTGGCCTCTGAAACCGTAAGCCAATAAATTCCTATTGTTATGGTTCACCAGTCCCTTCTATTCAAACCTACATGTGATGCTGGAGTTTCTTAGGTATACTTCCAGAGACTGGCGCCTCCTGCCTACCTATGTGCCAGGTGTGCATGAAACCTAGGTGGAGCTGCAACTCCTACCCTACAGCTCAATGGACTCATCCAAGTCACCTGGTGAGGAGACAACGATGGGAAATGGCCATCCCAGGGAATGGAGAGGGCCTGCATCTGCAGGCAGGATCATCCCACCCACCATATCCATGGGATATAAGCCCTCTCTCACTTGGAGTTGGAGTGGACATCACCATCCCAGTCGCCTCTGGATTGGGGGAAGAACTATGGACTAGAGTGGACTTGATGGTATTCTCTTGCTCACATATGGTGATTCTTGCAATGCAAGAAATTATAACAATGAGGTGGAGCCAGTGGCCACTTGACAGTTTTTGGGTAGGGAGGGGATGAGCAGTTGAAATACAGGGGCTTCTTTGGGAGTTGGAGGTTGTCCTGAGTACTGTTGTGACAATGGATGTAGGCCATTTTAAATCAGCACACACCACTCAGAACTGAGTGGGAGAGAGTGTGGTCTACAGTGTGAACTGTGGTCTATGGTTGGTGGCAAGGCTCCAGGATGTGTAAGTTCATTGAGGTTGGTGGGCCACACTGTGGGAGATGTTTGTGTGGGATGTGGTGGGAGGTGTGGGAGGTGGGCAACATGGGAATCCCAGTGGGTTCCGTGTAATATTTTAGGTAATCTAAGCACCTCTTAAAATATATGTATATATATATATATAAATAACATTTTTGTAAGCAAATACACATATATGCATATATATTTATATATCATTTTACAAATGTTTGTATGTATTGTGAGAATTTTGATTTTTACCCATAATAAAAAAAAAAAAAAATTCCTATTGTTAAGTCAGTCCATTGTATGGTGTTTATTTTAGCAGCCTGGAAATTAATACAATCCCCTTCAAGTATTCAGCTGAATATTGATCAGTGCACATGTGTGAGGAAACTACCTTGGCTAAAGAAAGAACCACTTGAGTTGGGTAGAGGGAGAAGTGCCTGGTGCTCCTTCAGGGCTAGCAGTAGTACCTATTCCCACCAGTCAGAATGGAAAACCCATGATTTACGAGGAATTGGATAAAACACACAGAATGGCCTTGCTCTTCTGAAGAAATAATGGTAAATTTTTTTCCAAATTTGATGAAAACTATAAATTGACCTATCTAAGAAGCTCAACAAACCCACGAACAGGAAACATGAGGAAAACTACACAAAGACACATCATAATCAAATAGCTCAAAACCAGTGATAAAGAAAAATCTTAAAAGCAGCCAGAGGGAAAGAACATGTACATAGGGAGGGACAAAGATAAGGGTGACAGGCTTCTCCTTAGAAAGAATGTAGGCAAGAATACAGTGGAACAACATCTTTAAAATACTAAAAAAAAAAATTGTCTGGGGAGCAGATGTGGTTCGAGCAGTTGAGCGCCTGCTTCCCATATGGGAGGTTCCAGGTTTGGTCCCCAGTGCCTCCTAAAAACAGAAAAATAAAATAAAAACAAGTAAACAAATGGAAAAACCAACTCAAGAGAGCTGATGTGGCTCAGTGGTTGAGCACTGGCTTCCAACATACAAGGTCCTAGGTCCCAGTACCTCAAAAAAAAATTGTCAACCTACTATTCGATACCAGTGGAAATACCTTTCAGAGACAAAATAACATGAAGACGTTTCAGTATACAAAAGCTGGAAGAACTCATCACCAGCAGACCTGCACTACAAGAAATGTTAAAAGGAAAATCTGTGGGCAGAAAGAAAGTGATACCCAATGGAAACCTAGAACTACATAAATGAGTAGAGAGCACCAGAAATAGAAACACAAGGGTAAATACATAAGATTTTTTTCATATTTTTAAAATCAAATGAGATTCATCATATTAACAAACTAAAAAAGGAAAACCATGTAATCATCTCAGTAAACCCAGAAAAGGCATTTGACAAAATCCAACATCCATTCCTGATAAAACCCTCAGCAAACTAGAAATAGAAAGGAACTTCCTCACCTGATGAAGGGCCTCTGCAAAAAACAGCTAACATCGTACTTGGTACTGAAAGTCTGAATGCTTTCCTCCCTAAGATCAGGCAAAAGACAGGGATACCCAGTCTTATCTTTTCCATTCAACACTGTTCTAGCCTCTGCAATAAGGCAAGAAAAAGAAGGAGTGGATGTACACATGCTCAAGGAGTTGAGCGCCTGCTTCCCGCATGGGAGGTCCCAGGTTTAATTCCCAGTGCCTCCTAAAAACAAAAACAAACAACAAACAAACCAAAAAAAAAAAACAATTCAGGGGAGCCAATGTGGCCCAGTGGTTGAGTGCCGGCTCCCCACATATGAGGTCCCGGGTTCAATCCCCAGCCCTCATACTTCAAAAAGAAAAAGAAAAAAAAGAAAGAAAGAAAAAGAAATATGTCATCCAAATGGAAAAGGAAGAACTGTCTTCATTACAGACAATATGATCATTAATGTAGAAAATCCAGTTGCATCTACAGAAAAGCTACTGGAACAAATAACTCGATTTAGCAAAGTCACAAAATTTAAAAAGAAACCTATTGTATGTCTATATAGTAGTCATGAAGAATTGGAATTAAAAATAAAAGTAAGCATTTACAATAACTTGAAAAAAATATTAAATACTCCAAGTAATATCTGACAAAAGATATGAAAGAACTGTACACTGAAAACTACAAAACATTGCTGATAGAAATTAAAGAAGATCTAAATAAATGAAGAGCTATACCATGTTAAGGTTCATGGGGCAGAAGAGTCAATATTGTTAATATGTCAATTCTCTCCAAAGTGATCTATAGATTCAACACAGTTCTAGTCAATATCCTAGCAAGATATTTTTGGTAGAAATTGAAAAACTGATTCTAAAATTCATATGGAGATATAAAGGACCTAGAAAAACCAAAATTACTATGAAAAAAAAAAAAAGTTATGTGATTAACATTACCTGATTTCAAGATATATTACAGGGGGGCGGATGTGGCTCAAATGGTTGGGCGTCTATCTGCCATATGGGGGGACCTGGGTTCGAGGGTTCGATCCCCGGGACCTCCCGGTAAAATAAAAATATATATATATATAGAAGGCGCATGGGCTGCCAGGCTCTGTGTGCCGGTGAGCTGCCAGGCCCCGGGAGCCATGCAGCAAGATGATGACATAACAGGGGAGAGACAAGACAAGATGCTCCAAAAGCTCTGAAAACCAGGAACCGAGGTGGCGCAGGTTGGCAGAACACTTTTCTTCTACATCGGAGGTCGCCAGGATTGAATCCTGGTAAAGACTGGAGAAGAAGGATGAGAAGAGATGGCAGGAAACAGACACAGAGAATTGCCCAGTGAATAGACGCAAATGGGGAAGGGGGGCTTTAAAATGGATAAAGTAAATAAATAAATCTTAAAAAAAAAAAAAAAAAAAGATATATTATAAAGTGACAGTAATCAAGAAAGTATAAAATTGACATAAAAACAGATCAATGGAACAGAAGAGAATAGAGAGTGCAGACATAGATCCACACCTATGTGGACAACTGACTTTTATCAGAAGTATAAAGGCAATTCAGTAGAGAAAAGATAGTCTTTTCAACAATTGGTGCTGGAATAATTGGATATCTACATGAAAAAAAAATTTAACTTCAATACATACCTTATACCACATACAAAAATAATTCAAAATGGATCATAAATCTAATGTAAAACCTAAAATTAAGAAGCTTCTAGAGGGGAGGCGGCTGTGGCTCAATCAGTGGGGCTCCGTTTGCCATGTGGGGAGCCCCGGGTTCGGTTCCCGGGGCCTCCTGGTGAGGGCGGGCCCGCCCGCACGGCGTGGTTGGCTGGCCCGGCGAGCGCGGGCAGCAGGGAAGGAATAAATGGATAAATAGATAAAATCTTTAAAAAAAAAAAAAAAAAAAGAAGCTTCTAGAAGAAAACATAGGATAAAATTTCTGTGACCTTGAATTAAGTAATGATTTCTTAGACATAACACCAAATGCACAATCCATAAAAGAAAAAGTTGATCAATTGTACTTCTCCAAAATGAAAAATATCTGTTCTTTAAAAGACACTGTGAGGGGGCGGATATGGCTCAAATGGTTGGGCGTCCGTCTGCCATATGGAGGGACCTGGGTTTGATCCCCGGGACCTCCCGGTAAAATAAAGTGTGCCAGGCCTCACTGAACCATGCAGCAGGATGATGACGTAACAGGAGAGATACACGGGGGAGAGCCAAGACAAGACATGCCGTAAAAACCAGGAACTGAGGGGGTGCAGGTGGCAGAACGCCTCTCTCCCACATCGGAGGTCCCCAGGATTGAATCCCAGTGAAGACAGGAGGAGAAGGATGAGAAGAGAGGGCAGGAAACAGACACAGAGAGTTTCCCAGCGAATGGACACAAAACAGCAAACGGGGCAGGAGGTTAAAATGGATAAAGTGTATAAAAATAAAAAAAAAAAGTATAAATAAATAAATAAATAAAAGACACTGTGAGAAAATAAAAAGGCAAGCCTCAGACAGGGAGAAAATCTTTGTAAAGGATATATCTGATAAAGGACTTTGTATCCAGAATATACAAAAACTCTCAAAACTAAGTAATAAGAAAACAAACAATCTAATTAAAAACTGGACAAAAATTTGTACAGACATTTCACCAAAGAACATAAATGGATGGCAGATAAATACATGAAAAAAAAAGGTTTAAAATCATTAGTCATTAGGGAAATGTAAATTAAAATTACAAGAGAACACTACACATGTAATAAAAAGAGGGGGACGGTTGTGGCTCAAATGGTTGGGCGTCCGTCCCCCATGTGGACCTCCTGGTAATAAATAAATAAATAAACAAACAAACAAACAAACAAATAAATAGACTGACCGTTCCAAGTGTTGGCAAGGATGTCGATGCAGTGGAACTAGACACTGTGGGTAGGAATGTAAATGCTACAACTACTCTGGAAAACAGTTTGTCAGTTTCTTAGAAAGTTAAACATAAGCCTATCAAATGATCCAGCCATTCCACTCCTAGATATTTATCCAAGAGAAGAGAAAGCATATGTATATGGAAATATTTGTACACAAATGTGTGTAGCAGCTTTTTTTGTAATAGCTTAAAACTGGAAACAGCCTAGATGTCCAAGAACAAGTAAATGGAGTATTATGTCCATGCAGTGAAATTCTACTCAGCAACAACAAGGAATGAATTACTGGTAAATGCTATTTAACAATATAAGACATGGGTGAATCTAGACAAAAATTATGCTGAGTGAAAAAAAATCAGGCCAAAAAAGTACATACTATATGATTCATTCCTGTAAAATTCTAGAAATTGCAAGCTAGCCTCTAGTTACAGAAAGCAGATCAGTGGTTGCCTAGGGATGGGGGGCAAGGAGGGACAGAGTGACAAAGGGGCCCAGGACACTCTTGAGGGTGATGGATATGTTCGTTAACTTGATTGTGGTGTGGTGTAAGGATAAACAGGTGTAAACATCTGTCAAAATATCAAATTGTACACTTTAAATGTGTATTATAGGGGTCAGATGTGGCTCAACTGGTTGGGCGTCCGTCTCCCATATGGAGGGACCCGGGTTCAATCCCCGGGACCTCCCGGTAAAAAAAAAAAAAAAAAAAAAAAAAATGTGTATTATAGGCCAATTATTCTTCAATAAAGATGCTAATAAAAGAAGTTTGTCAACTAGATGCAAAATGGGGGCCTGGTCTGGATCCTGATTCATAAGGCAATCCAAAACACTTGAACTCTGGATATTTGATCATATTAAGGTCATTTTTATAACTTTCAATGCTATGATGGTACTTACTGAAGTATTTAAACATGACATGATAGGATGTCTGGGTTTGCTTCAAAATAATGTGGGGGTGGGGGTAGCAGTGAGGGTGTAGCTGTAGGAAACTTGGTCAGGAGCTGGTGATTGTTGAAGCTGGATGATTAGGATAGGCTGTATGGTCACTGTACTCTTCTCTGGACCTGTGTGTCCATAATTTTTAAAAAATGAAGAAAGGAAGAGTCCCCAGCTTAGCTGTCCCTCTTACGATGTCCCTGTGTGCACAGGTGTTCACCTTCACCTGGAGAGAGGACATCCGGCCTGGAGACCCCCAGCACACCAAGAAGTTCTGCTTTGATGCCATCTCCCACACCAGCCCGGTCACCCTCTATGACTGCCACAGCATGAAGGGAAACCAGCTGTGGAAATACCGGAAAGTAAGGCAAGGCGTGTGGGGGGCGAGCAAGGCCACCAGCTAGATTTTTTTTTTTTTAAAGATTTTATTTATTTATTCATTTATCCCCCCCTTGCTGCTTGTGCTCGCTGGGTCAGCTAACCACGCCGTGCGGGCGGGCTTGCCTTCACCAGGAGGCCCCGGGAACCGAACCCGGGGCCTCTCATATGGTAAACGGGAGCCCTACTGATTGAGCCACAGCCGCTTCCCACCAGCTAGATTTTTTAAAAAATCATTGTAGGGCTTCTCTCCTCTCCCAAAAGAGTTCACTCACTCACTAATTCATTTGCTCTCCAAAGCTACCATGCCCAATTTACAGTTGTTCAAAAGAAGCTAGAAATCCAGATTTTTATGAGAATTCTCCAGAATCTTAAATGTTGGCAACTAAGTCCATTAAGGGGGGAGGGGGGTAGAACCACCATGAGGACCAGTGAAATTTGACTGGAGCAAGGTAGTCTTTAGGGGCCAGGCCTGGAATTGACATGCATTACTTCTGCCAGTATCCCAGTGGCCACAACACAGGCACCAACTGCCAGGGATGCTGGGCAATGTCTCGCTGTGTGCTCGGGAGGAAAGCCCACCAGGTGTGGTGAGCAGCCAGCTGTCACTTCCCCACTTCCTCACCAATGTAATTGTTGCTGTTGTGCTGTTCATGTCCCCAGTGCTGCCTGGCTGATAACCTCCCTGTGTTTTAGGACAACACCCTGTACCACCCCGTCAGCGGCAGTTGCATGGACTGCAGCGAAAGTGACCACAGGATCTTCATGAATACCTGCAATCCCTCCTCTCGCACCCAGCAGTGGCTGTTTGAACACACCAACTCAACAGTCTTGGAAAAATTCAATAGAAACTGAGCCCTCCCATCCCCTCGGCGGGCCTGGCAGGGTCGCCACCCCACCCTGGCACCCCCTGCAGCCTTCCTCTCCCGAGGGAGGCAAGGCCTCCCTGAACACCTGATGTAACAGGTGCTAGCCAAATGGGTTCAGGGCAAAAAGGACTCTTGCAGCCACGCCTCTCAGGCCTGCCAAAGCTGGAGCAAGTTGTCTGCATGGTCCTTCAGCCCCTGAGTCTTGGGGGTGGGTTGGAAGACAGCCCCCATGAGGGCACCTGGAGAGAGCAGAGCCTGCTTTAACCCCTGCTGGCATCATGGGAACCCAGGAGGGCCTTTGCAATTTTGTCAACATGTCCTCTTGAGCATCCCACTGGAGGAATGCAGGACAGTTCGAGGCTGCCCCAAAATGAGTGCTGGACGACTGCCCAAACCTCAGGTGGCTACTGTGCAAGGAGAACCTTTAGAAAGATAGGTAAAATGTGCCCATTTGGGGCAACTTTTAATAGCACCAATGCCACCCAACCACAGGAAAAGGGAAAGAAGTCTTTCTCGGGTCCACTGGTTTCAGTCTTTAGTTTCTGTCTGTCCCGGGGAAAACTGCCGTTACTGCCCAGCTTCTGTTCTCTGTCAGCCTCAGTGGTTCAGTCAAAGACCATACTTGGGGCCTTCAGAGCATTCAGTACTGATCACCGGCCAGGCATGGGGCCAGAAGAAGGATCCCCAGATATTCTTTTGCAGCCATGGATATAAGGGATGTCTTCCCCCTGGTCTCTGGGCATTTGAATTGCCCGTTTGAGTGCTCTCTGGCACAAGGATAGACCAGCCACCAGCTTTTCATGGATGTATTTCAGATGCCCTTGGGCCCATGGAAAAGGCCTTGTAGAAGACCTCCAAGCTAAAAATGCTGGCTGAATTTCCCTGATCCATGCTTCCATTTGCCTCTCTCCCCAGGCAATTACCTGCCTTAAGAGAGGAAAGGGGTGCTCACCTCTCAGTCTGAAGACCTTCAGGGCAAGATGCCTACCCTCTGACCTCATCATGGTTTTAGTTCTTAATATAGAACTCTAGAATTTGTTAAAGAACTCTAGATTTTGATTACAACCTCTAGAGTGCTACACAGGAATCTGATATTCTAGCATTCAAGTTAGATTTCTAGAATTCTGTGATTAAAGCAGCCAGCCAGGTGTAATACAGTCAAGGCAGCCCAGCCCAGAGGCAATCTGTGAAAGCCAAGGTTGGTGATGTTGGGGTGGGGGTGGGGGATGGGGCAGGGGCACCTTTGTGTCCATCAGCTTGTACCAGAGGTTGAAATGGTCCTCAGAGAAGACCGGACAGCCTGGGTCCTGCCCACTACATCATGAGTTGGCAGTGGAGAAAAGAACCCAAGGTCCCAAAACCAGATGTACATCCAGCTCCATCCCAGTCCTTCATGTTTACCTTTTGCTTTGTTTGTATTATGCATCAGACTCCCAGAGGGTTCCCAAACTAATAGAAAGCATTTCTGTAACCAGCCTGCCACCCACTGAATCAGAAATAGAAACCACATTCCACAAACTACAGTTTCCACCAGATAGGCCAGGAAATGCTTGAAGTCAATATTCCAATTAGAGTTGGGTCTCTTAATTGTGTCATCTACCAATTAAATAACTGAGACATCAATCTGGGAACAGAGCCACAAATCTGCCTTTGAGATGCTGGCTGATCTTGAGGCCAACATTTATTGGGGGGGGGGGTGGAATATGGTGGGGGGAATAAACATTCCCATCCACCACCACCACCTCAATTAAACATGTAGCTGGCAAAGGATCACTTCCACTTCTGCCCCAGCACAAGCCTGCTCTGGCCACCTGTCCACAGGAAAGACAGCCCCTGTCCTTGCAAAGCTTGCCTGTTGATACCCGGGGTCTTTTACCAAACAACTGCTATCATCTTTAAAAGTGACCGTTTATAGGAAGGAGTCCAAAGATGAGGTCCCTTCTAGAATCCAGACTAACAAGAGGGTGGCAGTTTTGGAGAGCAATGCAGCATCATTAAAATAAAATTTAAAAACTGTGCCTTTTAAAAAGAGAAAATGCAAATGTACAGCAAATCCCTAAACTTGAACCATTTCCTAGTGCCTTGCTAGACAAACAAAAGGGCAGGGTTGGGGGGAGGGGAACATTTTTGGTGATGTGTGCTATTCCTGTTGGATGATTGCTTTTCTTATTGTCTAATTTCAAGAAGGAGATGTTGGGCCCAGAGCAGAATCTGAGCCTGAGATGTCCCCAAGGCCAGAGGCCAAAGGTGTTTCAGTTGGTATGAGTAAGACTCCAAGTTGAAAAGGCAGCTGGGCAGCCTGCTTAGTCCTGGCATAGAAGGGCCTTGGCAGCCCCTGGGAGAGAGCCCTGTATTACCTCATTGAGCCCTTTTGGGGAGCCATTCCTTTGTCTCCCACCTGAGCCCCCAAACAGAGTGCTTGTCCTGTCCTTGATATCGGGAGTAAGGAATGGGAAGCATAGGCTGGATTTTCAAATGGCCCCATTCCCGGTAGGTGGCAGAGTGTTCTCAAAAAGACCAGGATTCATGTGGAAAGCAAGAGCAGCAAGCAAGCAGCCTCCGCTGTTCCTTCCCATCCTTTGGTTCCCCTTTCAAGTCTGTTTTTATACCCTCAACTCTGAGCAGTCTGGCATTTGTCATTGCTGAGTCCACATACCAACAGTAGATCCTGAGACTTGACAAAGTGTGTAATAGAGGAAGGAAGGAAGAAATTTCTTTGATTAACTGACCAACTGGCTGCTTGGAAATACTAAGCTGCTCTCATAATGTTGGCCTTGTTTTTTGAAAACTGCTAGTCTCAAGGAGTCCAGTCCCTGCTCACAATCCCAGCTGATGCTCAGCAGAGCTCAGCCAGGAACTTAGGGAGCTGCAGTCAGCCAGAGGGCCAGTGGGTGGGAATGTGGGCCCCTTTCTACCAATGCCATTATTCTGAGGACGAGGTCCCAAAGCAAGGGATGGCCTGTTGCCCACAAGCAGCCTTTCTTAGGGGGCATTCCAGAAACATTTCTGAATGCCAAGATCATCTTAGATGTAAGTATAAGGCCTTTGGAAGTGGCTACATTTACAGGCACATTTGTGAAAAGCCATTCCACCTTGTGCTTCCAGTGGAGTCTGTGCTGTGTGGTCCCTTTCAACTTTGAAAACGGCCCAAGAACTGTTGATTCTCCCCTTTAAGAAGAAACAGACCAGAGGCAGAGGATGGTACATCACTGAAAGAGATCTGATGAGGGATGTAACATTCAGCTCAAGGGAGAAAGTGCAATTTTTATTGAAGGTATATATGGATTCCCAAAGTCCACATTACATTCACTTTTCAAATCTCCTTTTTTCTCTTTAAAAAATAGGTGATGTCCTTGAAAATGGCTCCATATTTCTTTCTGCGCATCTACATTGTTTTAGTCTCTGGAGTCTCAAGTGACAATGCACTTTACAGTAGGGAATGAGAAATCTGGATCCCTTGCTTCAACAATACCTAGTCTGTTGGTAAAGGGTGACTGATCTTTTCTAATTCCTAGGAGGTAATGCATTTTTAATGTTTTCTGAAGATTTCTAAGTGTGGGACAGGCAGGGAGTGCAGTTCCATTCTGGAATTTTTTTCTGCTTTCAACTGATGTTCTTTGTAATATTTTAGTTCAGACTTGATCTTGAGCCAAGTCCCAGTCCACCTCTAGGGCAGGAGTTGGACCTACATTCTAAGTGACAAGGTTCTCTTAACATCCACTCCCAAAATGGCTTTAATTTAGCTGCTCCAGACAGTAGGGTCAGGCTCCTGCTCTGTTATTGGCTTGAATCTTGGGATCCCAAAGGGGTTGCAGGCAGGGAATATTCAGGAAGTCAGACTGGGACTCCACTCTCCCACCAACCTCTCCTCTCCTGCCTGGAAAAGTGAACCTTTGTGAAGAACTGACTTACAGTGTACAGTTGTGATTGTTGTTGAGTAAACCTCCAGACTTTCTCTAAAGTGGTCTCTGGCTTGTTCCTTGTCATGTGCCAATCTTCTTTCTGTGATTCTCCAAATACTCATTGAGTACCTACTCAGTGCCAGTCACTCTGCTGGGTACTGAACAAGATGGACAAAGTTCCAAGAACCATCATTATAGTGGAAGACGGGCCTAAAACAGCTAACCAAGGTGATTCCTGATGTCATTGGGACTATGAATGATACAATCTGAGAGAAGAGTGTTCCTGGCAGAGGGAACAGCTAATGCAATGGCCCTGAGGCAGGAAGTTCCTATGTTGGAATAGAAAATGAACTCAGAGCAAAGTAGGGCAGCTCATGAAGGGCCTTATAGGCTATACCCAAGAGAGGAGGGTTTAAGGGAGGAGAGTGACAACATGAAATAAGCTTCACTAGTTCTGATGTTCACCCCCCACCCCACCCCCCAGCCTCCAGTCCTTGTTTACAAAAAATGATTTTGGTGCTGTGTTATTAGATTTGTCTAATAGCATGTGGTGGGAAAGAACTCTGGCTGGACCACTCTGCAGCAAACTGAGTGTGACCTTCTGAAAATCCTGCCCCTCTTTAGGTTTTGGTTTTCTGCAGTAAAATGACAAGATTTTGGATGGCACTTCCAGCTCCACGGTCCTATGGTTGGCTCTTGGTATGAGGCTGCAGGTAACCAAGATGAGCAGACCTACCTGCTGGAGCTGTCACGTAGGGCCCACCAGAGGGCACTGTGGACCATGGCTTGGAGAAGGCTGATTAACAGAAAACGGAAATGTTTGCTGAAAACCTGGGGCAGATCTGAGCCTTGGAAGCAGAGGCCTTCTTAAAGGTCCTCAGCATCTCAGAATACGATTCCAAATTCTTAATTTTGCAGATAAGAAAACTGAGGCCCAGAGAAGTTCCTGGCCCAGAGTGACATAGTGGTGCATGGCAGGGTCCAGGTTTTCAGTATCCCCACTCCCATATTATCTTCACAAAACACCACCCTGTGCCTTTGTAGACCCCTTAGATTCTCAGAAAAATTCCATGAAATGGGTAGGAAAGTATTATATATGTATCCATTCAATAAAAATGTATCAAGCACCTACTACATACCAGGCACTCTTCTAGACTCACAAGATGCAAGGTAATCCAAAACAGAGATACTTTCTGCCCTTATGGAGCTTACAGTCTGGTTGGAGAAACAGACATTAATCAAATGACCATTAAAGTGAATGTATAGTTAGGACTGGTAAGGTCTACAAGGGAGAGGTGCATAAGAGAGTACGTTATGTGGAGTTGAACTTAGCAAGAAGGGTATGGAGCATGCTAAATCCATCAGTAACTCAGTAGGAAATAAATAGTCCATTCACAGGGTAACAGAAGGGAGTTTAATGAAGGGACCACTTAAGAAGTGCAGACAGGGTTAAAGAAACAACCAGGGAGGGTGAAGCACCTAGGGGCTAGCAAAAATCAAAAGCTGTTACCACTCCTAAGCCTGAAGAGGCAAGAAGAAGCAGTGGTATTACTGGAACCCAGACAGAGCTGTAGCCAAGGAGAGGGGCTTCCCAACAGGAGCTGCAGCTCTAGGTAGAAAAATGCAGCCACTGCTGACATGGAAGGGATAGGAGGAGTAAATACCTCATCTCTTTTCTCACCATCCAATCTCCTACCATTCAGTGCCTTCCATTGGCTGAAACCAAACAAAACCAGAGGTCAGAGGAGACTGGGCAATATAGTCCATGGACATCAGCCTCCTAGGACACAGAGCTGAGCAAAGAATAGCTCTCTAGCTAGAGATTAGAGTAGAAAGGGCAAATGGAGAGCAAATAGCATGTTTCCCTGTGGGAGGCGCAACAGGATTGAGATTAATGAAAGAGCAGCAGCTACATAGGAAAAGATGAAAGAAGAAGGGACATCAGCAAAAATGGTGGAAAATTATCTTCTCCATAAAAAAGCAATGAGAAAACAAAAATTGTCAGAACCAACTTTCTCAGAGCTCTGGTAATTAACCAAAAGCTTGCAGTCTTTCAATGAGAATTTATTCAAGAAAAACAATAGAATCTCAGTAAAACTCTGAGTTTTGTGCACTTTAACTTGTCTTATTCCCAATGCCCCCCCTCTCCAGCCCCACAATAGCCTTGAAAACCAACACCCCATAATCATGGGGGAAACCAGCACCCTGACAGTCACCAGAAGGGGTAGAATGGGATTGGACCTCCTTCAATGCTTCATTCCTAGAGAATTGGAAGCCCTCACTTGTAAAGATTTCTTTATTGGACCTGATTGAGAAAAGTTTGTTCCCTGGTACATTTGTCAAAAATAGTTAGAAGTGATTGTTTAACCTTGTCACTGCCTGACAACAAGATATATAACAGTTGGGGCAAATAGTAGGCTAACAAACAAGCTTAAAAAGCTGGAGAATGAGATGTCCACAGGGCCTTTGAAAAGCTACAACATATTCCTGGGAATTTAGAAGGCCATGTGAATGTGTAAAGCTATGTGCATACCCAAGACTATGCACATGCTCAGGAAAGAGCTGAGAAGACTCTGAGCTCTCATCTTGGGCTGATCTTGAGGCTCTGTATTCATAAGAAGTGGACACTAATGGAGAGTTGTCAACTGCCTATGTGTTGAAGGCATGCCCCAACGTGTACCCAGAGTCCTGGACAAAGACTGGGAGACTTGGTTCCAGGTATTTAAGGAAATCTCTATCCAATCATTAGATAATCACTAAGCTAATCAAGCAGAGACTTCTGGGGCCACACATGACAAAAACTACAGACTGTACAGAATTAGTTCAGAAAAGTGACTAAACAAACAACAACTCTGGGGAGGAAGGGATGATCTGATTGCTACAGTTGCCACATTAAATTATTTTAAATATCCAGTTTTCAATAACAACAACAAAGGAAGTTTGGCCTATACACGGGGGGGGGGGAAACAATTGCTAGACACTGTCTCTGAGGAAGCCCAGACATTGGACTTAACTAAACAAAGACTTTAAATCAGCTATTTTAAATATGTTCAAAGAATAAAAGGAAACCATGTCTAAAGAACTAACAGAAAGTATGAGAACAATATCTCACCAAATAAGGAATTAAATAATGAGATAGGAATTAATTTTTAAAGAGTCAAATAGAAATTCTGGAGTTGAAAAGTACAATAACTGAAATGAAAAATTCACTAGAAGGGCTCAACTGCAGATTTGAGCAGGGAGGTGAAAGAATCAGTTAACTTAAAGATGTCAATTAAGATTACCCAGTATGAGGAGCAGAATGAAAAAATATTGAAGAAAAGAACTGTGGGACACCATCAAGCATACCAACATGTGCATAAAGGGAATTTCAGAAGGAGAGGAGAGGGCAGAAAAAATGTTTGAAGAAATAATAGCTAACCAAAAACTTCCCAAATATGTAAAAATCATTAATCTACACACCCAAGAAGCTCAATGAACTCTACATAAGATAAACTCTAAGAGATCTATACCTAAACTCAGCATAATCAAGTTGTCAAGAGCCAAAGAGAAAATCTTGAAAGTGATAAGAAGTGACTCATCACATACAAAGGATCCTTGATAAAATTAACAAATGCTTTCTCATCAGAAACCATGGAGGCCAGAAGATGCTGGGATGACATATTCAGAATGTTGAAAGGAAAAGCCTGTCAACCAAGAATTGTATAGCCAGCAAAACTACTCTTAAAGATTGTGGCTGAAAGTCTATGGATATAAATGTCAATTGAAAGGAAACTAGAGAATAATTTTAGGTATGTATAACCATCATTTCAGTGGTGGATGAAGATTGTGGTTAATAGTATAAATATAAGAATATGGCAATACACTGGAAACTAACTACTAATGTAACTTAAGGATGATAGTAATATTGTAATATTGTTGCAATATTACAATATTACAATCTTCTAAGAGATCGCAATAGGTGGGTATAAGGACTATGGGATTTTTCCTTTTGGAGAAATGAAAGCATTCTAAAATTGAGATGATGACAGCACAATTCTGTAATGAAAATGAGAATCACTGAGTGTACACTTTAAATGGATTGTACAAAACATGGGGCTGTTTAGCAAAGGGAATCCAGTGGTGGAAGATGAACTGTGGTTAACAGGACAAATATGAGAATGTTCTCTCATGAACTATAACAAACGTACAATATTAATACAGGGTGTTAATAATTGGGTGGGTTAGGGGAAAAAATACACCAAATATAAGATATGGGCTATAGTTAGTAGTAATAGTTTGACAATGCTATTTCATAGTTTGCAACAAAGTTTCACAACAATGCAATGTGTTGGTTGTGGAGTGATGTATGGGAGCCCTGTATGATGATGTCTGTTTTGTAAGTTCACAACTTTTACTGTACACTTATTGTTTATGTATGTTCATGTAGGAATGATATATTTCAATAAAATATTATTTTTTTAAAAACTACTCTTCAAAAAAATGGGAGAAAGCAAAACATTCCCAGATAAAAATGGAGAGAATTTATCATTATCAGACCTGCCCTACAAAAAATAATAGAGAGAGTCCTTCAGGCTAAAATGAAAGGATGCTAGGCAATATCTTGAATCCACCTGAAGAAATAAAGAGCACCAGTGAAGGTCACTATACAGATAAATCTAAAAGGACAGTATAAATGTAATTTTTGTTTGTAACTCTTTTATTCTCCTGACTTAAAAAGACAACTGCAGTGGAGCAGTGGTTGTGCACCTGCCTCACATGTACAAGGTCCTGGGTTCTATCCCTGGTACCCTCTAAAAAAAAAAAAAAAAAAAGCAATAATTATAAATCTGCAATGATGCCACAATATATAAAGATGTAATATGTATGAGCACAGCACAATGAAGGGGTGGGGATTAATGGAGATATATAGAAACAAAGTTGTTTTATACTATTGAAATTCAGTTGGTGTTTATCCAAACTAGATTTTTCTAAGTTAAAATGGGGGCGTTCCAGGAAGATTGCATTGGAGAAGGCAGTCAGGGCCCAACTCTCACAAAAACAAGAGAAAGGGCCAAAAGCTATCTGAGGGACTTGCTTTGGGGGTCAGCAGACCAGTACAGTGCTGCAGAACTCCCAGGAGGGCAAGGGACAGAGAGACAAAGAACCCAAAATAACAAAACTGACTTACTAAACCCCCACAGTAACCAGGAAGGGCTCCCACTCCCACCCTCAAGACATTAAACCTGTGTAAAACCCCTGGCTCACTGAACCAACTGAGAAGGAAACAGACATCTTCCTCCCTGTCAGCTGCTACAAAGGAAGAGGAGGGAGTCAAAGGGCTTCTCTTCAGTGAATTCAGCCAGCAGAGCCCACTTTGAGTTATGGCTCTGTCCAGACCAGAAACATGGGACAGAAGAGGTTGAAAGAAACACTTCCATGGAAAGGTTCATCAATGAGCACCATCTGCTGGCTGGCCATGAAATTGCAAGGAGAAAAACTGCTTTTAGGTTTCTCTTTAGCCCCACCCCTGGGAGAAAATCTGTGCCCCATTAGTGAGTCCCTGGCCTGATTTTGATAACTTTAGCTGGGAAATTTAAAGATTTAGAGTAAGTTGAACCAAAAATCAAAGAAGAGCTGTGGAAAAAACCCTAGGCAAGAGAGAGAAATTGGCCATCAGAGTAAATTCACCAACATATTCAGATGCCTAGACATCAGCAAAAAATTACAAGCCATACTAGAAAACAGAAAGAGATGGCCCAGCCAAAAGAACAAACCAAATATCCTAATGAGATACAGAATGTAAGACAACTAATCAATGATAATCATACAAATATCCTAAATCAATTCAAAGAATTGAAGGAAAATATGACTAAACAGATAAAGGATATATTTCTTCATCTTTTTTAATTTTTATTTATTTATTGTTTTGTTTCTTTTTGTTTGTTTGTTTGTTTGAGATAAATGATATAAAGAAGACACTGGGTGAGCATAAAGAACAATTTGAAAGTCTGCAAAGAAAACTAACAGAGCTTATGGGGATGAAAGACACAATGGGTGAGATTAAAAACACATTAGAAGCATAACAGTAGATTTGAATTGCTCAAAGACAGAATTAGTGATTTTGATTTTAGGGACAGAATATTTGAACTGGAAAAGGCAGGAGAACAGGAAGAGAAAAGAATGGAAAAAATGGAACAGGGTCTCAGGGAATTGAATGACAATGTGAAACACACAAACATACGTGTTATTGGTGTCTCAGAAGAAAAGAATGGAAAATGGGCAGAAGGGATATTTGAGGAAATAGTGACCACAAACTTCTCAACCCTTATGAAAGACATAAATATCAATATGTAAGGAGGACAAAGCACCCCAAACAGAATAAATCTAAATAGACCTATTCCAAGACACCTACTATTCAGAATGACAAATATCAGCAATAAAGAGAGGATTCTCAAAGCAGCAAGAGAAAAACAAAACATCACATACAAGGGAACCTCAATAAGATTAAATGCTGATCTCTCATCAGAAATCATGGAGGCAAGAAGAAAGTCATATGATGAATTTAAGTTACTAAAAGAAAAACTACCAGCCAAGAATTCTGTATCCAGAAAAACGGTCCTTCAAAAATGAGGGTGAGTTGAAAGTCTTCACAGAAAAACAAAAACTGATAGAATATGTTACCAAAAGACCAGAATTATAAGACATACTAAAGGGAGTGCTGCAGCCTGAAAGGGGAGACTTGGAGAAGAAATGAAGATTATTAGGAAGGGTAAATTAAAGGGTAAAAAGACAGACAATAGTAAGATACCACAATGGAAAACCAAAGGATAAAATGGACAAAGTAAGTAATGCCTTTATTTTTTTTATTTTATTTTATTTTTTTTTTTAATTTTTTATTTTACCGGGAGGTCCCGGGGATCGAACCCAGGTCCCTCCATATGGGAGACGGACGCCCAACCAGTTGAGCCATATCTGCCCCCCTAAGTAATGCCTTTATAGTTATAAATTAAAATGTTAATTGTATTTCCCAGGGCAACCACTAAGAAAATAGCTAATATATACAGTAAAAAGGAGTAACAAGAAAATTAAAACGGTGCACTACAAAATATCTATTTAACACAAAAGAAGGAAGTAATGAAAGACGAGAGAAATGAAAAGGGGCTTAAGACAAGTAGTAAACATAGAAAAATGGCAGATGTAAACCTTACCTTATCAGTAATTACATTAATGTAAATGAATTAAACTCTCCAATTAAAGGCACAGATTGGCATACTAGATGAAAATAAACATGATCCGACTACAGTTCATTCCTATTATTTGTGGTAGGTATGTTCTAGAAAGGATTCAGTTCCTATGAACCTCTGGTCACAATATTTTTGCCAAGTGATCAATGCATAACCTTGTGTTATGTGTGTTTCTATTTTAAAATACCTTATTTAATATATATTGCTGAATCATTAGCATTGAACTCATGACCAACAGTACTGTAACTCGTGCCTGAATGAAGCTTATCTAATACATGTATTTTCTCTATAAGACACAGCACGGCTTTCTTTTTTTTTTTTTTTTAATAAGAAATTTTTTTTTTTTAATATTTTATTTATTTATTCATTTATCCCCCCCTTGCTGCTTGTGCTCGCTGGGTCAGCTAACCACGCCGCACGGGCGGGCTTGCCTTCACCAGGAGGCCCCGGGAACCGAACCCAGAGCCTCCCATATGGTAAACGGGAGCCCTACTGATTGAGCCACAGCCGCTTCCCAGCACGGCTTTCTTATGCTTAGGAAACTAGACAGCACTTCAGCACTACACTTAGACATTAAACAGCAAAATCTCCAATAAGAAACATAAAAGTGAAAAATAAAATACTAAGTATACTGAAAAAGGACACTTGTTTACAGTGAAACAATAGGGCAGAGCATCACTTTGTTCAACCTCAACTAGGAATGTGCACATTGGGTGACTCAAATTTTTTGCCACACTGCACATGTCCACAAATGACAAGGAAAATGCTGTGAGTACTGATTTGTGGTTTACAAATATATTTTAGTGAGTAGACAAATTTGCAACTATGGATTTGCAAATAATAAAGGCACAGACTAGCATACTAGATGAATAAAGACACAAATAGGTTGAAAGTTTTTTAAAAATGGGAAAAGATATGCCATGCAAACAGTTACCAAAAGGGAGCTGGAGTGACTATACTAATATCAGACAAAATAGATTTTAAGTCAAGAAATTTTGTTAGAGACAAAAAAAAAAAAAAAAAATTTCCAATGATAAAAGAGTCAATCTATCAACAACAACAAAAAAGATTATAAATATATATGCACCTAACAACAGGTCCCCAAAACACATGAAGCAAAAGCTGACAGAATTGAAGGAGAAATAGATATTAATAATAGTTGAAGACGTCAATACCACATTTTCAATAATGTATAGAATAACTAGACATAAGATCAACAAGTAAATAGATTAAAAACACTGTAAACCAACTAGACCTAACAGACAACTATAGAACACTCCACCCAACAGCAGAATATGCATTCTTCTCAAGTGCAAATGAAACATTCCTTAGGAAAGGCCATAAAACAAGTCTCAATAAATTTAACAGTATTAAAATCATACAAAGCGGAAGTGGCTGTGGCTCAATCAGTAGGGCTCCCATTTACCATATGGGAGGCCCTGGGTTCGGTTCCCGGGGCCTCCTGGTGAAGGCAAGCCCGCCCGCATGGCGTGGTTAGCTGACCCAGCGAGCACAAGCAGCAAGGGGGGAATAAATGAATAAATAAATAAAATCTTAAAAAAAAAAAAAATCATACAAAGTATGTTCACTAACCACAACGGAATGAAATTAGAAATCAATAACAGAAGGAAATTTTGGAAATTCACAAATATGTCAAGATTAAACAACACACTCCTAAACAAATGGATAAAAGAAGTCATCACAAGGGAAATTAGAAGATTCTTTGAGATGAATAAAAGCAACAACACAACATACCAATACTTATGAATGCAGCTAAAATGGTCTTTAGAGATGTATAACCTTAATGCCTATATTTAAAAAGAATATATTTAGAAGATCTCAAATCAATGACCTAAACTTCCACTGTAATACTCCAGCAAAAAAGGAGAAAACTAAATCCAAAGCAAAAAGAAGGAAGGAACAAATAAGGAGCAGAAATAAATAGTGATTAGGAAAGCAGTAAATAAATGAATACAGGTAAAAGTTGATTTTTTGAGAAAATCAACAAACTGGACAAATCTTTAGCTAGACTGATAAAGAAAAAAAGAATCAAATTACTTAAGTCAAGAATGAAAGAGGGAACATTACTAGCAAAATTACATAAATAACATTATAGAAATAAAAAGATTGTATGGGAATACTATGAATAATTGTATTCCCAACAAATTAGATAACCTAGGTGAAATAGACAAATTCCTAGTGAGACATAAGCTACCAAAACTCACTCAAGAAATAGAAATTCTGAATAGACATATAACAAGTAGAGAGACTGAATTAGTAATAACAAATAAAATAAAAAATAAACAAAGAAAAGCCCAGGACCAGTTGGTTCCACTGGGGAATTATACCAATCATTTAAAGAAGAATTAATAATAATCAGCCCCTCATAAACTCTTCCAAAATTTAGGAGAGGAGGGAACATTTCCTAACTCATTCTATCAGATCAATATTACTCTGACAGCAAAACCAGATAAGCACATCACAAGAAAATAAAATTATAGACTTAAATCCCTTATGAATATAGACAAAAAAGTCCTCAAGAAAAAAATAACAAACCAAGTCCAGCAGCCTATAAAAAGGCTTGTACACCATGATCAAATGTGATTTAGGACGAGTGCAGTATTGGCTCAATATACAAAAATCTACCAATGTGATACACAATATTAATAGAATAGAAGACAAAATTCACATGATCATCTCATCATCATTCAGTAGACACAGAAAAAGCATTTGACAGAATCCAATACCTTTCAGAATAAAAACACTAAAAAAATCTAGGAATAAAAGGGAACTTTCTCAACCTAATAAAGGGCCTCTACAAAAACAACTAACATTATACTTAATGATAAATGACTGAAAACTTTCCATTTAAGGTCAGGCACAAGACAAGAATGTCTTCTTTTGACACTTTTATTTAACATTGTACTGGGTGTTCTACTAGGACAATTAGGCAAGAAAAAGAAATAAAAGGCATCCAAATTGGAAAGCAATAAGTGAAACTATCTCCATTTGCAGATGACAAGATCCTATATATAGAAATTCCTAAGAAGTCCACACACACACCCAAAAAAAAACTATTAGAGCTAATAAGTAAGTTCAGCAAGGTTGCAGGATACAAGATCAATATATAAATATCAGTTGTATTTCCATAAATTAGCAATGAATAATCCAAAAATGAAATTAAGAAAACAATTCTGTTTATAATAGCATCAAAAAAAAAAAAAATACTTAGGGATAAATTTATCCAAATAAGTATAAGACTTGAACACCAGAAATAACACAACACTGTTGAAAGAAAATAAGGAAGACCTAAATAAATGGAAAGACATACCATATTCATGGATTGGAAGCCTTAATGTTGTTAAGACAGCAGTGCTCGACAAAACAATCTACATATTCAGTGCAATTCTAACCACCTCTTTTGCATAAATGGACAAGCTGATCCTAAAATTCATATGAAACTCAAGGAATCCAGAATAATCAAAACAATCGTGAAGAAACAAGAACAAAGTTGGAGGACTCACATTTCCGAATTTCAAAACTTACTAGAAAGTAAGACAGACAATAAGACAGTCTGGTACTGGCATAATGATAGACATATAGATTAATGGAAGAGACTTGAGAATCCAGAAACAAACACATGTATCGTTGGTCAATTGATTTTTGGCAAAGGTGACAAGATCTTTCAATGGGAAAAGCAAATGGTGCTGGGAGAACTTGATATCCACACGCAAAAGAATGAATTTGGACCCCCACCTCATACCATATACAAACATTAGCTTAAAATTGATCAAAGACCTAAATATAAGAGAAAAAATTATAATGCTCTTAAAAGAAAACATAGCTGTAAACTTTTGTGACCTAGAATTAGGTAATGGTTTCTTAGTGAAAACACCAAAACCACAAAGTAACAAAAGAAAAAGAAATAGATAAATTGGATATCATCAAAATTAAAAACTTTTGTGCACCAATGGACACTTTCAAAAAAGTGAAATGACAACCCACGGAATGGGAGAAAATATTTGCAAATCATATATTCAACAAGGGTATAGTGTCCTGAATATATACTGAACTCTAACAACACAATAAAAAGATAACTAACCAAATTTAAAAATAGGCAAAAGATTTAAATAGACATTTCTCCAAAGAAAATATGCAAATGGCCAATGAGCACATGAAAAGATGCTCAACATCATTAGTCTTAAGGAAATGTAAATTAAAACCACAATGATACAGTCACATCACAAAAAAAAAAAAAAAAAAAAAAACACAATGAGATATTACCTTACACCCATGAGGATAGCCATTTTAAAAAATGAAAAATAACAAGCATTGGTGAGATGTAGAGAAATTGCAACCCTAGTGGGAATGGAAATTCGTGGAGCCACTTTGGAAAATAATTTAGCAGTGCATCAAACAGTTGAACAAAAACAGTTACCATATGTTCCAGCAATTCCACTTTGAAAACAAACACCCACACAAAAACTTGTACACAAATTTTCTTAGCAACATTACTCATAATGGACAAAATTGAAAACAATCCAAGAGTCCATCTACTGATGAATGGATAAGTTAAATGTGGTAAAAAATAAATAAATAAATAAAAAATAATAATAATTAAATGTGGTATATCAGTACAATGGAATATTATTCAGTCATAAAAAGTAATGAAGTATGGGTGCATTCTATAACATGAAGGAACCTTGAAAATTATTCTAAGTGATAGAGACACAAAAGACCATTTGTTGTATGATTCTATTTATATGAAATATACAGAATAAGAAAATCCATAAAGGCAGAAAGTAGATTAGTGGTTACCAGGGGCTGGCGGTAAAGGATATGAGAAGTGACTGCTAATGGGCATAGGGTTTCTTTTGGGGGTAATGAAAATGTTCTGGAATTAGATAGTGGTGATGGCTACACAACCTTGTGAATATACCAAAAACCTCTGAATTGCACTTTTTAAAATGGTGAATTTTGTGATATATGAATTATATCTCAATTTTTAGAAATGACAGAGTTGAAGAGCTGGTTATAGTCTTGAAGCAAGATGGTAAATTTGAACTCTCTCCATCAGATAAAAATAGGACGGTTCTGGTACTTATAGCTAATTTGCCAATAAGCTAATTATATCCCTTGATAATTTTTTAAATTTTAGCTCCTTTACTGTCAATGCATAAGAATGTTTTGTTATTTATAGATGTTAGTGCTTTGTCCTACATGTCCCTTTTTTACTAAATTTATTTATATACAAATTTTATGCAGTCAAATAGATTGAAATTTTCTTTTGTAACTTCCATTGTTTTTTGTTTGAAAAATCTTTACCACTCATCAGTAAGATAAATTCTTGTCTATATTTTTTCTAAAATGTTTAATGGTTTCCTTATAAACAATGAACACCTTTATTAGAAAAAAAAAAATAAACAAAGGGAGGTAAAAACATTCCAGGTGGAAAGGGCAGCATGTGCAAAGACCCTATGGAAGGAGCCCAGCAGGTATAAAGGTCGGTGAGGCTGGAGCAGGGGGTAGGAGGGAAAAAAGGCAAACAGGGAGTGGGGAGGGAGAAGCCAGGCCCTGTAGGGCTTTGTGGGCCAAGTGAAGGAATCTCTGATCTTACTTTAAGAGCAGTAAGGAGCTATTAGAGGATTTTAGACTGGGCAGAGTGAGAGCATCACATTTGGACGCTTAGTAGGCACCCAAGGTCCACTGAGTCAGAAACAAGCCCAGGGCAGCTGGCCCTCTGGTGCCTCCCTGAGCCACTGACAACTGGGAGGAAAGGTCTTTATTCTCTGGAGCAAGATGGAAGTGGGGAAAAAATTACATTTCTCATCCATTTTAGCCCCTCCGCTGTGGAGTGGGTTGCTGCATGGTGCATTGTGGGAGCACAGGCTCAGGCACAACAGAAACTTTCAGCAAATGACCACTTTGTTACTCATAGAGCACAAAGGGTCCAAAAAAGCAGAGGAAGAGATCCCAATGGGTGGGGTCGGTAGGTGGCAGCTCCATAGGCCCCACTTTGCTTCGGAGAAGAGGACAAATCTGTACTGTTTGACTGGGGAATTTATCTGCCCTGGGGGAAGAGGGCCCTGCCACTGAGAATTCCTGCCTTGATCAGCATCTGAGGCTGCTTGTTCCTGGTGTTCAGGTTTAGGATCTGGTCTGGCCTTTTTATTAGACTTAACATCCCCCCTCCCCTCCCCAGGTTGTGGGATGGAAACAGCACAACAGCAGGGGGGAGGGGAGGTGGGCAAGGGCTGGAAGATGGCTTCGCATGTGTCCGTGACTTCCCAGCATCCTCTTCCCAAGCCTGCAAGTGAGAGCAGAATCCAAAATATCTAATGCACTTAGCCAGGCTTTAGTGGAAGCCTTGTCGCTGCTGTTGCTTGTTATTATTGGCATACTTATTAGGAAGCTCCAAGAAGTTGGCAGCTTTAAGCTTTGGGTTCTCCTTTCTCTCTGTATTTGGCCAGGATTGGGACTTAGGGGTTTCTGCTACTTAGTAGGGGTACAATAAGTATTTGATGAGTAGACAAATGAATAGTGTAGTTTGCGGTTACATTTTAGGGCTTTTTACCCTCCCCCACAGCCCACAGGCCTTCTGATAGAGAGTGCTCCTACATTTGTTACATGCTATGTGCCCTTAAGAAAGTTTCTTCCCTTCCCTAAACTAGATTTCCTATTGGAGAATGGAGAGACAGGGGCAAAATAGATGATTATCAGCATGAACTCTCACAGTTCTACAAACCTTGCATGTAGTATTTTCTATGCCCCTGACCTTGTTAAGGATTTATTTTCCAGGTTCAGCCAGGAGAAAGGCAGGAGGGGGAATCCCTTCCAGGTCTCTTGTTGGTGTTTCCCACCTCTGGGCTTTTGCTGTGATTCAGCATCCAGCACTCCCTCCCTGCAGCTGCTCATAGCTCTGCCAAAATCCGGTCTCACACAGCTGGCTCCTCTTTCCTTCACCCACCCTAAGCCTGGGGCTGCACAAGCTTGGGGACAACTGGGGTCCAGGAAGGCGCCCCAGGGTAGCCTGCAGGTCTCATCTTGAAGTCTGACTTGATTCAGGGCTGGCAAAGTGATGGCCATTGGTGCACTTACATTCACCCTCACTCAAATGCACAACGCCATGGAAACAAAAGAACACACAGTGAACCCTTGGAAAAGCAGGTTTCTTAGCAACTTTTATAGCCTTTGTTCCTGAGCTACTTGGAACTGAAGTGGTGTCTGATCTCTTGCCAGCTCCCACCTGGTGATGGGGGGAAGGGGATGGCAGGCTTGCCTCTACCAAAGCTAAGAGCTATGCTCGCCCATCATTGGTCTGTCAGTCAGCCTGGGAAGCACAGGCCTGAGCTCTGGATTTGTCCAGGTTCTGAGAGGTTGCTTCACAACTACAACCACAAAATCCCAAGTCTTAATCATTCAATCAACAAACGTACTGAAACAGGTACTGTGGGCCCAGGGTAGTCCGGGCTTTGTGCCAGGCCCTGCAAATACAGAGATTAATAAGGTATGATCTGTACCCTCAAGGAATTTATAGCCTAGTGAGAACAGACACATATCCAGAGTAAAAAGACAGTGACTTGATTACTTAAAGCTTCCAACTTCACTCCAGGGCTTTCAAATCAGACCTAAACTCCTTAGCCTGGCCCACAGGGCCCTTTGGAGCTGACCCTTGCCTACTTCTCCACCACCCTTTACAGGGCTCCAGTTCCTCACACAGGCCAAGGCTTTCTCAGCCACCCACCCTTACTGTTCCCTCTGTATAGAATGCTCCTACCCTGCTCCACAGCTTCCTTACATCCTTTGGGGCTTGGCTTAACTGTCTCCCTCCTCCCCTCAAGAGAATTCCTTGACCACCCTATCAGGAATTGATTCCCATACACACCATTCTCAGCACCTTAGCTTTCTTAGTTCCCTTCATGGCACATATCCTGATATATATTGATTTTAGTCATTTGTTCATTGACTTGTTAGGCATCTTTCTCCCCCACTTGACTCCAGGAGACTAACCCATGAACCAGAAGTTACTGATTTTTTTCCATAGGCATTAAACTTTTCCAGTAACCCAAATAATCATGTGCAGTCTGCCAGTATCTGCTGAATTACTTCTTAGAAGTTTGCTTGGTGAACTGCAGTTAAAAAACAGGAAGTAGAACTCCCCTACAACATAATACATATAGTCCTGACTTCCATACATAATTCATTTTTGACAATGTGACTAATGTCAAAAGTACAAAAGTCAAACAACAAATTTGTTCTGTAAACAAATACACATCTGTTTCCAGGAAATAAAAAATGGTATATTTCCTATCACAACTGCCTTTTTAGACACAGTCTTTGATGATGTATTTCCAACCTTTTCCAATATATCCAATTAGATTATTTGCCTTCACAAATCAAAAATCAGCAATAGGTTTAAGAATATCCAGTGGAGGCTAAAGGTTCACCCCTTTTGGCAAGTCTAATGATTTCTAACTTTAAGTCAATGATAGAGACTTAATGATACACATCTTTTTTAAAACAGCTTTATTGAGATATAATTCACATACCATATAATTTACCGATATAAAGTGTACATTTTTTTAGTACATTCATTGTGCAACCATCACCACTATCTAATTCCAGAACATTTTTATTACTCCAAAAAGAAACCCTACATCACTTTGCCATGACCCCTCTACCACCACTATCAGCCTAATCCAGATATTTCATATAAACCAAATAATACAGATGTCTTTTGTGACTGGCTTCTTTCACTTAGCATGTTTTCAAAGTTCTTCCACGCTGTAACACGTATCAGTACTTCATTCTTTTTTTATGGTTGTTTTTTAAAATTTTTATACTGGTAATTTATGTACAACATAAAATTTCCCATTTTAATCACTTTTAAGTATACAATTCAGTTGTGTTAATTACATTCACATTATGCTACTATCATCACCATCCATTACCAAAACTTTTCCATCATCCCAAAAGAATCTCTGTACCAATTTAGCCTTAACATCCCATTCCACACTCTTGCCTCTGATAACCTGCATTCTAATTTCTAACTCTAATTTGCATATTCTAATTATTACATATATGTGAGGTCATACAATATTTGTCCTTTTGTGTCCAGCTTATTTCACTCAATATGATGTCTTCAAAGTACATTCATCTTGTAACATGCATCAGCTGTTTTTTACAGCTTTATTATTCCATTATATGGAGATACCACATTTATTTATCCATTCATCACTTGATGGACATTTGGGTTGTTTCCACTTTTTGTCTATTATGAATAATGCTTCTATGACCTTTTTTTTTTCCACTACCATTCTTTTTTTTTTTTTTTTAATTGAAGTATATCATTCATACATGAACATACATAAACAATAAGTATATAGTGAAAGTTGTGAACTTACAAAACAAACATGCATAACATCATACAGGGCTCCCATATATCACCTCACCACCAATATCTTGCATTGTTGTGAAATACTTGTTAGAAATTATGAAAGAATATCGTCAAAATATTACTACAGTACTAACTATAGTCCATACCTTACATTTGCTGTATTTTTCCCCCAACCCACCCTATTTTTTTTTTTTTTTCACTTTTATCCATTTTTACCTCCCCCCATTTTTGCTGTTTTTGTGTCCATTCACTGGGCAGTTCTCTGTGTCTGTTTCATGCCCTCTCTTCTCATCCTTCTCCTGTCTTCACTGGGATTCAATCCTCGGAAACTCCCATGTGGGAGAGAGGCATCCTACTGTCTGCGCCACCTTAGTTCCTGGTTTTTCAGTGCGTCTCATCTTGGCTCTCCCTTGTGTCACTCTCCTGTTACGTCATCACCTTGCTGCATGGCTCAGCGGGGCCTGGCGGCCCACGCGCTTTCTATATTTTTCTTTTTTTTATTTTTACCGGGAGATACCAGGGATTGAACCCAGGTCCCTCCATATGGGAGATGGAAGTCCGACCATTTGAGCCACATCCATTCCCCTACTATGTCTCTTAAGGTTGACCAGAGATACCTAGAGTTACAGTCATTTCCCATACAGGATGGTCATATAATAAATCAGGCTTGGTTTATCACCAGAATTCTAAAAATCAGATCTAGGGAGAAAAATTAAGTCTGAGGACACATGCATGGTTTCTAATATAGAGAATGTTTAGCCTACCCTGATTATCATCACAAAATCAGGACAGCGAGAATATTTGCACTTCTATAAACTTTTGTTTGCAAGTTTTTGTATGAACATATGTTTTCATTTCTCTTCGTATCTACCTAGGAGTGGTGTTGCTGGATCCTATAATTCCGCTTAACTGTTTGAGGACCTGCTAACCTGTTTTCCACAGTGATTTCACCATTTTACATTTCCACCAGCAATGTATAAGGGTTTCAATTTCTCCACATCCTCACCAAAACTTGTTATTGTCTATCTTATTGATTATAGCCATCCTAGTGGGTGTGAAATGGTACTTCATTATGGTTTTGATTTGCATTTCCCTGATGACTAATGACATTGAACATCTTTTCATGTGCTTATTGACCATTTGTGGGTTTTTGTTTTGTTCTGTTTTGTTTAAGAGGTCCTGGAGATTGAACCCAGGACCTCATACATGGGAAGCAGGTGCTCAACCACTGAGCTACATGTGCTCCCCCTTATTGGCCATTTGTATGTCTTCTTTGGAGAAATGTTGATCCAAATCCTTGGCCCACTTTTTAATTGGGTTGTTGGTCTTTTTATTATTGAATAGTAAAGTTCTTTCTATATCCTAGATACAAGTCCCTTATCAGACATATGATTTGCAAATATTTTCTCCCACTCTGTGGGTTTTCTTTTCACTTTCTTGATGTACCCATACTTCTTATCACTACTATGGTACTTTCATTATTCCATTCACACATTGTTATAAAATGAGTACAAAATGCAATAAAATAGTCAATTACTTTCCCAATCACTGCTGTGCAGATTGATATGGGAACAACTGCTGTGGAAACTGAACAACTGGCTGCTAAGCAGTGCCACCCTGCCATTCTGCAATATGTCTCCTTCTCTAACATGCAACATTCTGAACTCAAGGCACAATGGGAAGTTTACAGGTGTCAAGACATATTATGAAATAACTACCATTTGTTGATCACTTACTGGTACAAGACACTGTGCTAAGTGTCTTACATGTATTATCACATTTGATCACAACAGCCGTATAAGAGAAGTACTATTATCATTCCATTTTAGAGATGAAGAAAACCAAGGCTCAGAGAATTTAAGTAACTTGTCAGTGGTCCTACAGTTAGTAAGTGGCAGAGCTAGGACTCAAACCAAGTGCTTCTGAGTCCAGAGCCCCTGTTCTTATCTACAATGCCAAGATGGCTAAAAGCCAGGCTGCAGGCCACAGCCAGAGCCAGAGGAAGCTTTCAGAAGTCTGCAGGGGACTGAGGACAATTAGGACAATATTGTGGCTATTGTCCCTATTATTATTATAAAAGAAATACAGGCACACAGTAAAAAGTCCAAATAGCAAAAAGGGTTATAAAATTCAAAATGTTCCTACCTTTCCTCCCTCAATCCACAGTTCCTACCCCAGAGGAAATCACAATTCCTAGTTTCTTGTGTATCCTTAAATATATGTGTTTGTGTATATAATTTTTTAAAAACACAAATGAAATTACATTCTACAAACCATTTTCTTTCTTGTTTTACTTAATAAATATCTTCGTACAGTTGAGTGCTTTAAAATTAATTTACTGGAAAGCGGATGTAGCTCAATCGATAGGGCTCCAGTTTACCATATGGGAGGCCCCGTGTTCGATTCCCGCGGCCTCCTGGTGAAGGCAAGCCAGCCTGCGCAGCGCGGTGAGCTAACACAGCAGGACGATCTAGCAGGGGGAGACGGGCAGACACAGAGAAGCGCACAGCGGATGGACACAGCGAGCACGGGCAGCACGGGGGGATAAACACATAAATAAAATAAAATCTTAAAAAATAAAATAAAATTAATTTACTGAACAAATGTTTACCAAGACCCTACTCTGTTAGCCACCAGAATTGGAAATTTTATGTCTGCACTGGAGGTACAGCAAGAAACAAGACAGACATGGTCCTTGTCTTCACAGAGCTTATATCCTCATGGGAGAGATGGCCACAGAACAAGGGAACAAACAGAATAATTGCATATTGTGATGAAGACACTGGATAGAGAATTGTGGGGGCAGGCTAGGGATGGGGACACCAGCTCTTTTTAATACGGGGAGGCTCTCTGGGAAGGTAACAGTCAAACTAAAATCTGAAGAATGGGAAGGAGCCAGCCAGGGGAGGAGTGGGTGGAATAGCATTCCAGGCAGAGGAAGTACAAATGGAAAGACCCTGAGGCAGGAAGGCGCTGGGCTTACTTGGGGAATTTAAGGAAGAGTAACAGAGCTGAAGCATGGTGGATGGGGCAGAGAGCTGCTAGTGGGCACAAGAGCTGCTAGTGGATTGCACTGGGAAATCAGTAAGGGGCTTTCAGCACAGTGCAGCATGATCTGGTTTGTGTGGACGGTCACTCTAGCTGCTGGGTAAAGAATAGTTTAGGGACCAGCTTGGAGGCCAGTGAAGCACTTCAGGAGAATGATGGTGGCCTGGGCTGGGCTGCTGGTCATGGGAAATGAACAAAGGGGATGGATTCTAAATATCTATTGGAGGTAGAATAGAGTGGCCTCGAGAATGATCCACTCAGAGCGGGTGAGAGGGAGAATCAGGGGACACAGTTCACTGAGCCTGGATTTAAGAGCAGGTTTCGATTTAGACATTTGGGTCTGCGATGCCTCTGGGGCATCCCAAGCAGGGAGCTGAATCTTGCTGTCTGGAGCTCAGAGGTGAGGTCTCAGAACTATAAGGCTGGAAGTTATCAGCTTGCAATTTTAAATATCTGGGGGTGGGTTTGGGTATGGAAAAGAATGTTACAGTTACTGATTCAAGTCACCCATATTAAAACCTAGTTTTTCTTAAAGGTTTTAAGTTAAACTTACAAATCTTGCTATTCCATTATAAACCTACTAATTTTTCATATAAAGATAAGAATGATCACTTTCACTTGTTCTTTGATTACTGTTGACTCATTTGTTTAGTAGATTCAATCCTCCTTAAAACTTTAACAGGCTTACAGCCTTAATTAATCAAATTTCCTTAGACATTTCAAGCTACAATTACAAATTTAATATGCCTGATTTTCAAAAATACTTTACATGTCCAACTGGCAGAATTATAAATCTAAAAAGCAAAATCTTTCTAAGCACTTAAATAACTGTTGTAAATTAATACCTAAATTTATAAATGTAGTAAGTCAGATTCTCTTGGCCATTTCAAAATTCTTAAATTCTACAGAAAGCAGAACAAAGATCACAGAAGCTTCTAGCCTGTTTTCATTTCTTCATCATCGGAATACTTATTTTTATCTCCTTTCCAGAATTACAGATTTACTCTCTCACCAAAGGGGCCAGGATTTTTTTCCCCAAATATTGCTAATGGCAACCAATCTATTTCACTTTTCAACTATGTCTTCCTGCCCAAAAGTTCTCAGATATTTACAAGGATATATTATATCATCTAGGGAGAGGGTGTGGAATGAGCAGAAATATGTCCAGGGCCGCACCCTAAAGGCTAATGTCCAAAAGGGGAGTAGAGGATGTGAAGCCAGCAAAGAAGACAGTCTCAAGTCAGTCAACCAAAATGTACATAACCTCTTGTTGGTTTCTTAATTTTATTTGGAATTTTACAGATAATTCCAGCAAATGCTGCCTCCAAATACCTCTCCAGGACTAACAGTCACTATTGGCTATATGTGCTTGGACTTGCTCCTTAACCTTGCTGAACTCTGAGTCCACAGGTTGGATTCCTAAGACCCTTTCTAAGTCTAACCTCCAGTAAGTTTCAGTCATGGAGCTTTGTAAACAAAAGGGTGGATATAAGAAAATGCAAGCTGTATTTGGAAGAAAGGAAGTAGACAGACCATTTAGACTAGAGGGGACAATTGCCTCCTGCTTCCAATGCAGATTTATTATACTCTTTAACCTTTAAAGCAGGGCATCTCAAACTTTAGTGTACATAAGAATTATCTGAGGTAATTGTTTTAAAATACAGTCTTCTGAGTCCCATTCTCTTCCTACAAAGATTTTGTTTAGTGGGTCTGGGATGGGGCCTTAAAATTTATATATATGGGGAACAGATGTGGCTCAAGTGGTTGAGTACCTGCTTCCCACATAGGAGGTCCCAGGTTTGTTTCCTGGTGCCTCCTAAAACAACAACAACAACAACAACAAAAAAAAAAAAACAAAAAAAAAAAACATAAAAACCAACTCAGGAGAGCCGATGTGGCTCAGTGGTTGAATGTCAGCTTCTCACATATAAGGTCCCAGGTTCAATCCCAGCCCTGGTACCTAAAAAAAAATTTACCTACCTATCTATCTATCTATATCCATATATAGATATAGATATAGATTTTTTTAAGTTCCTTGGGTGACTATGATGTTGAGCTGGGTTTGACAATAGGAACCTGGAAACCATCCACCTCGGTGATGCACAATCTGTTGACAGTAGCAGTTCCTGCAAGGCAAGCTACAAAGAGCATTGTTACGACTGAGAAACTTGAAAAGTGGCAAAATGCTGAGGCTGCAGTAGTCCCCCATCAAAAACTGCAGGTGTTTGCAGCCCCAGAATTTAGGAAATGGGGAAATTCTAAAGAGAAGTGAGGCAGAGATAGCTGGTTTTGCCCCAACTACACATTCCTCCCTTCTTCTGAAGTGACAGAGCCCTCTGTTTTTACTTGAACACACACACACACACCAGGAACAGACATTCCTTTCTCAGACCTGCCCCGCGCCCCCTCCAGTTAGGTATGGCCAAATTTTGGCCTAGAAGATGTAAATGGAAAGTTCACCTACAATTTTGTCTTTACAGGGGTGAGACTTCTCTCCCCCTTTCTTCCTTCCTTCTGGCTAAAATGCACTAACTTGGGGTCGGATGTGGCTCAACTGGTTGGGCGTCCGTCTCCCATATGGAGGGACCCGGGTTCGATCCCCGGGACCTCCCGGTAAAAAAAAAAAAAAAAAAAAAAAATAAAATGCACTAACTAGAGTTCCAGTAGCAATCTTGGACCATGGGGTAACCTTGGTAATGGAAGCCACACATGGTAGAGCAACAAGAGAGAAGCCTTGGCTCCTGATGCTGAAGAAAAACATCCCATTCCAGGCTAATCATCTCTAGAATTCTTGAAGGTGAAAGAAAATTTAAGCTTACTTTGGTGCTTTCTGTTACTCGTCAAAACTAATTATAACTAATTTAACAAATAATAATAGCAACAACTAGTGCTTATTGAGCATCTGTGTCAAGCACTACTATAAGTGGTTTGTATCTATTAACTCAGATAATCTTCACAACAACCCCAAGAGGGAAGTTACTATTATTATTATTATCCCCATTTTACAAATGAAGAAACTGAGAGGCTACATAATTTTTCTAAGGTTTTTGGGTTATTAAGTGACAGAGCCAGGATTCCAACCCTTGTAGACTAGATCTAAAATCAGTGTTCCCAACCATTATGCTCTACTGCCTCTTGATTCCATAGGTCAAGTCATCCATCCATCCATCCATCCATCCACTCAATAAATATTAACCAAGTGCCTGTGTCCTGGAATTCTAATGATGAACCATATGGACAAGTTCCCTATCCTCCCAGAGCTTTCAGTCTCAGAACAAGCAACATATCTATAAGCTCAAGCATAAGGCCCCAGGGAGGACAAGGGGCAGGTCAACTAAGAATGCCTCTGGTCCAACCACTCCAATATCCACCTCTCAGTTCCCACTGACACATTCCCTGGAGTGAAACTGATCAGTGTAGTTTCAGCCATATGCCTAACCCAGCAACCATCCACTACAATCGTGGAGTAGAGACCCAGACACTGGGATTCAGCTCTAAGTATGTACCTGTTTCCAAAGAAGGGCAATCAATGGAGACCACTCCCAGAGCCATCAACCACAGGCCCCAAAAGTGAAAGGGGAGAGGACAGAGGAGGGAAGAGCTTTTCTAGGCCTGTGACTGCTTGGCAGGGGTATCCAACCCTGATCCTTTAAGGACTGGTGGGGGATTACTTTGAAACTGGGGCTTAATTTGGATGAAAGGAGTGATTTGGGGGACAAGCAGGGGAACCAGGGGTGAGAAAGGGACAGGTCAGGGAGCCTGGTTAAGAAGTCATGGTATATGCCTCGAGATCCATGAACACCTATGGTCTCTGACCACAATTCCACTTCTGGGATTTTGCTAAAGTAATAATCCTAAATAATGAAAAATGTTTTATGTTCAAAAATAGGTATTGCTACAGCATTTGGAGTATTATGAGGCCATTTAAAAATGTCACTTATGAAAACTACATGACACTGGGGAAGCTTATGAAAAAGCATTACTTGAAGAAACCAAATTATGTACTCCAAAACTGTAAATAAATGATGGTTAAAACCATGTGCCCCTCTCCCTGCCAAATACAAAGAGGCTGAGTATATCAGTCTGGGTCCAATCAGGAGAGAAAAACTACACAGACATTTGAACAGGGAAAGTTTAATAGATTTATTAATAGGGAAGCGGATATGGCTCAACCAGTTGGGTGCCCGTCTACCACTTGGGAGGTCCCAGGTTTGGGTCCTGGGGCCTCCTAAAAGATGAGCTATGCATATTGACCACTGTAGCTTTATAATGCACTTCAAGTCCAGGGAGTGAGATTCCTCCAATTTTGCTCTTCTTTATGAAGATGTTTTGGGCTATTTGGAACATTTTTCCTTCCAAATAAATTTGGACCTAAAAAAGAAAAAAGAAGATGAACTATACGCCACCTCCTCGTCTATCATGTGGGAGGTCCCAGGTTCAGTTCCCGGTGCCTCCTGGCAAAGGCAAGCAAACAATGAGCAGGCAGACAAGAGAACTCTTTTAAAAAATAATAATAATAATAATAGGGGGCTCTAGTAATGAGAGTTGACTAGTAAGAAGCAAAGAGAACTCTAAAAAATACAGGAATAGCAGATAGAGGAGTAGCTACTACCCCTAGGGATGAGATAGAGAAGCCAAGGAGGAGTCCACACCCCTACCCCAGGCTCAGATCCAGACCTTGTTGGAGAGAGCATGGCTGTGGCCCAATGACTAGTAGACAAGTCAATGTGGTGGCACTTGCCAATGGCACTTGCTAGAAATCCAGCCTCTGGAATTTAACAGGAAACTGCCTTGTAGGGCACTTGGGAAAGCTGTTCAAGGGGAGGTGTCTCACTGGAAGCATTGCCACACAAAACCACCCAAGGGGAGTGCCAGGGGAAGCTGGGGCTGATGAAGCTGTGTACACTGCAGGACACTGGTGCCAGATGCAAATGCTGTTTTAAAAAAATATCTCAGTGAGAAATATATGTGGAAAATATAGAGTTCTTATCCCTACCAATCAGCTTTGACACCAACATCCTTCACTCTCTTGTACAGATAACCAACTATTTTCTGTGTATGCGTCTGAGCTCCCTAGCTATAACACATTCTCTTTTAGGGCAACAATTATATTTCATCCTCCTCCTTTATCCAACCCTGGACTGGGCATACACAATGCATTCACTAATTTACTTTTGAATATATGAATTCTGAGGGAGGAAGCCTATTAAACTGTGCCTTTTTTCCATTAAATTTGTTATTCTATATTTTTCTACTGTGAAAGCAATAAATGCTTATTAGGGAAAATTCAGAGAAGAATAAAAGGAGGAAAACATCAACCTATTCCCACTATTCAGAAATAATCTCTGTTACTACTTTGGAGTATTTCCTATGTACAAATAGTTGTTTTTCATTTTTTAAATATAGATATACACATACCATATCCCATATGCAATTTTATATCGTCTTTTTCACTTAATGTTTTATAAAAAGTATTTCTCCAACTCTCTGTTGAAGAGTTGATGCTGAATTATTATATATAGAAAATGTTTACACTGATGTTGAAACTACCTTAAATGTTGCAGTTAAATGACTGCAAAATATCTCATTCTAAAGATGTTAGTTTACTTAGCCATTTCCCTTTGTAGAATTTTTAGGTTCTTTATTATTTTCTTATTATGAATAATCCTATAATGAATACCATTGTACTTAAAATCTCCTGTGGTAGGCCTATTTCCTAAGATGGTTGTCCCACGTGTGAAATTACTAGGGTACAGAAACGTTTAGGGCCACTGAGGCCAATTTAAGATCACAGGGTGATCTTAAAAGCTACCACTTCTAAACATGGAAACTGGTAGCTTTCTGTCGTTTAACAGGACAAACCAGAATGCCTTTCAGTGCCATTTAGTATTCCCAAAATAGAAACACGTGCTCACCTCATCCACTCCCCCTCCCAGCACACAAGAAAACCCGGCCCTAAATGACTGAATGACCTGCCTTCCGCCCTTTGGGCCTCATTTGTCCCCAAACTGCCCAGTCGGGGTGAAGGGTGGCCTAGATTGGAGGATCCCTCACGACCTTTCCGGGTGTGTATGCGGCCCTGGGCAAGAAATCTCAAGCATAGGAGCTTGTCAGGGCGCGATCTTCTCGCCTGTAGACCAGGAGGCTTAAAAAGTAATAGAAGCTGCAGCTTAGAGAGCTACAGGGAGGTACCCAAGACAAGGCAAACTCGAGATTGGCCCATTTGCTCCCCCACCCCTAGTCTTTTCTCCATATTCTACGCAGCAGCCCCCTCCTCTACCCCCGCGGTTCACCTTGTCCACCCTCCAGGCTTTATCCGGAGTTCCGATTCTTCCCAGAGGAGAGGTCACCCAGGCTCCTAGGGTCTCCTCCCCCCATCTGTCTATCAGCGCCACAGTCCCAGTCTCCACCGTCTGGGGTCTTCTCCACGCCCAAGCATCCCGACTCCCTTGACCCTGCGTCTTGATCACTCCGTGCACGACCATTCATCATCTCCCATCGCATCTCTTAACACTTTTTAACCTGAATTCTCCTGTCTTTCCCGCCATGACTAGCTTTCTGTGTTGCTTCACCCATCCCAACTCCCATCAGTTTGCGGATCCTCTGGGACTGTCCCGTTCGTTTTGCCCAGCCTGTCTGTCTCACGACAGCAACTCTATCCCCTTTAGGTCCTTCCTTATATGTCCCTCCCGCCACGTCTGTCCTTCTGCGCCCTCTCACCGGTCTCTACTTCTTTCCGCCCTAGAATTTGTCCCTCTGTTCCCGGAGTCTAGCCCTCCATCCATCTAGGCCCCAGCTCACCATCCCTCCCGGGGTCAGAGAGTCTGCAGCCTTGTTCCCCTCCCTTGTCGGGGCAACTCTTCCCTCTTCCACTTTCTCTACTTTGAACCCATCCCAGCAGAGTCCAGGAAGTAGCCAGACGCCGGGGACTGGCGGCGGTGGCGCCCAATGGGGCGCGCCAGCGGCGGCGGCAGCCCTGCCCAGAGAGCGATCGCTGCCAATGGGTGCGCGGAGGCGGGACTTCCGCTGTCCCGTGGAGGGCGGGGGGTGGCGGGGGGAGCGAACTGTTGTGGTGCGAAGCGTTGGGCTGGCGGCGGCCAGGCGGCCCAGGGGCTGCCGCGGGACTCGGGGCGCAGCCGAGCGGCTGCAGGGGTGGGGCGGGCCGTTCGCGCCGCGGGGCCCGGGAGTCGCGGGTTCGAGGCCGGGCCCCGCACGGGGAGGCCACGCCACCCCGGGGTAGTTGCCCCGCGGCGAGTTTGCCCGGCAGCCGAAAGAAGGCGGGAGCCGGCGGGGGCCCTCGAAACCCTCTGGCAACTCGGGCCTGGAGTCCCCGGAGGGCGGCTGCCTCTTGGGACGCTCTCCCGGACGCCCCGGCCGGAGAGTGACCGTTCTGGTCCCCCGGCAGGAGGCGCCGCCGGGTGACCCCCGGCGGGGCCCTGCGAGCCGCGGGAGCCGACCCCGGGGCCTGGAGTGGGGAGGACGAGGTTTCCGGAGACGTGGGGCAAGGGGCTGAAGGCGCCGGAGCGCGGCGGAGCGGTGCCGGGCCTCCCGGGCGCGGGGCAGGGCTGCGCCTCGTCTGGAGACGGACTCTGGGACCCTCGGGTGCGGGGGCCTCAGCGACCTGCCCAGCTGGGAGCGCGGCCGCGGAGTGGCCTACGGGGGACCCTCCCCCAGAGGGGCCGGCCCGGGGCGGGGAGATGAACGGCTTCAGCACCGAGGAGGACAGCCGCGAAGGGCCCCCCACCGCCCCCGCCGCCGCCCCGGGCTACGGCCAGAGCTGCTGCCTCATCGAAGACGGCGAGCGCTGCGTCCGGCCCGCGGGCAACGCCTCCTTCAGCAAGAGAGTCCAGAAGAGCATCTCGCAGAAGAAACTCAAGCTGGACATCGACAAGAGCGTGAGTCGGCCCCCCGCCCCGGTCTGGGCCCTCGCGCCGGCCACTGCTCGGGCTGCGGTCCGGGCTCCCGGGGCCGTCCTCGCTATGGGCCTCGCCGCCCTTTATCTGCTAACCCGAGGAGTTGGACTCGGGATTTCAAAGGCCGCTTCTCTCTGACATGCCATCACTGTGATTCTGCCCAAACCCGGCAGACTCGGGGCGGGGGGTTTCGAGGATTCTTCCTGCCTGGGAAGGTCTGACAACAGTTTTTATCTTGTTTTACTGGTTCAGATACTAGAGCAATGAGAAGTGGGTTAAATTCGTTAGCCCACGAAGGAGCAAGTCATGGGGAAGGGGTGATGAAGGGACCCGGCTCTTCTCCAACTTCTCCCCCTTCTGGGAACCCTGTTATTCCTTCAGAAACGGAAAGGTGGCAGTTACTCCTCTGCAGCGGCCTCGGTTTGTGCAGAGGGTCACGGAGCTCGTGGCTTCGCAGGCAACTGCGGGGAAATAGATGTGGCAGAAATAAAGTCAAGGCCAGGTTTTAGGAGGTGGCTCTTGCAGCTGATGTGACTGGCACGAGCAAAAAATCAATTTTCTTAGGAATAGCTGCTTTAGACATGCCATGTTGGGCGAGGGGGGAGTCGAGAATTAAATTTAAATAGGATTGCCCTGTGTTTTGTGCCTAATTATAAGAAACTTTTCCTGTGTGATTTCACCCACTTCTAGTTAACAAGTCTAGAGATGTGCTTACTGTCAACCAATTAAGAACTTTTTAGTTTGACATCTGTTGCTGCAACCCTTAAGTGGCTGCTTCACATTTAAGAATTGGAAATAAGTTGAGGGGGTATTTAATAGTCAGGTAGACTGGCTAAGAGCTTAGGTGGTTAACACCCATTCTCTTTTAGGATCAAAATTTCTCCATAATTGGGGGAAATCTGAGAATACTCCATTGCTTGTTTAACCGAAAGGGAGCCTACTTTTCCACTTCAGATTTTACAATTGAGGAAATTGAGGCCCAGAGATAGAAAGTGACAGTGCCCAAAGTCACTCAGCATCTAAAAAGCTGGCTAATTTCTTAAATCTATTATCTGATTTACTCCCAGCCTCTTGTATAAGTCTTTAATAAATAAATCACTCTTTCCTGTCCTTTCTTCCAGGCTTTCTCTCTCACCCCCAATTTTTTTTAAGTTAACAAATATGATACATTTGGAGATCTTGAGGGAAAAGGTGCTATTTTAAAATGGTTAGGGTGTGTTGATGGCTTTTTTTACTACAAATGAATGAATAGAATTCATTTCAGAGCAAACAACTGCTACTACGGTCCCATTGAAGTGAAATGCTTAATTCTAGAACAGCAATGAGTTCATCTACTTGGAAACACTGTCTGCCTTCTGTGTAGGTTGTTGGGAGCCTTTACTTGGTGACTTTACTTACAGTAATATTTTCCAGTCCTTAAAAAAGAAAGAAAAAAATTTCCAGTCCTTTAAAAACCTTGTATGCCTTCACATCTAAACAGTTTTGTTGCTGTGACTGGGACTCCATTTACCCAGTGACCCCACTGGAAGACCTGTGTTGAGCTATGTTGATAATTTCACCTGCACTGCCTAGAAAAAGAGAAAGATAGCCAAAGCCTTGCACTAGCATTCCCAAAGGTAATGCTTCTGAAGGAGTAGTTTTTCGAGATGGAATCACTCACAAAATGTTTCAAGGTGGTGGTGTGGAATCATTATTTCTGAAAAGGATTACATTTCATTCTCACAGGCTTGGGCAGGAATTCAATTCTAAGTAACTGCTGTGGTACATGAATTTTTAGCTGTTGTAGAAAGTGAAACAAGGAAAAAAAATTACTACAGCCTTTGCTACCTCCCTCTCCAACCCCCGAAAGGCCGCTGATCTCTGGAACTTCTGAAAACCAGTATGTGCTTGAAAATGGTTAAGGAGAAATAATGACTATTTTGTAAAAGGGTCTAGCAGAGAAACTTTTCAAATAACAGCACCAAAAATCCAACTCAAGCAGTTTAACTTATTTCATGTAGACATTGACAACAGTGATTTATTAAAAGATATGCTTTCAAATATTCTTCCAGTTGACATATTTCTTTTTTTTTTTTTTTTTTTTGGAGGTACCGGGGATTGAACCCAGGACCTCATACATGGGAAGCAAGTGCCACTACATCCGCTCCCCAATGAGAGTTGTTGGTTTTTTTGTTTGTTTGTTTTTTGGGGAGGTACCAGGGATCGAACCTGGGACCTTGTACGTGGGAAGCAGACATTCAACCACTTGAGCTACATCCGCTCCCTGATATTTCTGCTTTTCTTTCTGGAGAAAACTGGAGAATAATTTAAAGGAAAAGGTTGGGGTAGGAAAAGACATGTGCCAAGGCTCTTAAGGCCTGGATGACCTTGGCCAGGTCATTTCCTTGTGCTGGATGGCCTCAGTTTACTTTTATAGAAGATGAGATTGGGACCATGGGGATTATTAAATTCTCTTCCAGCTAGGATCCTAGAATTCCACTATTCTAGGGTCCTGACCCAAAATCTCCCAGGCAAAGCTGTAGGAAATCACCTATTCTGTCTCTTCTCCTCCCAGGTTTGTCCCTCTATGAATTTGAGGAGCAGCTTAATCTCAGAATTTATCAGTGGGCCTAAAAACATGGAGGACCAGCTTCCTCCTCAGGGATGTAAAATCTGCTGTGGGTGTGGTTTCTTCCCTGAAAAAAGCATGTCCAGTCCTGTATGCAGGGGGCAGTAGGATGGGCTGTATCTGAAAGTCCTTTTACAGAGTTGATCTGGCAAAGATATCCCAATTTGTAACCAATGTAAATGGTGGCTTTTACTGGCCTAAGCTGCTTCTAGATATAGGGGTTTTCTCCATGAAAAGTCCTGAATTAATTGATACTGATTTCCAATTAGCTTACTTTTATCTTTAACAATTTAAGTAATAAACATAAATTCAGAAGTTGCTCCAGAACATTTGTGCAACATCAATGTCAACAATCTCAAGTCATTCAGACATTTGGTTTCTGTAAGGTTTTATACCGTTCCCTTAGCTAACCCCAGTACTTATATTCTTAAATAAAAGCATTTTTCTCACATCTTAGCTGCTGTTGCCACCTTCACTTACTATTATGTTTCCAGTCTATATTAAAAATCAGCAGTTGTAATTTCCAGCCTCTTTTATGTGGTTCCACTTTGTGAGAATTTCTGCCTTTCTTTCCCTTTCCCTTTCTGGATCAGATATGAAGTTATACAAGATTTATAAATTGGTACATGGAAATAATATTTTTCAGAGAGTTATCATCCTACAATAGTAGCTGTTGTCAACATAAACATAGGATGCCCCATATACCATTATCATAGTCTCCTCTTTCCTGTTGGCCTCTCCTCAGGGCAATATATTCCAGCCCATTGTAAGTTCACAACTCTCACAGGTCTTCTGAAAATGCCATGCCACTCTCTGTTCCAAAAACCTCAGGGTACTCTGTGTAGTCTGAAGAAAAGCCCAAACTGCTCTCACACTCCCTACCCACAATCACTCATCACTCTCCAACATGGGCAGTCACCCCACCTATCCGACACCATATACCCTGGGCCTCCTCACTCACCTCTTCTGTCATCTCACTCAAGTCTCCTAGTCTTGATTCTCCTTTCTATCTGGAATGCTTCCTGTCTGCCTGACAATCCTCCCTTCTAGTCAGGGGCCTCCACCGTGACCATCCTCAGCCTCAGGGATCTCTCCCTTTGCTGAATCTGTACCATGTATTGTCATCACCATTCAGTGGGGGCTTGGTTATTATACACTGCCCAGTATGATGTCAGCTTTCTCTTTGTATGTTTCTTCTGCAGCTCAGTAGTGAGCTTCCTCTGAAATTATGGCTTGCCTCTTGTTCTTCCTTCTACCTCTCCAACACCTTGCAAAGGAGTGAGTCCCCATAATTTGACAGACACCTATTGGTGTTGTATGGAATTGACAACTCTGTCTTTGATTTGCTTCCCATCAGGTAAAGCACCTATATATCTGCGATTTCCACAAAAATTTCATCCAGAGTGTAAGAAATAAAAGGAAGAGGAAGACAAGTGACGATGGTGGAGATTCTCCTGAGCATGACACTGATGTTCCTGAGGTAAAGGTCAAAAAAATCAGCTTGAGAAAGCTGGAAGAATAGATTTTTACCTTTGACCCCATCTGCTTTTTATGCTAAGAAGTAATTTCAGTCTCTTGTTTTGCTGTAGTTGATTTGAAAAGTAAGTCATAGACTCTAGTGATAGAATCTGAGACTTGAAAGCTTAGAAATCAACAGTGTAACTGTCCCATCATTTTACAGACAGGCACTGAGACCCGAGATCACATAAGGAGGCTCCGGTCCAGTGCCCTTTCCAGTAGGCCACACTGCCTTTCTTCAAGAAACCCCTGACAAATGCTTAGTATAACCACAGTGCCAGATTTGTGAGAACTCTTGTTTTTGCCTTTAAAGTTGGAGATTGAGTGTGTTTGGCTTGGGGCAAGTCACTTCCTCTCTGTTTTCTCATCTGTAAGATGAAGGTGTAAGTTTTAAGTTCATACTAGCTCTGATTTTCTGTCACTCTCCGATTCTGTGACTTCTGGTCCTGGCTTGTTCCCAAGGATCCATTTATAGTCAGTTATACTAGGATAGGGTTTCTCAGGCTCAGCACTATTGGCATTTAGGGCCAGATAATTTTTTGTTGTAGGCAGCTGCCCTATGCGTTGGTGCACTGTAGGATGTTTAGTAGCATACCTGGTCTCTACCCAGTTGCACCACCCCCTAAGTCATGCCAATCAAAAAACATCTCCATACATTGCCAAATGTCCCCTGGAGGGCAAAATCGACCCCTGTTGAGAACCACTGCACTAGAGGATGAGACTGAGGCTTCTCAAACCAGAAGGCCGCCTTTACTTCAAGGTGCCAGCATCTATTAAGTGAGGCCCCAGGAAGGAATATTGGATTTTCTTTCTATCTAAATTGATTTCACTTAAGACTCAGCAAAAGAAAAACCATTTATAGTATACATTGAATATTTGATGCATGAATATTTCATAAGGCAACCGCCTGTTAGCACTCAGAGTGAAAATGACTGTGTAGGAATAGAAGGAGTAGGCGGGCCTTTGTCTGCAGATGTGAAGGAAACCTTTGAATATACAGCACTTTCCCTCTGCCGCTCCCTGTGTCCTCTTTTCCAGCATTAGTTTATAGTATTTTTCTATTGCCTTTAGCATTATTATTGTTATTTTGTAAAGAAATGGATGTATTCAATTTTTAAATGCTTTTCACAAAAAAAAGAAAAAGTTTTGAAGAATGTCTTGAAAAGAGTGAAGGACCTTGGTCCCTCGTATTGATCATTCATTTTGTTTTTAAGTGCTCTCCACCTGCCTGAAGCAAGAACATCTCTTTTAGAGGCAGGTAAAGGCAGCCCAACTTTCTGGGCCTTCAATATTTCATGACTTCAATATTTCCTCTCTTCTTGTGCTAGGAAAATTAAAAAGGGGGCCCCCTTCCCCTCTGTTTCAGTCATCTGCAGAGACTCTGACCTAACCTGCCAATTTGTACATTGACTATAGTAGCTTTTGAGCTTTCTCTGGAGGGTTGTTAAGGATTCAAATACCTAAAACCTGAGCTTAGGAAAGAACTATTTGAGAAGAACAGTTCTTCAAGGCATCTCTTTGACCTTTCCTCTCCATCCTCGGTAGCCTCCTCTACCATCACCAGCCCCTTCAAAGCTCAACTTCCTCTTCTTATTTCTGGATCATTGCTAGAGCATCTCCCTCTGACCTCCCCATCTGTCTTCTCTACAAACCACCACCAGATCCATCTTCCTGAAACACCACCCTCCACCACCTATAATGTCGTCTTCTGCTTTTCAAGGCATGCTACCATCCAACCTCACCTTTTAAACCCATCTCAATTGCCTGTGACCCCCTAGCCCATCTATTCATCCCCTGCCTTTCTATGTTCACCATCTTCTCCCTCGAGCCCTTCCCTACTCTTTCCTCATGCCTTTCTAAGCCCTGGCCCTCCCTAGCTAGCTTAAGCATCACTTCCTCCACCATCTTCTGGGACCACCCCACATCAGCCACAACTCTTTTTCCACTGTTAGTTTTGTCCTACTAGGGAGTTACTAGTCCTCAAAGGACCATTTATAAGACTTCTTTTGTAGCCTTCCCCATCCCCACCCCTACCTAGTCTAAGGCACACAAGTGGGCTCTCGGCAAGTCCTGGCTAGCTGATGGATAATGCATTTCTCCTTTTCTCTCTAGGTCGATCTGTTCCAGCTACAAGTGAACACTCTACGACGTTATAAAAGACACTACAAGTTACAGACCAGACCAGGCTTCAATAAAGCCCAGTTAGCAGAAGTAGGTAGACAAAATTTCCCTCCAAAAAGAGAAAGCCAACATTTTGCTTCTGATGGTGACCTTGATTCTTCCCTACTGCTGTGTGTGTCTGTTAATCATAATCTCCTCCATAGCTCTGTAAGCAGCTTCCTCTTTTGCACAGTTTAATTCCTATCTTTAGTCCTGGAAAGGCCCTATTTCCAGAAAAGAAACCATGGCACAAAGAGAGGAGAGGACTTGCTTAAAATCACACAGCAAGGGGAGCAGTTGTAGCTCAAGTGGTTGAGCCCTTGCTTCCCATGTTAGAGGTCCTGGGTTCTATCCCCAGTACCCCCTAAAAAATTTTAAAAAAATAAAAAATAAATCCCACAGCAAGTTGGTAGCAGAATCAGGCCTGAAATCTGAGTCCTGAGGTTTCTTTTGTTTGTTCATTTGTTTGAATTTTGTTTTGTAAGATTCTGTATAGATGTGGTCCTTTTGGCACATCAGGTATGCAGTGTCCTGCAGGAGCTATTTTTCTTTCTTTTTTTTTTTCCCTTGTTTTATTCTATTCTGTGGTAAAGGAAGTATTTGTTATAATGAATGGAGACCAAGAAAGTTTTTTCCTACCCTGGAGTGGGGTGGGAGAATGGGATGCTCCACTGGCCAATTTTTTTCATATACTGACAGCCTGGCTTGATACTTCTGCCCTCTTAGCATTTTTGTGGGCACCCTCTCATCCTATTAATGTGTTTTTCTGCCTGTCATTGTAGAAACTTTGAAAAATGGAGAAAAAGAAAATACTACAATTCTACTACCCACAGATAACCACTCTTTATTTCTAGTTCTTGTTCTCCCTTTTATCTGTCCAGTCACCTCTAATCATTCAGAGATTTCCTGATTTTTCACTGAAAAATCTTTCTGATTTTTCACTGATTGATCATTTTTTCTTAAACCTCTCCTTCACCAGTATTTGGATAAAACATAGGCGTATACAAGCCTTCCCTGCTTTAAGATAATATTGCCCATATGCTGGTATTCACCCTTGGTGAAAGCTTTAAGATGAGGTGAGGCAAGAGAGGCCTGTATTCTCAGGACCTGTGAAATAAAGTATCAAGGATATATAATAAATGAGTTTGCCTTCAGATCCAATGTGTCTCAAAAGAGGCACGGTGTACTATTTAGAGGAATTCTTGAGTTCAGACAGTTACATCTGTTCAATTGGCTGTTCATTTGACACAACTAAAAAAGACATTGTTTCTGCCCAGTTCCAGGGCCTGAAAGTTATGGTCGCAGCTCTTGTCAACCAGAATAGACTCAATCTCTTCCTCCATGGGGATGACCATAAAGTCATGCCTGATGGACACTTGACTCACACTGAAATAGAACTGCACTTTGGGAGTGTTGTGGGTTAAGTTGCCTCTTTTGGAATCCGGAAAACCAAACTACCTAGACCACTGGGAGAGAAGGTCATTCCAAGTTTTCGGCAAACTTTTGCAATGCTTCCTGCTCGTTCGTTGGGGCTTAGCTGTAGTTGGGAAAGTACCATTAGCACAATATGTGGTCCTGATTTGTGCATGGTTTAAGGAACCCTGTTTTCCCCCCCATGCACATAGACTGTCAGCCGACACTTCAGGAACATACCTGTGAATGAAAAAGAGACCCTCGCCTACTTCATCTACATGGTGAAGAGTAACAAGAGTAGACTGGACCAGAAATCGGAGGGCAGCAAGCAGCTTGAGTGAGGAGGAAGCATGTCTTAAAGGAATGAAGTATAATGCTTAATACACAGGTGATATCTCCTACATTTAAGCCCATGAAGACTGTTAAATTTTATTGTAAATAAAAAAGTTTGAATGATGAATACTGTAAATCTTTTTGGTCAGGAAGATTATAGTCTCATTCAGCATGTGTATAAAAGACTTTCTTTAAAGGTAACTATTAGACTAAAATGTATCATAAAGAGAATGAAAGAAAAACTATGTATCACAGCATTCAACAAAGCATTAAGCCAATTCTACTGGAAATGTGGGATAAAAAATATGATGGTAGTCACCTTGTAAGCCATGGCCCTGGCATAGCAGCAAGGTACAATTAAAGGTAGAGGTGCATGAGCAGACCCAAGTCTGCACTTACACACTGCCTGCTGGGTGTCCTAGTTTGTTGCAAACTTTGTATTTCTATCAGCAGATCAGTTTGACACTGTGCCCCCTCACTTGCCCTGTGCCTGGCACATAGTAGGTCCCCAGTCAATATTTGTGGGCCAACTGAGCAGTCACTAACAGCGCCAGCCTTGTAATGGCTGCTTTGCACCTCTAGTCACTGAGACTGCTGCCTTTTGACTGCTAGAGGCCAGGGGAAATCCAAATGTACCAAAAGGGGGTTTTCAAATCAAATGTGGATTTCTGGGCAGTTGGATATGTAAAATATTTGTCAGTGTTCCAGAAATACTGAAATTAAGACCCTCACAGGAGGTACAGTCCTTTGCATGCCCTTCTACACTTCACTCTTTGAGGTGAAGTTATGTACTAAGACATCAGTCATTCTTCTGGGCAATAAATGCTTTGAAAAACAGAGATGTTTAGTGGTTTGGGACTGATGTTTTCAGAATTACTAATCCTCAGTTCACAATCACCAAGAAAGCTGCCAAGGACCATGTGATTCCTGTTCAGAAGTCTAGCTCTGGAATAAGAAGTCTAGCTGGCCTTGTCTCCCTTGGCTCTGGGATCAGCAGCAGATCATGGTTTTGAGCAACAAAGGTCAGTGCCATTTGATGCTCATTTTTTGTGATCAACTTGACTCCCCTTTAAGGAGAAAGATTGCTGAAGTTATTTTTTTTTTTAAACTATTAATCTTTTCCTAATTTTTTATGTTCAAAAAGTCCGATTCCTCCATCTAATTATAACAGAGCCAAAATTTCCTTTAAAAACAGCTTTATATTCAAAAGTATGCTTTTGCAAAATTCAGGGTGTTGGAGGTGGGCAGAGAGTGTGGATAATGGGTAGGAGAAAAAGAGCAGGATTTGGATTCTAACTTCTGATGTTCTTGACATATATTATCAAAAGTGTCATTTTCCTTCTCAATTTCATTTCTGAGTTCTTAAGCCTTAAATAATAAAAGGAACAATGGACAGTCTGGCCTGCCAGAAAGTTTTAATGTCTTATTAGGTGGCTTAATCTGAGCACCAACATAGAAATCATAAATAAAAATCCCAGCTGAGCAAAGTGGCAGAGCATCTGAAGATCTCAGGACCATGGAGCAGAGCTCAGGCACAGGGCCACCATGCTAGCACAAAGCCAGCATGTGCCATTGCAGCAAAGCTTTTCCCCAGTGTTCAAAATGCATGTTTAGCAAATTGCAGTTTGTTTAAATATGTATAAATGAATGTATATAAAATATGCTCTAGACTACGAGGGGAGGGGTTCTCATTTCTTACTTTGATATGCCCCCTGGCTGAGGAGGGCCTCTCAAGGTGTTCTCTGAGCATTTTCACACATTTGGAGTCGGTGTGTATTTAGAGATTGTATCACTATGTACAGCTGAAGGATACTGATGCAGGTATCACAAAGGATCAACTATATGTGGCTTACTTGGGCTTTTTCCTGACAGGCTGAATTAGAAAGGCTTTGAAGGCATCAAACCCCAAACCCATTTTGTCATGGTGGAGTGTTTTCTCCTCAAGGGCTGGCGTTTGGGGCAGTTTGGCCTTGTAGGTAAAGGCATCAATAACCTGCTCTCTGGAAATGTCCATATCTTTTCAAGGAATAAAGTGTATCTTTCTAATATTTAAACCAAATTGTCAGACATGTTGGACATGTCACTGTTTCTTTAACAGCAAATCTGTTTTCCCAGTTGAGACAGCAGTACGTTTATTTCATTACAAGATGATGTGGTGTTTGGATCCATCTGTTCAAGTGTGTCTGTAAGAATGCTTTCTATTCCAAAGTGAAGCCTGGGAAAACTTTTCACCTTCAGCCAGATGCCAAGTGTGCTTGAGTTCCGTGCCATCTTCCCTCTAAAGAAAGGTGCTTTTGGAAAGTGGAGGTTGTGGGTATCTTTTCATCCTTCAAAAACAGGTCAGGTGAGAGAAAAGATAAAGCTGTCTGAACTTAGATTTTTTGTGTATATAGAAATCTGTTCTCTCATCAACCACTAAGCCACTTGCCTTAGCCTCTCCTGCAGTTTCTGATGGCTTGATCTGTGGGCAAAGACTTCTATCTGTGAGAAATGGCCAGGCCCTCCAAAGCAAGAGGGTCTGGTTTCGGGAAGCAGAGGGGTTCTGGGAAAGCAGTGTTCATTTTGGCTATCTGTGTTTTATATCACTCGTCAAGAACTCTTCTGCTTCTCTTCACCTGTAACATTGCAGCATTGCCTTCTTTCCTCTTGGTGCTCCTGGGCAAAACTGGAATTTGAAGTCCAGAATTGGCATTGTCATCTCCTTAAAGAGTACAGTTCCTGCCTCAACTCTGGCCTGGCCTGGTTCTTCCATATGCCCTGAAGGTTGTCACATGGAAACATCAATGTCCTGCTATTTGTTTTAAGGTTTTTAAAAAATGGACAGATTTCTCATTTCAGTGAACAAACTTAGTTGGCAAAAGCATGTAAAAAAAGATCATTGCTGAATCCCTTGAGAGATTGAAAACCAAAGCATTCAAGACAGTGTTGTAAAATGAAGATGAATTTCACTTATGTGTTACAGCAACTAAGTTGTTAGATGTTCCTGTCATTGCTGAATATTCACTGCTAGCCTTTCAGAGAACAGATATTAATCATTGTTTGCAGCTGGAATGTTGCATCTAACCTTGGCATTTTGGCTTTTTATTTTGTGGGAACATTTTTGTTACTGTCCTACAGAACAACTGCCTGGTGGAAGGGAGAAGGTGAGAGAGGGAACTTACCCTGGGAGTCTTGCCTATTGGAATAGGCTTCTGTGGGTATGGATCCCAGAGTGGTTGCCTCATGGAAATTGTCTGAAGGCTCTCAGTCATTACAATGGCAAGATCCAGATGTCGGACAAGGGCCTTTAAGGCAGCCAGTCCAGTCTCCTCATAGGTGCTTATGTTCTGCCTTTAGAGCTGTCCCACCAAGGAGTTGAGTGGTCTGGGCTTAAACACCTCTGAGGACAGAGAACTCACTACCTCCTAGGGAAGCCTGTTCTATCTTTGTAAACCTCTGGCTTTTCTGTGTTTTCTGTAATTTCCATCTTAGTCTCTAACCTGTGCGCTAACATGGAATGAGTTGTTCATCTTAACCAATGACCTCATTGCTGGCACTGTCCCAGGGCATAGCACTTGTCTTTTGGGAAGGAGCAGCTAGGAAATAGACACACATTGGTGTCCTAACTGTCCTACCCTCTGAGCACTGGTCCATTTAGTTTCTTGTTGAAGAATATTAAGGAATCCCTATCAGCTTGCTCACTTGTTCTTGCTGAAGCTGATGGACTGGGACTAGGGGACAGGGAATGCTATCAATCTGCTAAAAAATAACTTAAGACAGGCAAGGAGTTCTATGCTTGTTCCACAAAAACTGATGTCCACAACATCACTTAGGGAAAACTTTAGCTAGAAGATTTTAAAACATCATTGCTCTATATGAAGTTTAAAGGTTCCCTGGTCACCAAGGGCTTGTATCTTAATATTCCTTTACATACTTCACATACTGTTTTCATTGAGGAAACAAAGCTTAGGAACTGGTGGGGCAGGGGAGGGTGGTGGTGGGTGTGTGTGTGTGAACACCACATGTCTCAGTCTCAGAGAATTGCCTTGATTTCAAGCTGGAAAGCCCTTTAGGAATGCTGTGGCCCAATCTTCCATTTCTAGAAAGGGGGAACTAAAATTCAAAATGACTTGGCTGTAGTCACGTGACATTATCTGGACTAACCTATTGTTTTCCCGACTTGTCCAGTACTCTTTCACTTTCTTACTTGCAGGATGACTCTTTAATCCAGTCTTTTAATCTGACATGAAATTTTTGAGACCTTGTAACCCAGCATTTTCCCAAGGCCAACCTGGTTCTCGGGGACTATGAAGGAACTTGGAGAACTCAAGATTGAGGGGAATGATTAGGAAATTGACAGTTGACAATAGAGTTTTGGTGTTTTTTTTGTTTTTGTTTTTGTTTTAAAAAAAAGGGAAGAACAGATCCAGCCTATAATTTAAGACTAGGGTTCAAAAGACTTGTGAGGATAGATAACGTCTTAGAATCTAAATTCTCATGAAATGGGGTTGGTCTCTGATTTCTTGGTCAGACTTCTGCCTTTCAGGCAGTCCTTTGAGGTTGTGTAATTCAGTTTGCCCTGGCTTGGACCCACAGCTCTGGGGCCCTGTGATTTGTAGCCTCCAGTCCCTGTTCCTCAGTGATGCAGTCAAATGGAAAGACAAGTGAGCACAAGATGATGCCCTAGGAAGCATGGTGCTTTAGGGGTGCCTTTTTATTCCTTTTCATTTGGTTATAGATTATTTCCAAGTTTTTGGTTAGGAAGAGTAAAGTTGGTCTGATGTTTTTAGGTAGAGTCCAGCCTGGGGCATGGTGGGAGCTGTTATGGTAGAGATGTCTACAATCAGTTGTATAGCTTGCATCTTTAAACACAAACCCTTCAGTTTACATTTAATGAACACACCTTTGCCAATGACAGAGAGTTGTACAGAATCTCTTGTTTTCCATTTCTATTGTCTGTTATGCCTATCAGAGTGTTTTGGGGTGTGAGGTTTTTTTTCTTTTCATTTTTAACTGCCTTAACCCAAAGCAAGTGCCCTTCCATTCCAGGCCTCTTCATATTGTACTTGTTTCCTGCCAAATTTGGGGAATCATTTGTATTTTAATTTTGTACTCTATGGCTCTGTACTGTTGAAAGGCTCTCAATTCTATGGGGTCTCTTAGTATGTATGTGACTTTTCATATTGTAATATCACACAGATGGGATGGCCCGACTTGCGCTCTTAATAAACGATCTGAATGAATAACAAGAGACACTCTCTGTTGTGCCCTTTGAATGTCTGCTCGAAATTCAGATGCTTTCACTTCCACATTGGGCCCTGGCTGTGTAATACAGTGATTGCCAACAGCAGTCTTTCCTCCCAGCTCCGCACCTACACGCTCCCTCTAGTCCCAGTGCACACCAAGGACGTTTAGATTCACACAAGATTGGGCCCATGTTCTAGTCCTGCTTTCCCACTCACACTCTGTGGAAAGAGACCGCAGTAGGCTGATGACCTGAGCCTGGGGTTCTATGGCTGTGTAGTATATCAGGCACCCTGGACAGAACTTCCCTCTGTGGTCTTAAAATTAAAGTAATGTGGCTGAAGATTGCAAACTGGAAAGCACAGGTCCTTTCTAAGGGCAGCCACTACTCAGCTCCTGCCTGTCATTCCGTGTGGAAATGCCAGCCCTGTGTCGCCAGGTCTTGTGATTTGACAAAAGGAGCTAGAATCCAGACCTTTATTTAAACACCCCAATGTTTAAATGCCTCAGAAATGACTTTTAACATTGTGTGGGCTGGCATTTTTCTACCTATAGTAGAGCCTTGGTTTTTAAAGAGCAGTTCATCATCTGAGCCTTGTTAGAAAGGCAGAATCCCCATCCCCTCTCAGAGTCACCACCTACTGAATCAGAAACTGCCTTTTAGCAAGGTCCCCAGGCAAGCCACGTGCACATTACAGTTTGAGAAGCCTGGACTATCTGAGTTTTATTGATTGAATTTCTTAAGGCTCAGAGGGATGAAGCCCCTTGCCCAGCCTCACCCTGCGAGAAAGGAGCAGAAGCAAGCATCAGAATCAGTCTTCTGTTTCAAGTCTTTCAGTTGTGCCACTTGGCCACATCTCTGTTTCAGCAGAATGAAAGGGAAGAAAATAATGAGTGTTTTAGAAATAGTAATACATACTAACTCTAAAAGTTAAACAGCACAGAAGTTGAAAAAGTGCAGGTCCTCCCCCCACTGCCATCAGCATCCTCCCCTCCACTCCCCTGTAAATAGTGTGAAGGGTGACTCTTCATGAGGCATTGGGGAGAGGGAGGGGGTTCCTGGCTCTTACCAGGAGCCTATAGGTCACGATGGGTTGCATCAAATGATACCATCTGCATTGGGGGAACCCTCATTTAAAGCATCCCTGAACTGATTGCTCTTAGAAAACAGGAAGTTCCATTTTCATACCACGTTCTTTTCATTTGAGGTGTAGCATAAGTAGTCATTTCCATTCCTCTGCTGCCCTCACATTCTTTTACATCTAGCCTCCTGAGGATAGTCAATGCCATCCTCTAACCCCTTACACACTGAACTCCAAAGAGGTACTTTGTCCCCAAGCTTCCTCCAAACCAGCCGACCCCTGCTGAAGTAAAAACATTCTTTGAGGATCAATAGATATTGGTTTTAACGGAAGGATAAACCCACATCTTAATGTACCACTAGAGTAAAACGTTCACCAGGAACCACATATTTTTTTTCCTTTTTTTTTTTTTTTTTTTTTTCAAAATAGACCTTTAGAATATAAAATATCAAATCATCTGAAGTCCAGCATTTTTTAAAATATGCTACTTGCTACTCTCCACCCCCATTAGAATTCACTAAGAATTCTATTAACAAGCCAATTTCTGGGCCCCATCTTCAGAATGAAAATCTCAGAGGATGACTCTCAGGAGTATTAATAACCACCCCCCACTCCCTACCCCTGCCACCAGGGGAAACTTAATAAAGTTTGAGAAGCATTAAACTGACTCGGAGATTTCCAAATCTCCAGCCTCCTCTGGAATTCTAGTTAAAAGATCTCTGTGAGACCTACTAAATGACAGTCTCCTCATGTGGAACCCAGGAAACTGTATTTTTACAAAAGCCCTAGGAGGGAAGTGGATGTGGCTCAGGGGATTGGGTTCCTGTCTACCATATAGGAGGTCCAGGGTTCGGTTCCCGGGACCTCCTGGTGGGGGGTGGGCTGGCCAGTGTGGCGAGCTGGCTCGGACCCGCACAGAGAGCTGGAGCAGCAAGAACAGACAGAGAAGGGACAATGGGAGACACGGCAGACCAGGGAGCTGAGGTGACACAGGAGATTGAGCACCTCTCTCCCACTCCAGAGGGTCCTGGGGTTGGTTCCTGGTGCCACCTGGAGAGAGGATGGGCAGACACAGAGGAGCACACGTAGAGCAGACAGCGAGCACAAAAACAACGTGGGGGGTGGGGGGAGAATTAAATAAAAATCTACAAAAAAAAAAAAAAAAGCCCTAGGAGATTGTGTATGCATGTTCAGGTTTAAGAACCTTTGAGTCCAACCCAATAAGGCCCAGGGAAGAGAAGTAGCTGTGTTCGAATTCAAATAGCTCCAAAGCAGTATCAAGAGCCTGAGCGAACAGTGATACACACAGCCACAGACACTTTTAAGATAAATCATTCAAATAGATGACTTTCAGTCTGGATAAAACCAGAATGAGAATAAACCACAGTTCCTAGCACAGTGCCTGGTACATATGAGGACACTATAAATTTCTGGAATTGAATCTTTTCCATTTACTTAGCAGATATTGAGTTTCTAAGGATCTTCTACTGCCAGAAATAATAATGGCTATCAAATGCAGAGTACATGCTAATGGTTTTATATGCATTACTTCATCTAGTCTCACCACAATTATCTAAAGTAGGACTTGTTATTAACTCCATTTTATAGAGATGTAAATGCAGGCTTAGAGAGGCTGAGGATCTTGCCCAAGTAGCAACTAGAGGCACTCCTGGGATGGATCCAAGGTTCACCTGGCCTTAGGCACACTGTTGTCAAGCACCACTACCACCACCCACCCTCCACCCCCACCCCCACCCCCGTCAAAGAAGTTGGAACCTCCAGGCTTTGAAGTAATGCAGCCACAACAGTTACCCTCATTCCGATCAACTGGATTTACTGAATTTTAATGAGGGATTCCTAAAAGTCACTAAGACCCTAGTTTGGAAATTTAATAGGGTTTAATGGAGGTTAACGAGGTACATCCAACCTTCTAGCCAGGTTTTAACTTACCAGAGCTGAACAGAGATTATTAACAAGCCCAGGAGGTGTAAAGGCACCTGCATGATTTAATGGGGTTAATGAAACTGTCAGAGGTTGGCCGAGAGGGACAGAACTGGAGCATGCCACTGTTAATGAGTCAAACCAGTTGAGGTCAACAGTATTAAACAGCTGAAATCTGCCTTGCCCTCAGCACCACAGGGGTAGCAAGTGAAAAAAGGCCTCCACGAACATGGTTAGCCCTGGTCGGTGGGATTTGGACTGAATTTTTCTTTCTTCTTTGTGCTTTTTTGGTATTGTCTAAACTGTTTATGATGGGCATGAATCATTTTCACCAAAATGAAATTTTGTAAAATAGAAAAGCAATTTTTTTAAAGTGACCTCAAAGTGCTTTCTATCTGCTTACGTAGCATAATTGCATATTCCTGAAACCTGTGGAAAAAATAAGACAAAAGCAACAAGGATAAAATCTTTGGGCAGCACTTAATTGTTGTAAAGGACTGTCACATTTATCTCCGTGGGTTCTTGTCACACATAGCGAAACAGTCCTATTCAAGGTCACACACTGGTCAGTGAGAAGGCCAAAGCAAATCCTCATCGTCTGCCTCCAAGATTGGAGCAGTTTTTTCCTTGAGCACTTACTGTGTGACAGGGTCAATGTTAAGCACTTTATATGCCTTAACAACACTGAGATGGGTACCAGTGAAATCCCCATTTTATAGAAGAGGAAACAAGTATAGAAAAGTGAAATGACTTGTCCAAGGTCACCAGAAAGTAGTGGGGATGAGAGTCAAACTCAGATCTATCTGACCCCAGAGTCCACTGTGCTGTGCTGCCTACTAATTAGATTAAATATTATTTCACAGGAGCATTGTTTAGAGCAGTGAAGAACTGGAAACAACTTATATATCAAATAATAGGAAAATGGTTTTAAAAGTATTAGCATATGCCATAATTGTCAAATAATATCTAATGATGTAGGAAAATGTTCATGACAGTTTAGAAATGCTATATGTATACATTTATATATACACAAACTCATATATTTAAATACATATACTTGTATCTATGACTATGGCCAAAACATCAATTTACCAACTCCATGTATATCCACACTATCTATATTCATATGATTCAGAGTAAGGGGAATATAGTCAGGAAGGAAACAACTTTCTGAAAATTAAGGGAACTTCCTGGAAGAAGAGGCTCTTAAGCCTTTAAGGAAATGAAAGCTTCTATAGGAGATGAGGGTAAAGGAAAGTCCAGGTTATGGAAACAGCTGAATAGCAGGAGATCTGGGACATGGGAGCAGGCAAGGTGACAGTGAATGAGGAGCAAAAAGTTTCAGATGCCGCAGTGAGGAGCTTGGGCTTTGGAGTCACCAAACTTGCTATTATTAAAAACCAAACCAAACAATGAAATGTGGTCAAGAAAATGTTTGCACATCTGCTGAGTGCCAGGTGCCTGAGGGAATCTGGAAATAGACTCTGTCCTTCAGGAGCATGGAATTTCAGAAGAGTTAAGACTCAGGCACAGGTAGAAAGGAACCTTTGCTGAGAGGAGGAGTCCAAAGACCCCTCAGCTACTGAAATCCTGGGATCTGTGGAAAAGGCTCGGAGGCCTGCACCAACCCCACTTCTGATTAAGGGGTGATGTGCAATGGGTTCCCAAAGTCTTAGAGAAGTCAATGAGGCTGAAAAAATGCAATGAGCTCAATTAAGCTAAGATGATTAATGAGATTTCCTCAGGGCTCATGGCCACCAGCAAAGATTGGACTCTGCCAAGTGAGCAGTGGGAGAACACCTGTGCCCAAGGGACCCCATTGAGGATCCTGCCTGAGTGAGAAGATACAGGAATGAACCAGGCTTCAGGGGAAGTGGTCCAGACAATTGGGCTGGGAAGGTTTCAGCAGAGGTCAGAACTCAACCATGTCAACAAGAAACTGCTAGAAGGTAGACTTTAATGAAGTTTATCGAAGCCATTACTGACAAGACCCCAGCCTGCCTACTGGGGTTTATCTAAGCTAGATGAAGTCAAACTTGGCTGAGTCAGTTTAAACAGTTCCAAGAAGTCTCCACCATCTTTAACTAATGGTATCTTATTTCTGGTTGCTAAAGTTCTCATTTTCAAGTGCATATTATTCAGATGTCTACCTAGGACCTTGTAATTTCTAAAGCTGAATATGAAAAGGTGGTCAAGTATGGTATACCTGCAGAAATAATAGCTATTATTTGTTAAGGACTTACTGGGTGTTAGGCACTGTGCTAGGAGACTTATGGATAGGATCATAATCTTCACACAAAACTGCAAAACAGGTATTATCATCCCTAATTTTCACATGGGAAGAACTGAGGTTCAGAGAAGCTAGGTGGCTTACCCAGGATCTTATGGTGAGTCGGGATTTGAACCCATGTCGATCTGAATCCTCAGGGCACCATGCAACCTCCACCACAGAGAGAAGTGGAACATTGGCAGTATGGAGAGATGCAACAGTAGCAAAAGCTGTGAGACCGCAGGATTCCAGCAGTCTGGGGTAGGCCTTCCACGAGCTCAGTGCCATTGAGGCAGAACAATTTTGAGTAGCCAAGAGAAGAGTATATTTTGTTCAGTGGTTTCTGTTCAAAGGAAAAGGAAAAATGTGTATTGCATTTTAGACTTTACAACCAAAATGACTTGGCAGGGAAAGTATGAGGGCTTGCAGTAAGAAACTTTCCACCATCGAGATTAATTCCATATAGCCGAGGCTCTTCATGGTAGGGAAACACAGACCTCTGCCCCCAAGGTGCCTTTAGGGAAGAAGACCACAGAGATCTTGGATTGCTAGTTCCCTCCGGAGTTAGCCTCACACCGTGCCCACACTCCTGGCTCCATGAATTTGCTAGGTACCCTCTCTGCTCCCTTGTATTGCCTTCCTTTGGGGTAACCATTCCCCCCATTCTTGGCCAGGGAGTTAGAGATAGACAGCCCTAGGCTCTGGGCTCACCCTGCCTGGGGGAGTCTGGGGTCATGGCTGGTCGCCCTGCACTGCAAAGGCAGAGGAGAGAGCGTGGCCACCAGGTGGCACCTTCCCCTCAGTCGGCAGCAGCCCCAGGCTCCATGGGAAAGCTCTAGGGTATTTTCTGTCCTCAGAGATGCTGAGTTGGGTGAATGCTTTGGTTCATACCATTCTAAACTTCCTAGACAGCCAAAGCATAAAGGGACTTAGATCTCTGGAGGTCCCAGCCCCACCCATTTTATAGACAACCCTGAAGACCAGTGGGGCAAGGAATCGCCCAAGGTGACACAGCAGACTGAACCCCTCCTCTTGACCCCTGGGTCTAGTACTTTTTCCACCACACTAACTGTTCTCACACCCCTAAGCACACCTCCCACACTTCCACCGTCAGACAGCCAGAATTCTAGCCTTAACCAAAAGCCTGGTCTCAGGATGCTGGAAGAGGTCGTGCTCCCTCTCCCTTCCCTGCCATTCCCTGAGGCTTCCAAATCAGGCCCTGCTGCCCAGTTCCAGCAACTGCACCGACAGCATCAGCCTAGGTCTCCACCTATCTACTCTGGACCACACACTGCTTTAAGAGCTTTCCAATCATTAGCTACTCATTATTTAATCTTTACAACACCGTTATGAGCTATTCTTTATTCCCTTCTACAGAAGAGGGCTCAGGGCTCAGAGAGGTTAAGAAAGCTGCCCAATGCCACACAGTTCCTCTAATCTGTGAGTACTCAGGCCTGGGGGCTGTCCAGATCTCCCTCTCAGCCTTGGCCAGGTCTCTTGCACTTTGAAAGACCTTTACCTGTTTGGGCCTGACCAGACTTCTGTGGGGGTAGGGGAAAGGAAAGGTATTGTTGGTCAGCTTTAGAGATTAGAAAAGTGGGGCTCAAGGGGATGGCTGGCCCCAGGTCACCTGACTCATAGTAGACTCGAATCTGGAACCCACCTACCTACTCTGGGATCCTCTCTAGGACACTCCACATCTTACTGCCCAACTACAGCCCCACTGATCTCTCTGGGAGTCATGGAATTCAGTGATTAAAACTGCCGGACTGGGAAGCGGCTGTGGCTCAATCAGTAGGGCTCCCGTTTACCATATGGGAGGCCCCGGGTTCGGTTCCCGGGGCCTCCTGGTGAAGGCAAGCCCGCCCGCACGGCGTGGTTAGCTGACCCAGTGAGCACAAGCAGCAAGGGGGGGATAAATGAATAAATAAATAAAATCTTTAAAAAAAACAAAAAAAAAAAACTGCCGGACTGAGGGCTGTATCCGAGTCCTGCCACTTAGTAGTTATGTGCCCGCAAATAAATTGCTTGCCCTCCATGGATGCCAGGAGGAGTAAATGAGCCCACACATGTTGAGTGCTGTTGCCTGGTACATAATAAGTGCTCAGTAAATGGATATTTGTTGATGTGATTAAGTGAAGCCCTCTGTTTAATATTCCTGCTACATGAGCCTTTAGACCTGCACAGTCCAATACAATAGCCACTAGCCAAGAGTGGCTACTGAAGACTTGAAATGTGGTCCAAACTAAGATGTGCTAAAAGTATAAAATACATGCAGCTTTTAAAAGACTTACTATGAAAGAATGAATATAAAATATCTCACTAATAATTTTTATATTGAATGTTGAATTAGTTTTTGGATATTATTGGTTTAATTAAAATATATTATTAAAGTTAATTTCACCCGTTTCTGTTTTTTTTTTTTTTTTTTTTTTTTTTTATTTTATTTTTAAAGAAGTTTCAGATTGAATAAATGTTACATCAAAAATATAGGGGGATTCCCATGTACACCAACCCTCCCCCTCCCACACTTTCCCCCATTAACAACATCTTTCATTAGTGTGGTACATTTATTACAATTGATGAACACGTATTGAAGCATTGCTACTAATCATGGTCTATAGTTTACATTGTAGTTTACATTTGGCACCGCACAATTTTATAGGTATAATGGCTTGTATCCATCATTGCAGTATCAGGCAGAATAATTCCAATGTCCAAAAAATGCCCATTACCCCTAGTCTTCCCTCTCCCTCCCCTCAGAACCTCTGATGACCACTGCCTTTATATCAATGTTACAAGTTCTTCCATTGCTAGAATAATAATAAGTCTACTTTAGTCCATAGTTGCATTCCCCCCTTATGTTTGTTCATTCCTCAATCTTGAGGATTTGGGGATGGTGATGCCCACTCTGTTTCTGACTGAGAAGGGACTTAGATCCCATGGGGCGGATGGATGGAACTGTCTTGCTTGTAGTTGTAGATACTCTCTGTTTTGGGGGATGGGTGTTGTCCATCATCATCCTTTTGCTAGTTGTCCTAGGCAAGTCCAGTGAACTGGAGAGTAGGTTTTGGCTGCAACTCTGCTAAGATTCAGGGTTCAACCGGCATAGGAATAGACCAAAGATTCAAATCTCTGGGACATATATTTAATGAGTATAGTGCTAATTATAGGTTCAAATAAAAGAGGCAGAAGAGCCATGGATAGAGAAATTACAAATGAGTTTAACTGTCACATTGGTGAACAAATATTCCAAGGTAAGGCCCACTGACAGTGTGCCAAATTCCTAAGATTGTCTGCCCTGCCTATAATGTCTAGATGTCTCTAGAAGTCTCAGGAGCACCCCTGCTTGAGGCACTCTCTACCGTAGCAGTCGATGAGATCCTTCTGAGATGTGCATAAGCATAAACTCTGGAATGGCCTCCCGACTCACTTAGAAATCTTTTAGTCATAAAAACTCATGTGTATTTAATATTTCCTCCTTTTGGTCAAGGTTTTTTTCCAAATGCATCACTAGTTGACACTTGATAATAATCCCTCAGTGCCAGGGAGGCTCATCCCTAGGAGTCATGTCCCATGTTAGGGAGAAGGTAGTAAGTTTATATGCTGAGTTTGGCTTAGAGAGAGGCCACATTTGAGCAACAAAGAGGCTTTCAGGGGAAGCGGCTGTGGCTCAATCGGTAGGGCTCCCGTTTACCATATGGGGGGCCCTGGGTTCGGTTCCCGGGGCCTCCTGGTGAAAGCAAGCCCGCCCGCACGGCGTGGTTAGCTGACCCAGCGAGCACAAGCAGCAAGGGGGGGATAAATGAATAAATAAATAAAATCTTTAAAAAAAAAAAAAAAAGAGGCTTTCAGGAGGTAACTCTTAGGCAAGTTAGTGAAGTTTCAATTTCACAAGAACAAGGTTCATAAGTACATCCACCAATATCAAGGGCCTGGCATATTAGTCTGTCTTCTTTTGCTAGGCACTGCCCATGTACTCTAGGAATTCTTGCCACTCTATTACAGACTGTAGCAGGACTACCCAGTGTAGGAATTCAATATTCTTTCTGTTACTGTGTGGGTCTCCACCCACTGAGACAACACCCCATGACCCCTTGAACATATTCATACTCCACAGAGGCATGCCCCAGGTGCACCCCCTCCCCATACAAAGCCCCATCACTGACACCCTGCACCAGTGATCCTCCCCTGGTGACCCTTCTGAAATCTAAAACCTCCCCAAAAGCAAAGCCCAAAAAATAAATTAAAAAAATAAAATAATAATAAAAATAAAAAAATACAGAAATAAAAAATAAATTAATGCAGTTACTAAAAAAAAATTTTAAGCACATATGTGGCTCACATTTGTGGCTGCCATTATATTTCTACTGGACAGTGCTTGCCTTCGACAGTTTTAGAAATTCCACTGCTGTGTACTGCCTGTTCCTGGTTTACCTTAATGATGTGGAGTGTGAGGGCTTTGAACTAGTAATCCACTCACAGGCTGTGTGCTCTTGGACAAACTGAAGCTTTTTGGCAATATGACCTGCCTTTCCAAAACAAGCAAACAACCAAGATAAATCCTTAATGCCTCAAGAGACTGCGGTGATGATTAAATAAAATAAGAAAAACAGTTTACCACAGATGACATGCTAAGTGCTTTGCATACCTTATCTCAAATCCCAGGAAGTTGGAGCAACAAACTCTCCCATTTTGTAGATGAGGAAACTGAGGCTCAGAACTATTCAGTAACTTCCCCCAGGGCCTCTTAGCCATTGTACTGTTCTATACCCTGCAGGTGTTAAATAAATGAAGGAAAGAGTACAGCTCTCCGTGTGACATTGGGCAAGTCCCTCGCCCACACTGTATGCCTCAGTTTCCCCTTCTAAACACTGGAGGAAATGTTTGGATGGTGGGCTAGGATCTTTGAGGTCCCAGTGTTATGGGATACTTTGAACATTTCAGTGAACATATTGGGTTGCTGGGACTCCTCTATGGTCTGATGCCTTTCGTTGTCCATTCTGTGGGGATAAATGTGTATTTCTGTTTGTTTTAATAACATTTGTAGGAGCTTTATGTAGTGTCCATGTCTGCTTACATTAGACGCTGTGTATTATAGTTAAGAGTCTTTCACTCTTTCCCATATAAACCTTGTTTTTTATGGGTTTGGGAGAGCTCAGCTGTAAAAACTCTCTTGGCTGAAAAAAATTTTTTTCAAGCAAATTGGGTTTAAATCAGGAGGCTGGTTTCAGACACTTTAGAGCATGCATATTTTTCTTCCCAGTCACTTTTCATTTAAAAATGAGACTGACTGATTTCTCAGTTTTGTTTCATTTATGAGGATTTAGCAAGACCATAAGTTAACTGCTAGTTACGTGGAAAGAAGGGATCCAGAGCCTTTTCCAAGGGAACCCTGGGACTGATGCTTGCAGACCTGCCTTCTAATCCCATCCCAACCTTTGGCCGTGATCCTAAGCTGGTCACTTCACCTCTCTGGGCCTTCCTTTCCCCAACTATCCATGGGGAGCATAATTCCTGCCCTGGCTCCCTTCTAATGTATGGGGTGGAAGATGTGCCTATAGAAGTGAAAGTATCCAAGAAAGGTGTTTGTGCTATGCAAACACCAGGGACTGCTGCAATGAATAATATGCTGAGCTTTTGACCAGCAGAAAGACGATTCCTGGAATCAGAGTGTTATAAGTCAGTAAAGAAACTAGAGGTCACTGAACCCACCCCCTTTCTCATTTTACAGATGTGGTCCAACCTGGGCACCAATAGGGAAGAGAGTTCCAAATGAAGGCTGGAATTTAAGTCCCAAAACTCCTTCCTTCTTTCTCTACCTTGCTTTGAGGATCAAGGAAGACCAGACTAAGAGAAATTGTACGTGGGTGTGTTCATACAGGTGTACACATACACACACACACACACACACACACAACCTGGAGGTTCTCAGAGTTTTGGGGAGAAGCCAGGTCTCTGGAGTCAGCCTGACCTTCACCTTGATCCAAGCCCAAACTGCCTTTTATTTACTGTCTGTGACCTTGGACAAAACCCTTCACCTTTCTGAGCCTCAACTGCTTATGTATTGACCACATAGAACCCATCCAAGGCTTAAATGAAATAATGCATGCTAAGGGCTTAGTTTCCTTAATAAGCTTCAGCTATTATTGTTATTATGATTATTTCATGCATTCATAGGTTTTAAATATGACAAAGACTATTTGCTGTGTAGAAAGAATAATAAAGTCTTTGAGACAAATATGTATTATTGTATGTTAATTGCTGATCATTTTTAGGATCCTTTCTTATTCATCATATTTATATCCACAGTATCTAGTATATGTGGGCACTCAATAAATATATGTTGAATAGTGTATGGAAATTACACTGACAATAGGAGAAATTAAAAGAAAAATGCAGTTTAATTTTTATTGCAAAGGTAATACATAAGACATTTTAGAAAAATGTAGATATGCACAACAGGAAAAGTTCAAATGAAAACAATTTCCATGTGAATCCCCCCATTTTTTTTCTAATGGCTGCAAGATAATTCACTGTATTAATTTATTTACAGGACATCTGGGTCCTTTCCTATTTTTCACTCTTTAGTTGTATAATCCAGTAGTTAAATCTTTGTGACATCAGTGAGTATTTCCTTATGATAAATTCCTGTAATTTACTTTTGTTTAAATCTGTGACGGTTCCATTTTATTCATAGAATAAAGAAAAAAGATTCAGAGGTGACTACTAAGGGCAGGTTTTTTGTTTGTTTTTGTTTTATTGTTGCTGTTTTTCTTCCTTTTTTTGGAGTAATGAAAATAACTCTAATATTGATTGAAGTGATGAATGCACATCTCTATGATTATACCAAATGCCACTGATTGTATGGTTTATGAATACGTTTCAAAAAAATTGATTAAAAAATAAAAATAAAAAGATGATGCCTTTAATTTAAAAATAAATCGTAATGACAATGCTCGTCAAGAACCGACTGAAGTTTCTGACAAACTGCATTGCAACCGGAGTTCGAGAATAAGAAAATTAACACCAGGCTCTGAAGAAGAAGGGAGGGTGAAAGAAGGCTGGGCTCCTCATCTCGGCCTGGAGAGCCGTGTGCGGTGGGAAGAGCACTGGAGCAGGGTCTGGAGACCCTTCGCCGCGGACTCATCTACCCCGTGCTCAGCTTTTCCAGCTGGGGCATGAGGAGTGGGGTTGTGGCTTGGACTTTCTCGGTCTCTGGAGTAAGAAAGGCTTGGGGAAAGTGGGAGGATATTTCCTAAATGGGTACAGGCTTCCTGCCTCACCTCCCAGGTCCAGGTTCTGAGATTGAACTTGGGGTTCTCCCCTCTATTCCCAAAGAGGTTTGGGCCTGGCCGGAAGGAGTTTCTGAAGAGGCCTGTTAATGCCAGATTTGGCTCCTGCTGCCGCGGGCGGTGCCCCTCTTTGGTACCCCCTCCGTTTTCACTGGCCAGGGCTACAAAAAATCAGGCCCCGGGTGCGCATTTTTCGCGTGCCTAGGATACTTCATGGCGCTAAAAATAGCCGCGGGAGCTGCGCCCTGTGGTTAGCCAGGCTTGTCTGGGAACAAAGCTGGAGTCCTGTGTTCGAATCCAGGTATGGCCTATTCAGTGCTTGTGGGACCTCTGAGTCTCAGTTTCCCTATGAGGGCCATGATTTCTAAGGGGAGTCCCAGCTCTTAGAAAGAAAAAAAGACAGAAGAAAAGAAAACTTCGATTTTCCTTTTCTGCTCCTCCTCGGAGGCCTTTAGGGCTTCGGGCCGGGAACTGAAGACGGGGGAGGGGGGCGCCGGGACGTCTCATTATCGCGAGGTGTTGCCCTAGTTAAAATGCGGGCCTGTTTGATCTGGCGGCGGGTAGCAAGAGGGAAGAAGGAAAAGAGTGGGGTGGGGGTCGGGAGTAGAAAGACTCACACTTCCCCCACCATTTCCCTGCGCCCATAAAACACCTTTTATTAACTCCTTCGCGTCCAGAAAGGCCCGCGTGGCAGCTCAGCCCCTGCCACGGTGTTTACAGCCAAGCCTAATGGGGACCCATATTCAACCCGAAGCCGGGACAAAGCGCCTGGGGTACACCTGGTGCCCCGCGGGGCCCTGACCCGGAGCTGCCTGACCTTCCTTTCTCGGCCTTAAACCGAGATCTCAAGTTCCAGATGCCGAGCGCACAAGCGTCAAGGGCCCACGCGGGTGACTTCCCGTCTACCTTGCAGTGACCACTGGGAGACCCGTGCAGGAGCTGCAAAAGATGCGTTCCCTCGGGCGATCTTGGGTGCAAACAAAACTGATTGTATACTGTTACTCAGGGACATGTGAGTGCCTGCGTTTGCTGCCCCAGTTTAGCCTAACACGCACCCTGCACTTCTTGGCAAAGGCACCCTTATCTAACCACCCCCACACCCAACCATGTATTCGTACGTGGGGCACGGAGACTGACTCTTACGCACGCGCCCAAATTCGCACGCCCACACGCACCCCCCACCACCACCACCATTTGCACAAATCCACATGCTTTCACAAATATTTGTTGAGTGTTAGGTTGCTGGAGAGAAACCTAAGTGCCTCACTCAATTTAACCATAGGCACGCGCAAGCTTATTTTACTCATGTATAAAATAAAAATAGCTGCTACGAGAATTCGAGTGCTTACTGTGTGCCGGGAGCTGCGCTAAGCAGACCGTCGTTCGCCCCCTCACCCCCAGCACAGCCACCGAGGTGTGTGTGAGCTCCAGCACCTTTCCACATATACCTACGCATATTAGCACATGTTCAGAATTTCACATTTATGAACATATTCCCGAGAGAATGCCCACCCTCTTCCCGAGTTACATTGCCCCCGGGATGCCGTTCATTTGTGTGATAGGCCTCCTTCCCCCATGAAAACCCCTCCTAACCATTATTTGCAGGCACGGGTTTGCAAGCCAACTCCCCGCACAGAAGCGCGTATACCGACCGGCAAAAAACCTAGGCCTGTCCTCTCTAGGCCTAATTCGTTTTCAGTTTTCGTTTCTCCTGTTGTTTTAGTCTAAAGAGAACGTTGCCAATCATTCCAGGAATAAATCCTTTATCTGCTTCCATCCCTTTACTAGATTTTCAGCTTGGTTTGGCATTTTATCAAAGGAAGAGAAGCAGAAATAGGAGGCTCTCCACCTAGCAAAAACTGGGAGCCAAGCTGGATTCCCGCCCAAGATATCACACAGGTTCTGTCCGATTTCGGAAAACGTTTTATTAGTCAAGAGCATAGATACTGCTTTGGCAAAGGGAGGGAGCGGTGAGTGGTCATACAGATCTGAGGTAGAAAAAGGGTGGGGATGGGGTAATAAACACCTGACGCGCAGCAGGCATGGTAGGTAGTTTAAATACATAAAAACTTACCAACAACAAGGCGGAAAGCTTTCATTTCAAAGCTAGGAGAGGGGAAAAAAAAAAAGCATTTCCCTTAGAACTAAGTAGGAAGTCCAGCGACAAAAATAAAATTAAAACACCACCGTTTGAGGGAGGACAACAGAAAAGCGCAGCCTTCCATCTTCCTGCTTTTGGTTCTCTTTCCCGGCAGAAAACTGTAGATTCCTCTTATTGCATTTTAATTAGGAAAGAGGGCGTTTAGAAGGGGCGAGAGGGAGGAGAGAGAAAGAGAATCAGATGGCGAGTGGGGATTCATTGGGAGGTTCTAAATTCGCCCCAGAGGGGTTGGAGGGGTGCGTCCTCGCGCGCTTGGGTCCCGCGGTCTCTCCCTCCGGATCTCACCGCTAAAGGGTCGCCCTCTCGGGTAAGGGTAGTAGATATATATATTTCTCTTTCTCTTATGGTATTAGAAACAATTTCAAAAGACATTGCACGTGCGATCCAAGTGTGTGGTTGCAGCCCACGACCTGCCAGCGCGCTGCAGAGGCTCGACGGGATGCGCCCCCACAAGCCTCTGGAACCCAGAGCCTGTCACTCGCCGCCGCCTTCCTCTCCTCCCCCGTCTTCCTCGGCGCGGACCTCGGCTCACTGGTTTAACTCCAGGGCCCAGACTTGCTGCGGCCAGCCGGTGCGCCCTTTAATCCTCTTCTCGCCTGGGCCCAAAACAGGAGGAAAGCCTTCATGCTGTTGCTGCCAGGGGACACACAAGAAAAGAGGCGAGAGACAGGTTTTAATTTTTTTTTTTTTTCCTCCAATCACCCGGACAGGGAGTGTGTGTGTGGGGAGAGGTGTTGGGGGCAGTAACTGGGAGCCTTTAAATAAGTGACGGATTTCTGTTTGCGAAATAGGCAAACAGGCTCATAAATTTGCCTTTATGCGCGGAGTTCCCGGAACCCGGGCTGGGCTGGGCAGCGACGGGATTTTTGGTAACGAGAATTCTCTGCGCCTGGTGAAATTGATGCGCAAAGGTTTGGCTTTGTGGCGCCAGAGAGAGACGGTAGGGGGTTGGAATGGGGCGTGGGGAGAAACAGTTTTCCCGCTCGCAGACTGCTCCACCCACACGTCCCACCGGTTTTCCAACCTGGTGTAGCGTCCGGCCTTTGGAGACAGAGTTAGATTCCCCTGGAGCAGGCGCTGGGAGCCTCAGACCGCCTGGCCTCGCAACCCCCTCCCCCGCTCTCATAAAAAGAACCAAGCCACGGCTCCTAGAAGGAGGCGGCAACGTGCGGGAGGTCGGGATCCTCCCAATAACTACTTCCACCCAGGCGCCACCAGGGCCTGCACCTCCCTGAGCCCAAGGCGGCGGGATAGAGACTCGATGTCTATCTGTCTTACCCGGTCTTCCCCGGTGAGCTTTCCCTAGCTTATCACGCCGCCCCCCCCCCCCCCACCCCGGGTCAGATAAAACCCAGCAGGGCTCTCTAGCCGGCTTCACTGCACCGCGGGCCTTAGCGCAACCGCCTACCTCGCCCGGCGGGGATATCACCGCCTGCAGTGGTCCCGAAGCCCTGAACCAGAGAAAACGACAGCCAGAAAGTGTCACTGTGACTGAAGAATCGAGAAAGTATCGAGTAGGGATTGCAAGCCCTAAAGCCGAAAGTGGGTGAGCCTCGCAGCGCTTGCCGGTCGGTGCTTACACACAAAGCCACCCAGATTGCTCTCGGAACCAGTCCCCTGCGGTGGAGCTGAAGAAGGCGCTCTCGACTGTGAGCAGAAGGCCTGCCTTGTTTTACCCCAGCGTCACCTGACTCCTTAGGTAGGTGGCATGCCCCACATCTTGCCCCATTCTGAGCCTCAGTTTCCCTATCTGTACAATGATAGAGGTGGAGGACTAGCTAGACGACCAACCTCTCCAGCAGAGGCCCTTTGAAAACAGTAATTGAACCCAAACGCAGAAATTCACACTCAGGCGAATTAAAATAACGAACTCTTAACCTGGTTTACAGGCAAGCCCAAGGCTGGATCGGGACCCCTGAAATTGGAAGCAAAATATGTTGTATGTGCATGTTGCTGACTGAAGCTTACAACAGATTCTTAAAGAGGTCCTAACACTCCCTCCAAAAAGGTTAAGATTCCCTCTTCACTCACAAACACTATCCCACATTACAAATGAATCCAGTTAGGAATCTACCTCTCCACTCACAGTCCTACACTGCGACTATCTCGGCACTCCCGCGGCCTCTCAAAATCGCACATAGAAGAACACAGCCTGCTTCCACTGCGTGCACGCCCGCCAGCGCTCTCTGCACCCGCGCCCTTGGCTGCAGCGCACAGGCCCCCGGACTCACCAGCTCCCTTTTCCGCTTGCTCTCACGGCCGCCATCGGACTTCTTGAGCTCGGCCTTAAAGGCCTCGGGGTCGCCGGCTTGTGCGTCTTTGGCCAGCACATCCATCAGATAGGCGATGTAGCTGGTGGCCAGGCGCAGAGTCTTGATCTTGGACAGCTTGGTGTCTGCCGGCACGTTAGGGATGCACTCGCGTAGCTCCGCGAACGCGCTATTGATGCTCTCTGTGCGTCTCCGCTCCTTCTTGGGTCCTGAGCTTTTCCGCCGGCCCAGGCGGCCGCCGCCAAGCGCCTCCAGCCGCCCAGGGCTCTGGCCCGGCCTGGTGTCCGGACCGTAGGCTGCGGCTGTAGCTGCGGCTGTGGGCGGTGGCCCCCCGGCGGGGAAGTCAGGGGCAGCATCAGCCGGGCTCAGCAGCCAGCTCTGGAAGTAGGGTCGTTCCTGGTGACAGCGCGAGGCCGGACCGAAGAGAAAGGGTTCGTGGAGCATGGGGTGCGCGGGGTGCGGATGATGATGATGGTGATGGTGGTGATGGTGTGCGTAGCTGCCCACGAGGTTCATGTTGGAGCGGCCCCTGGCCTGCGCCGGCAGCCCGATTAGCGCCGCCCCATGCGCCCCAGAGACTGCCGGGGCCACCCGTGGGCAGTGCGGCCGCGCTCTGGTGGGCGCCGGCTTTGGGGGAGTCCGGGCCAAGTCTTGAAGAGGAGACGTGCAATCCGTTGCCCTTCTTGTCTGTCTCTGTCGCTGATGAGGATGCCGATGCCCAGAGACCTATTTAACCCTTCTGCAGTCTCCTCTCCAAGGTCTGGCTTATATAAGGCCGCAGCTTTGATGTCAACCTCTCCCCAGAGCCAATGGCAGGGGGGCTGGGAGGAGGAAAGAGGGGGGGTGGCCGTCCCTGGTTTTACACTAGGCTAGCGCCACTCAACTCTAGGTCTGCAGCAGGGACAGGGAGGTGGGTCCGCCTCTGCCCCTTCCCCTTCCCCCCTCCTCAGTTCCTGTCTTGGAGAGGTGGGAGCTAAAGAGGCACTGGCCTGCCAACCCCTGACAGTTGCTGCCACCCCCTCCCTGTGGACCTAAGGAAAGGAATCTAGAATTATCCAGTGAAAAGTAGGCCTTTGTCTAGAGCCCATCCCTGGGTTTTACAGATAGGGAAACTGAGGCCCAGAGAAAGGAAGGTTCTTGTTTCTAGAATTCAAAACAAGAGTTCCAAGTGATTCCCAGTCCCGACCTCCTTCACCCACTCAGCGTTGATGCAGGGAGATGAAAGAGTGCTCCTGGAAGTAGGATAGCGCAAACATCCTTCCCTGACCCCTCAGGTCATCAGCCACTTCCGGCAGGGCAGGGGGGCCACTCTGGGTGCACCAGGCAGTTACCAGCCCACCAACTCTAGCCAAATCCTGTATGCTGTAGGCCATCCAGCGAATGACCAGCCTTTCTGCTGCCGGGAGGAGGTGGGCTCCAAGTCCACCAGCATTTGCCAATTATTAGGGGGGGTCAAGATCCGCCCTTCTTGCCTCCTGGGTGACTGATCTAGTCCAAAGGCCAGCCAGGTTGACGCTGAAGTAGCTCCAGCATCCGGCTTGGTCCAGAGGCGCCAGGAGGGCAGGATTCCCCTTCTCTCTCTCCAGGGGGACTCGGATGGAGGGCCAGAAGTGGGGGGGGTACACTGAGCCAGGCCACCGAAGTCATCACCACTGAAAAATGCCTGATTCTGTAGAAACAACGGTGCTGAAGCTCACATTTCGAGAAAAAGCACCCATTCAGACATAAACATGCACAGTGGGGACCACAACCCCCACACCATTTCACGTGGCTAGAGCAGCGGGAGAAACATCTCACCCCCACTGGCACTGGGTCATCAACCTGGTCGCTCGCCCCCAGCTACTTCCCTTCAGGGCTAGGGCTATTCCCAGCCAGTCCCATTCTCTTCTCCCGCAGACTTCCCCGGGGCTCGCGGTGGGACCTGGGGCTCGCAGGGTAGTGAACCTAAGGCTGGGGACTCTCCTTACCTCCTGTTCCTGTTCCAGTTGATGTCCACATACCTGGATCCTTCCATCCTCACCAGCTTTCCAGTCCCTGCTAACAGTTCCTTTGGTGGGGTATAGGGAGTGTACCTTTCTCTCCAAAGCAATGTCCAGGAAAGGAGATGATAATCTGTGTGAATGCTCTTTTAAAAGGGCTTAACCGTTCATTTACCAATACACTCTGCAATTATTTATTGACCACCCACTACTACCTGGCTCTGTGACTAGTCTAAAGGAAGAGGAAGAAGGGCCAAGTCTGTCATTTTACAGATAGGGATAGAGAGGATGAACAGCCTTCCTCCATATCCTGTAGAAAGTGGATAGGTTGTATTACCCTCCCATACAAGAGAGTGAACAAAAAGAAAAAAACCATTCAGGAGAGAAGGGGACCAACGCTGTGTGGTTCTCTGGTTTAGTCCGGAGCAGGCTGGTTCACCTGTGGGAGCTCGGCGGGGCTGTGGGTCCTAGAGGTGCGTGAGGGAATGGGGTCTGGTTTTCTGCCAGAGGGGACAGGAAACCCGCCGTTCTCCCCGGCGCCTGGCGCCAGCAGCGCTGGGGTTGAGTCGAGCGCGGAGTCGGAGGCTTGCGGGGAGGGAGCGCCCGGCGCCCGGTTCCGCGGCGGCTCCACGGGGTTGCGTGCCTCCCTGGGCGGAAGGCGGGCTCCCCGGGGCCTGGAGGCGCCCTTGAGCGAGGTGTGCCGGTAAAGAGGGTAATTACTGTTTGGAGAAAGCCCTCACTCCTCAACACACACCCAGCCTTTGTCCTAATCCGGACATGATCTTTTCACCCGCAGCCTCTCACCGTAGCATGCCGACCCCACCATTACACACATGCATATACTATATTACACATATGGGCTCACACAACCTCAAGGGCACACACAGGAACAAGCCCACAAAAGTCCATCTGTTCCTACAGACTCCAAAAATTATGTTTTCTCACAGTAACGCACAATTTCACCCAAGCTAAACAAAGCATTTCACATATTCATGCATTCCTAGGATTTTGCTCATTATCGCTCTCTCATCCACAAGGCACACATCATGCTTCACAGCTACAAACCACTGACAATCATATGCTCAGGCATGCACAAGGTCACAGTCCTACAATAGAGGCACATAAATTCTCAATACCACACAGCCACAGGGTTTTACAAATATTCTTACTGTCACAGTTACACATAGGTTCAACCAGTATGCATTTTCTTACAGTTCCTCGCAATTGTATTCATAGCTCAAACTTCCCCAAACCCCATCATACATTCCATATATTCTCTGTCACTACTAAGCCTTCAATTCCCAAAACATACAGAAGTACTCAGGGGAGCGGGTGTAGCTCAGTGTTTGAGCACCTTCTTCCCAATAGGAGGTCCCAGGTTCCATTCCCAGTACATCCTAAAATAATAATAAAATTAAAAAGATACACAGCCACCATATATGCACAGGCACTCACAAACAGACGTTCTCATGTGTTCGCATATTACACACAAAGGCACATAGATTCCAAACATTCAGATAATTTGGCATATATCCTCAACCTTACTTATAGTCACATTCATGGGCCCCCAAAATAAAGTTCTGCAATATTATGCACAAGCACGACACCCACAATGACAAACATTCACATAGGTACATAAAATTACCCATGAACTCACAAATGCTTAGCCCCCATCCGCATCCAATCGTGCCCCAGTGCTTTTGCCAAGTTATGCAGATAACTCAGGGCCATATACCCCCCACATATCCGGCCTGGTTAAGGCAGTGGGGAATGCGTTATCAGTACTGGGTCATGAGTCCCAGTTCCATGAGACCATGAGGGTCGGGAGATGGGCCATAAGCTCCTGGTGGGTAAAGAGCAGGGTACCCCCAAGGGGGGCGGAGAGCGCTGCTCCCCATCCACAGTGAAGGATTCAAAGACACTAGGTGAGCTGCACCACTGCAAGGAACATGGTCCTAGGGGACTCCCTGGGGTGCGCGGCTAGGTGTCCTATCCCCCCCTCCCCCTGCCGCAGGATGGACGCTGGGGAGAACGGCCTGCGCCTAGGCTCCAGACTCAGACTTGGGCAAGATCCCCAATGCGCTTTTTACTCCAGCCAACCTCAGGTGCGTTTGGAGTGAAGCAGATCAGGGCAATGGGGGGAGAGGGGAGGGAAGAGGGGAAGCTGGTGATGGTGTTCTCTCCCTCTGCCCTAGGCGATTTGGTGTGGGGAGGTCTGGAACTCAGGAGTTTGACCAAAATCGTTAGTTGTGAGGTAAGGGAAGTGGTTCGAGTTCTGGCTTTGCCTAGTAGCCTACTGTATTCCTTTCCCGCTCTGAACCTCAGTTTCCCCATTTGCGGAAGGGGATAGGATTGATAGTCTGGAGTTCTGTAATTCCCAGCTCCCAGCTGTTGCAGGGACCCAGCCCGGTTCCCATCTCCTGGCAAGCTGACTTAGCGCTCCGCTCATGGGTCCCAAGGAGCAGGGCGCCACTCTCTCCCGGCTCACCTCTACAGATCAAGGACTAGGAGCCAGAGATTTCAGGGGTCCTTCTAGCCAGTCCCACATTCCCCGGACTTCACCCCTGCCACCCACCTTGTTCATCCTGAGAGCTCCTTTAGGAGGTCTTGGAGCTCCTTCCAGTTATGCTAGTGTGAGGGGAGAGGAACTCCTCCCATTTTACAGAGTAGAACTTAAGCATATAGAGGTTTAAAAGTTGCATTAAAGTAGTCCTTAAAAGGCCTAAATGTGGAAGGGACACCACGTGGGTTAAAAATCCAGGACTGTCATTCCTTACTGTGTGACTCTTTCGAACCTCAGTTTCCTCCACTGTAACGTAGGGCAATAATGGCCGCCTCAGTGCGCTGGCCTAAGATTAATTAAGCAAAATAATATATGAGGGGGAAGCGGCTGTGGCTCAATCAGTATGGCTCCCGTTTACCATATGGGAGGCCCCGGGTTCGGTTCCCAGGGCCTCCTGGTGAAGGCAAGCCCGCCTGCACGGCGTGGTTAGCTGACCCAGCGAGCACAAGCAGCAAGGGGGGGGGGATAAATGAATGAATAAATAAATAAATAAATCTTAAAAAAAAATAATAATATGTGAGGCAAACCTGGATAAATGGTGGCTCTGTGCCTTTTTTTTTTTTTTTTTTAATATTGATTTTACAAGAGAAGAAATAGAGTTACACGCTGCCACGCCACTAAATAGCTCTGGATAGAGACAAGAGGTCAGGCCACTGGATTCCCCTCGCGGTGCTCTCTTCTGACCTGAGGGCTCCTGTTCCTGACGGCGTTTGCATGCTCGCCTTTCCCCACCGACCCTACGGTCCTAAGACTGGGGGCAGGGGAAACCGAGCATCGCCAAGTGTGGGGATTATGTTGCCACAGACCTGAACATCGGTTCCAGATCCCCCCCGTTTCACTCGTTAAATGACTTTGGGCGAGTCCCTGTCCCTTCCAGGATTCAGTTCTTCCATCTGTACAGGAGACGGGCTGTACCCGGTGATTCCAAGGTCCCTCACGCCTCGGACGTTCCTCCGCGCCGGGGTCCTGCCGCTGCCCTCGCCCCGCTCCTTCCTCCACCCCCGTCTCCAGGACTGGCAGGCAACGGAGGGTCCGAGCCGCGGCGCCTACCGCAAAACCTTCTCCCGCCGTGTCCCGTGACCTTGACGCCACCGGCAATCCCCGCACCGGACCCCTTATCTAAATAGGGCCGTAAATCAGGGACCTGTCAAGGCCGGGGTAATTACAGGAACTCCATAAAAAGGACCCGGCCGGCCGCCTGTTTATATTAGCGCGGTGTAAAATATTCTCGCTGTCTTGGGGAATCGCGTCGCAAAGTAACGCGCCATAAATCAGCCCGCTGGCCATTTACCCCGCAGCTTGAGCGCGCAAATCCCTTAAACAATTTTCTGCCACATCCAAGGAGAGTTTAGGACTTTCCCATATGGTCTAGCCTGTTCTCCAGGGTTGGGGAACTGCCCGGGCAGGGAAGAGATAGGAAGGGGGTCGATTTTTCCTGGAAGATAGTAGGACTAGAGGCCTCTCCCTTTGCCGGTGTGGGAGTGTTACAAGTCAACTGGGAGATCGTGTTCTTCCAACTTCTATAAATAGATGGGAAACTGAGGCCCAGAGAAAGGAAGGGACTTCCCCAAAGTCACAACGGCCAGTGAGTGGCAGAGATGAGGTAGAGCCCAGACTTATATAGGAGACCTGGTTTCGATTGCAGTCTCTGTATCCCCTTTCTTAGGATGAGGACTAGTTTGGCCAGAGAGGGTCTTTCTTTATCAGATGGCTTCGGGGGTTCCCGGAGCTTTCTGCAGTTGTGCACAGAATTACATATTAATGCTCTTGTGTGCAACAGGGGTCTCTAATTCCTAGTCCAGTCCCCAGGGTAGCAAAACACAGGCCCAGAGGATGGGAAGGGACTTGCCCAAGGTCACAAAGCTAGAACCGAAGCTGAAGACCTTCCCCTTCACTAAATCATCCACCCTGGTTTATCTCCCCCCACTCTTTCCTAAAGAAAAAAAACAGAGTAGGTGTATGTGTGGAGGAGGGGGGAGGCAATTCTGCCCATTCTTAGGTTTCCAACAACTTTAAAAATACAAAATCTATTTAAGGTAAACCTGCTGTTGCCTATTATCTAATGAGTAACATAAATCAAACTTATGGAAAAAGAAGATTAAATTTTCCGTGTCTTCCCTCGGGTCTGGGACCTGCAGATTCAAGGGAGAGTTAAACATGTATATGTTTTTCCCCCTTTTTGCTGTCTTCCTCCCCTCATTCCCTTTCTCTTCCGAAGTCCGTAAATGACAACTTGTTTACACGAGTTTTTATGTCGTCTGAGCTTCGTCCCGGCTCCGTTTCCTCCTCTGTGTATTTTCCGCGCAGAGAGATGTCTGCTTCGCGACGCGTTCAACCTAAACAGAACCTCGTCTGATTGGAAAACGTATTTATTTGAAAAACCGTAACTCATGGTTTTGGTGAAAACGGCCCCCAAATTTATGGGATCGTTTGGGGCGCGGCAGTCGTAAATCAAAAACGAACTGCCCTCCCCCCGCCCCACCCCAGCATTTCCAGTCAGGTTCTCCTGAGCAACTGGAGACAAGCCCCCAACCCAGTCCACCCTGCCGACCCCTCCGCCCCTCCCCCTCCCCCAATCCCTGTAGAGAGTACTTACTTATTAGCAGGCAGGTGGATTTCGCTCTGGTTCGTTTCACCTAGTCCTGTTGCTTTCGGGTCATTTTCATTGTGGTCTGCTTCACGGTGGTCACTTTCAAGTGGTCAATCCATGCGTGTTCTGTTGTGTCCCAGAATTTTAGGCATGATGGGTTTTCTCGTTAATTGCACACCAGTCGGTTTCACGGTGCTGGGTTGCTTTGCGGGTATTTTATAGCTGGTCCTTTACTGACTTTAAGTGTGTGTCGACTTGTTTTATGCCAGTAGATGGATCTCTGGTCAGTGACATGAAGTTCACTTTCCCCGTCTGACCCTTGTTCTGCGACCCGGGTCATGGAAATCCCCCCTTCTCGGTACAATTTGAATTCCGCGGCGGTGATGGAATCAACCCACTCCACGATCCCAGCCAAAGACTGGGAAAAGGCTGGAGCTGGGAAGGCGCCTCCAATGATACCTCGTCCCTGCCGGTCCTCTCAGGAGCGATCTACCGGAGGCTAAAGAGGCTTGAGGACATGCCACATAGATTGGGGAGTTCTGGCCAGTGGAGTCCCAACCAGCAGGGCTGAGCGCACCGGGCCTTCACGAGTCTGCTTACTCATGGAGACAAAGGGCCAGGCCACCTGGGGGACCAAATACCTCTCTTACTGCGGATAGAACTCGCACTTCTCATCCTAAGCGGAACAGAACAAGCTGTACGCTCTAGGCTTGCAAGGTGAGGGTTTGGGGAGTCATTCAGAATTTTTGTGTTCCCTTCCCCAGAGTAAGCAAAGGAGCGCGAGGGAGAGACGCAGTTCTGCACCAGTGACTGCACTATGAGGGACCACCAGGTATTGCAGAGACTCACCCCAATTTGTCAGCTCCGCCTGCCGGTGCCTGCCTCCCAACCCATGCGTTCCCGGGAGCCCTCGCCTACTACCTGCCAGGAATGATCCATCTCTACACAGTAGCATTTGGTTTTAAAAAATGCAACAAATGTGGGTAGCGAAAGCCCACCGGGATCAACCTAGTCCGCTTCGAAAATTAAGAATTGACGAATGACAAAAGGACAGAGGGCTCCTCTTCCACTATCCCCCTTAACCTTGAGGTTATTCCTTCCCCTCCTTCCTTTGGCCTTAGTTCTCCGGATCTAAAATGGCCCTGATCTAATAGACCGTGAGATCCACGCACTCTCCGGCGGGCGCTGCGTACAGCGCCGGAGAGAGATAAAGATGTCTGTAGTTGTTTGGAGGCGGAGGTATTCTTGGGAATTTTGCGCTTGTCTGACAGAGATGTCCGCGGGCTCCTAAGCGTTTCTGTCAGAGGGTCTTTGGAATACAGCAGCAATTGGCACGCCTGAATATTCTGGGCTCTTCAACCCTTTCCTTCTGTGTGTAGGTTTTCAGAGTCTGCGGGCAAGAAACAGTATCATTATTAGTCTTACTATTGTTTTAAACGGGACCAGGCCACATCGGTCATTTTTTGCATAATGTCAATTGTAAACACACTTTAAAAGAGAAAAACAAAAAAGAGATAGAATGTTGACACTGGGGAAATGCTCAGCTCTGGCGTTGCTTCGGAATTGGCAGGCTCTCCAGTCCTTTGGGAAAGAAGTTAAGTGCTCAGTGTTTTTGCTTTTTTCCATTGAATTTCTAAATCTCTTGGGGATCTTGTCTGTCTCTTTAGTTTAAGGAGGGAAGTCCTTCATTATAAAGGCAGGAATGGATAAAAGGGCTTCGGAGAGGAGAAGAGAGGGGAGTAGGAATGCTGCAAACAGAGCCTTGATCCTTTTAATTGTCAAGGTCAACCTTCTTACCAGCATCTTTCTCAGTTTCAGCCTACTTCTGCCCCACCATTCCCCTTGCTGCAGCAGAATTTTATTCTGGAGAGGAGAGATGGGAAGATAGGTGAAAGATTGGAAAAAAACAAACAAACAAAAAAAACAAACCATAAATCAGAAAGGAAATGAAAAGAAAAGGGAGAAGTGACTGGAGATGGGAAGTACACTTTGGTTTTGCTTTATTATCAAATATCAGAGCAGATTCCCTTCCAGAAAGGTAGGGTTTGCAGTGTGAACATTGCTCCCTAGGCACATGGACACCCCCATCACCTCACCCCCACCCCGTACAGGACACACGATTGTCCTCATTAGCTTCTTAGAATCCACCTGGAGCAGGGAGCAAAGAACAAGAAGTCACAGTGGAACCCAGTCCCCAAACTCAAACCAACTGCTGGCAGCTATTAAATTCATTTTCTTTTTCTTTTTCTTTTTTTTTTTTTTTACCAGGAGGTACCGGGGATCGAACCCCAGTCTCTCCATATGGTAGACGGATGCCGAACCTTTTGAGCCACACCCGTTTCCCTAAATTCATTTTCATCCACGCAAGCAAGGCCTCAAAGAAGTCTATTAAAAAAAAAAAAAAAAAAAGAACAACGAAAGTGGCAGGAGAAGAGAGAACAGAAAGCCCCAGAAACCAGAGCAGAAATTAATTTAATTACCTCTTCTCCCCTGCCATAAATTCCACAAAGGAAATCAAATCTTTCTGTTCATGTGTATAAAAACCAATCAGCCTATTGAGCTCGCCAAAACCCATTATGTCTCAAACTGAATATCTTAATCGAATGAATCTGAATGTACCAGGCGACCAGGCATCAGTGGAGCCAGGTTTTTCCAAGGGCATTCGCCACGGAGCCAGAGAGGATAAACATCGGTTGCAACCACACACTAATCAGCTTGATCGCAGAGAAGGGGAACCTTTCTGAGCCTGGAGGAGAACAGCGAAGTCTGGGTGCTGGCAGATGCAGCCTAACATTTTGCATCAGATTGTAATGGAATATTTCTCATAAACAGCCAAGTGTCTCTCCCAGCCACTCACCTGACATGTTTCTTGTTGTTTAACTTCAGATCTGACAGATGATGATAACCTGGAAAAGAGAAAGGTTACAAATGCTGAAGGCTGAGAGGCTGGGCAGTGTAAAGGGCGCCTGCTTAAGAATTCGGACAGGGCTGTGACTTGTAGAGCCCGGAAAAGGCTGTTATGCAACCCACGGCAAGCAGGACACTGGGGTGTGAGAGGGGAGAACAGCAAAGGCACGAGAGCTCTGGGCTGCTGACCTCGAGAAAATGTGCCGCTTGTTTTGCATTTCATTTTGTGACTTGGAGAATGCCCCCTCCCTCTCATCTCTCCACCCCTTCATAGTGTTCTCCTTTCTCGCAGACACTCTGATTTATAGCACCCGTTGAAAACTCGTAATGGATGCAATTAGCTGTGGCACTCGAGAAAAAAGCTAGGAGTTGAATTTATTCCAATAAAAGATAAATGTGTTTGTTTTCCTTAACATATAGTTCGTTATTTTAAATTTCTGGGGCCAAATTTTTTAACAGTCGCTGCTCTCTTTGCCACATGGGAATCATCCTAATAGGCATTAGTTCTCAAATTTTAGTGGGTGTCACAACCCCCCGGGGAACACATTTCAAATGCAATGGATCCCTGGAGGTGCAGGGTGGGGCATGGAATTTGCATTTTCTAATAGAAGCTCACTAGCAGATTCTAAGCGGGGAGACGCAGGGACAAGGTTCTGAGAGCACAATTTATATGGATAGAGTATGGTCTCTATAGAGTAATCTATTTACTGATGAAAATTATTTTTCTGATTAGCGGTGTCACTCTAGCCAAGTCAATACATATACAGTTAAATGAGATAAATGTTTATTGGGGAAAAATCAGAAAATATGGAAAAACATAAGAAAGAAAATGCAAATTCCCTTGATCCTAATAAGCTCTTTCTGCTCCCTGGACTGTAGTCTTCTTAGCTGAAGCCTGTAGACTATTAGAGGGAGCAGCGCTTGTCCTCACCTGTCTCATCCAAGCAAGGGGAACATACCTGGCCCTTAATAGGACCTCCAAAGAGCATTCGCTGGAGGAAAGAACTGGTTAAATGAAGCTGTGGGGTTCATTGATCTCACTCACTGCTGACCCTGACATTCGATTTTTCATTTTCTGCTTTAGGGGAAAAAAGCCAATTCCATATGCTTAGATATATTTGCCAGTTGCAGTCTTGACATCCAAATATGTGTATGTTTCCTCGTGTCTTTCTTGTCACTTGTCTTGCTGAGAGCTTTCTGCTTGCTCTCTCTGATATTAGTTTAGGGTTGTCCTTTCCTGAGGCAGCCAGCTGGCAGGCCTTGGGCATAAGTTGGACGTGAGTGGGGCTGTCCCCATCTTGCACCAACAGCAAGGTTTGAGTGGATTTTTGAAGACTCCGGCAAAATCGCCCAGACTGCAACAGAAACAGAATAGTCAGGCGTTTGCAATTCACAAATGTGCAATTCTTTCCTGTGTAAGGAGCGACCCTGAGACCACAAGGCAGGTTTCTCTCTCCCCTTCCTCCCATCACAGGGTACTGACAACCACCACAGCCAAGTTGAGCTCTTGCTATGTGCTATGCACTTGATGTAATGCTCTCTCTCTTTTTTTTTAATTATTTTATTTATTTATTTTTTTACCAGGAGGTCCCAGGGATCGAACCCGGGTCCCTCCATATGGGAGACGGATGTCCAACCCTTTGAGCCACATCCATCCCCCTGACGTAATGCTCTTAACCCCATTTTATAGATCTGGTATTAAGGCCCAAGGTCACTTAGCTAGGACATTGGAGAAATAGGATTCAAACCCAGGTCTCCCTGGCTCTAAAATCCTTGCTTTTAACCACTTTGATTGTATGTATATGGTAGGGGTGGGGGGTAGTTAAATGCTAAAATTATTTTTATTTCCCCAACTATATTTATAACAACAATAATGTATACTCATTAAAGAAGAATCTTTATAAACTTGCCACCAGAACAATGTAACTCTTTTATTAATATCTTTCTAAGTTTAGTCCTTAGACAATTTATATGTTGTACAGCTACTCAGAGTTCACACTTATTTGTTTGTTTTTTTATTCTTTTTTTAAAAAAAGCAACTTTATTATTGATCAAAGTTCGAGGGCACAACTCTGGGGTGTTTGGGATACAAGAAGGTGCTATCCACACATGATTTCTAATGTGCATTGCTATTAATATTATTAGTTTTAATAATAGCATAAGGTGCTCATCAGGCTGTGTCCATTTGACTTGTCACAATGAGGTTATAAACCCCACAAGGAAAGGAGCCAAATCTGTTCTAGTCATTGATGAATACCCAGCATGTAGCACGGTACTTGCACATAGAAATTGCTCAATAATTGTTGAATGCATGCATGCATGAAAGAATGAATGAATGGTAAATCGCTTAATACAGACAATTCTACAGGAGATGCCACTGGCAATATGATCACCCAGGAGTCAATCATACAGTATAGTCTCATGACTCAGTGGGTGCTCAGGAAGACATGGTTGAAGGAACAATCTTTTAGAGGAGAGCTGGCACATAATAGATACTCAATATCATGGTTGGGATATTTTTTGTAACAGCTTTATTGAGATATAACTCATATTACATGCATACATTTCAAATAAACTTTTTTGTTTTGTTTTTCATTTTTATTTTATTCAAATAAACTTTTAATTTTGGAATAAATTAAGATTTATAGAAAAGCTGCAAAGATAATACAGAGAGTTCTCATATACTCTTCACTCAGTTTCCCCCTCATAGTAACATCTTACATAACTCTGGTACATCTGTCAAAACTAAAAGATTAACGTTGATACATTACTGTTAAGCTAAACTGTAGACTTTGTTCGGATGTCAGTAGTTTTTCTGTTAACGTCCTTTTTCTTGCTCAGGATCCAATCCAGAGTACCATATTGCATTTAGCACAATTGTTTTTATCAAATTGTTTCTACCACAATTTACCTTCGACCAATGGATTTTTAAAAAATCACCAGCTTCAGGAGTTTTAAAAATAAAGTCTCACCCAAATTAGTAAAATAGAACTAAAATAGATTCTTCCCCTTAAGTTCCTTGCTGCCTCTTTTATAAGGAAGCCTGTGTTTTCTGGTCTCAACTTTGTGTCCCATAATCATGTGGTCCCAGGCCCCAGTTCCTCCCCCAAGGACCATCCAGCCCTGGTGGTCTCTGAGTCCGTGTGGTCCTATGTCACGTATCTACCCCCAGTGCCAGAGCTGCTCCTGGAGTGGAGTCAGCCCTCAAACAAGTTGGTTGGAATGATTCGAGATGTGTGTCCAGTCCTTGAAGCCAGAAGTCATACTTTATACCTATTTCCATTTGTAAAATGAATTTCAATGGAGAAAACAAATATGAACTAATGCTAAGTGAAAAGAGGACACAAAGTTAAACATACTGGGCAATTACAACTCTGTCAAAACATGCATATGAAAGAAGACACCCAAAGCAATCATTGTTATATTAGGGTGGTGGAATTATGGTTGATTTTTTTTTTCTTTTCTTCAGTTATCCAAATTTAATGTAATATTGTGTTTTGCAACTTGTAATTATGATTTTATACTTAGTTGTCCATATCACAAACTTAAATGGACAGCCTAAAATAAAATTCCTTTGAGAGGAGGCAGCCAATAAGAAAAAGTGCCTAGGACAAGCCAATTTCAACAATAACAACAATAATAACAAAACAACATTTATTTGGTACTCATCATGTGATAGGCAATGTATGAAGTACTTTATATGGATTATCTCATTCATTCCTCAAAAGCACTTCACCAGAAAGATGCAGTTATTAACCCCATTTTGCAAGAAAAGAAACGGAGGCACAGAGAATTTAAGTAACTTGCCCATGTTTCCCCAGATGGAAAGGGGCAGAGCTGTGATTTGAACTCGTTGATTCTCTATACACATTTATGGATTGATGGAAAAAAGAGGGTGGCATGGAAGAGGGACGATCTGACATGGGTAAAAATTATCCCATTGGTAAGAAGGTCTTGATCAGTGAGTTGGATGACTGAGAGATCTGTTTTGAACCAGGCATCAGAATCACCTAAGGGCTAGTTAGAAATGCAGACCCTCTGGTCCATGTCAGACCTACTGAATCAGAATCTGCATTTAAAAAACATTCCCATGTGATTTGTATGCACATTAAAGTTTGAAGAATCCAGGGATGGAAGTTAGTTGCTATAGAACCATTTGTAATTATCTGAGCTGGTTCAAGTACCATCTTGCCCAGAAACAACTGCATTAATCAGTTTTGTTTTGTTTTTCAAAGTCCAAGTGATGTCCCTTTCATGAATTGGGAAAAGAGCCTAATGGATTGCAACCAGAGTTTAAACAAGAAAAAAAAAAAAAAAAAAAAAGAATAGCACTGACAATATCAAAAAGCCTCTCATGAAGGAAGGGTAAATATTATTGCATGAAATGTTTATTTCAGGTGTGTGAGTGTGTGTGTATACTGGTCTTGAGGTAAAATGTCTCTTTTATACTCTTAATCCAAGAAGTGTTAGCCACTGGCCTTCACACCATGGCTTGCAGCAGCCATGAGACTCTGGACTGACATTTAGAGGTGTAGTGGTTCTGCTGCTTATTTCTGATGAATTGAGCAACTCTGAATGAAGTCAGAGATGGATGGGTGGAAGGGGGGGATGGGTGTTTCAGCAATTATCTAGTCCTCTCTGACTGCTCCCTGTCCATGTGTGGAAACTGGTCCAGAGAGGGCAGGGAACTTGCCCAAGGCCACACAGCAAAGCAGCTTTGGGAAGAGGAGAGTAGCAATGCCCAGAGTTTCATTCTCTTTTGTCCCAACTATGAAAGGCCTGGGGGTTAGTGGGGGAGGAGAGGTCTGGCCCGGAGGCCAGGCGGCCTGGGGGACATGACTCTGGAATGTGTTGGGGAAACAAGACGCTTTCTCTTCCAGGCCCGACAAGCCAACAGGCCTACGTGTGGCAAGAAAGGGCTCTGATTATCTGCCGCCCACCTCTGTTTCGTTTGGTCTGTCGACTCCAGCAGCAAAGTGTCCCAAAGGTGTAAGGTTTGATAAAGGTGGGAAGGTGAGAGGGTAGAGGTGGCAGGACATCAGGACCAGAGCTTGAGAGATGTCCCAGAACCTTTGCTTGTCCATTTCCTCTCACGAGGGGAGCAAAGCCAGCAGGATTCTTCTATCCCCTTCACAGCCCCCTCTCCCTGGGGGATTTGACCGAGACCCCTAACTGCTCTGGATGGCTGGGGCTTTTCCACCTCAAGATAGAACAGGATACGCTCTTGAAAATTGGATGATGAATCGGGGGATAAGACTTTTAAAAAGAAGTCTACATCTTATTCTTCCTTTTGTAATGATTTAACTCTTTTGTATTGAGGTGAAATCCACCTAACAATAAATGAACCATTTTAAAGTGAACAATTCAGTTACACTTAGTACATTCACAATGCTGTGCAATGACCACCTCTATCTAGTTCCAAAATATTTCATAATCTCATATATTATCTTTTTTATAAAAGATTTATTTATTTATTTACTTTTATCCATATTTACCCCACCCCCACCCTCGTTTTTGCTGTTTTTGTGTCCATTCGCTGGACAATTCTGTGTCTGTTTCCTACCCTCTCTTCTCATCCTTCTCTTCCTGTCTTCACCAGGACTCGATCCTGGGGACCTCCAATGTGGGAGAGAGGCGTTCTGTCACCTGTGCCACCTCGGTTCCTGATTTCTTTGCATCTTGTCTTGGGATGGACGCCCAACCATTTGAGCTACATCTGCCCTCCCCCATATATTATCTTTTAATTCAAATCTGAGGAAAACACCTAAGATCTACATCCCAAATCACTATGTTACCATTATAACGGGTATGGTTTTCAAAACGGGATGGTAGTGTGTATCCAATTGTACTCTTCTCACTTAGTATTGTGAGCAGTTTTATTTATTTATTTATTTTGGTCAATGAATATTATTCACTTTACATTATCTGGCTATTTGATGATAATAAGGAACTATTGCTAGTTTCTTCTTTTTTTGGTATATAAAAATATAATTTATAATGACATTGTACTTAGGCTTTAAAAGAGTCCTTATCTTTAGAGTTACATTCTGAGCTGTTTATGGGTGAAATGATGTCTGGGATTCCCTTCAAAATAATATGGGAGTGCGAATATTCTCGCTGTCCTGATTTTGTGATAATCAGGGTAGGCTAAACATTCGCTATATTAGAAACCATGCATGTGTCCCCAGACCTAGCTTTTCTCCCTAGGTCTGTTTTTTTTGGAATGCTAGTGATAAACTAAGCCTGACTTATTATATGACCATCCTGTATGGGAAAAGACTGTAACTTTGGGTATCTTTGGTCAACCTTTAGAGATATAGCAGGGGGACGGATGTGGCTCGGGTGGTTGGGCGTCTGTCTCCCATATGGAGGGACCTGGGTTCGATCCCTGGGACCTCCCTGTAAAAATTTAAAAAAAAGAAAAATATAGAAGGCGCGTGGGCCACCAGGCCCCGAGCGCGGGTGCGCCATCAGGCCCCACGAGCCACGCAGCAAGATGATGACGTAACAGGAGAGTGACACAAGGGAGAGCCAAGACAAGACACAACGAAAACCAGGACCTAAGGTGGTGCAGGCGGTAGGACTCCTCTCTCCAACATCGGAGGTTCCAGGGATCGAATCCCAGTGAAGACAGGAGGAGAAGGATGAGAAGAGAGGGCAGGAAATGGACACAGAGTCGCCCAGTGAATGGACACAGAAACAGGCAAAAACGGGGGAGGGAGGGTAAAAATAGATAAAAGTAAATAAATAAACAAATAAATACTTTAAAAAATGTATAGGGGAGGAAGATGTGGACTATAGCCGGCAGTAATACTGATAATGACGATGCTCTTTCATGATTTGTTAACAAATGTTTCACTACAATACAGGGTGTTTGGGGGTGGGGGTGATGTGTGGGAGCCCTGTATGATGTTATGCATGTTTGTTTTGTAAGATCACGATGTTTACTGAGCACTTATAGTTTATGTATGTTCATGTATGAATGATATACTTCAATAAATTGTTTAAAAAAATAATATTGGAGGGGAGAACTGGATGGAAATAGAGATAAAACAACGTTGGCTGTGAGTTGGTAATTGTCCTTGGTCTACCTTTTTATAATAAAAGTTTTTTTTTTTTTTTTTTTTCAATATTCTTCTGTCATTGTAGTTTTTAGCCTATTTTGGTCACAGATCCATTTGAAAATCTTAGCCAAGCTAGGGACCAACTTCCTAACCTCGCACCCAGAAAAAAAATTTTTTTTTTAAGATTACAGAATATTATGTTGAATGGTTTGTACAAAGCATGGGACTGTATAACACAGGGAATCCAGTAGTGGAACTGGACGGTGGTTAACAGAACAAATATGAGAATGTTCTCTCTCATGAACCATAACAAATACAGAATACTGATGGAGGGTGTTAATAACTGGGTAGGTTGGAGGAAAATACACCAAATATAAGATATGGGCTATAGTTAGTGGTAATATTTTGACAATACTCTTTCATAGTGTGTAACAAACGTTTCACAACAGTGCAAAGTATTGGTGGTGGGGTGATGTCTGGGAATCTTGTATGATGTCATGCATGTTTGTTTTGTAAGTTCACAACTTTTACACACACTTATTATTTGTGTATGTTCATGTATAAATGATATACTTCACTAAAATTTTATTTATAAAAAAAAAGTGTTCTTCAAGTAGATATTTCATAATTCATTTAACTAATCTCCCATTATTGGGTAGTTTTATAATAATTATGAATAATAAAACATCCTATTACATATGTCTTTGCATACAAATTCATTAAGACAAATTTATAAACATATCAAAGGTTATGCCCATTTTAAAGGCTTTTCATATGGAACATCTTGTCTCTCAGAAACTACGCTAACACAGTTTTAAAACCCTTCCTGTTACTGGGGTCATGTCATCTGGATTGCAGCTTGATTGATACAGCAAGCAGCATGTCCTTGGGCAACTCACTTTGCCTTTCTGAGCCTCAGCATCCCCACCTGTAAAACTGAGAAGGTTGAACTAGCCGATCTCTAGGAACTTTCACTCTTATTCTGTAGTTCTTCTGACCCAGGAAATTCTGGGAAACTGTGTGATCCTCATTGACTGTAGTTATGCCTTAGCTCATGGAGAAGATTCTCCAGGCTTCTAACTGTTCTTCCTGCCCCCTGGTTCCCCTCTCCCCTCCTTGCTCCATACCTCCACCCTGATCTATCTCTGACCTAGCCACTAAGGAGCTATTCCTAAAAGAGTCACAGGCAATGAGGCAGAATTTTAGTGCTCAGGTGTTGGAGTCAGACTTTGGGGCTGGAATCCTGACTCCAATCAAGGTATGACTTTGGGCAAATGACTCAACATCTCTGTGCATCAGTCATCTGTTACATGAGTGTTTTTTTATTTTTAGGAGGTACCAGGAATTGAACCCAGGACATCATACATGGGAAGCAGGCATTCAACCACTGAGCTACATCTGTCCCATCCCCCCATGAGAGTTGTTTTTTTTTTGCTGTTGTTGTGTGTTTGTTATTTTTAGGAGGTACCGGGGATCAAACCCAGGACCTCATACACGGGAAGCAGGCGCTGAACCACTGAGCTATATCTGCTCCTCAATAACAGCTGGTTTTTTCTATGTTTGATTGTTGTTTTTAGGAGGTACCAGAGATCGAACCCAGGACCTCATACATGGGAAGCAGGCACTCAACCACTTGAGCTACATCTGCTCCCCTATATGGGTGTTTAACGTCAGTACGTACCTCACAGAGGCAAGTGAAGATTGAGATAATACACATTAAAATGCTTAGACAGTGCCTGGCATATAGCAAACACACATCAATGCTTGCTATTATTATTATTATATCTCTTGCCCACCCAGCCCCCTCTGAGGACTTCTTTTCCTCAGCATGGAAGTCACCGTCCTTCATGACCTGCCCACCACCATCTTCCCTGTAGCCTGGTCTCCCCTTCACACACCCTGTTGTTAAAGCCAAAGGAAACAATTCCTCATTCCCCTTCCTCGGTGCTAGGCTCAAGCTCTTCTCTCTACCCCAAATGCATCTCCTGGGCACACTTCCAGAAGAAGGTCCAGGGCCAAGTCTATCAAACCTGAGCCTGGACTGAGCCCCTTGAAGTCTCTGGCTTTGTGTGGGCCTCAAGTTTCCCTGTTTGTAAAATGAGGTGGGGGGACCTGATGGTCTCTAAGGGCCAGAATGAAATATGGAAGGTCATGTCCTTGGCTTCTCGCCTCATTTATGCACTTTGTGTCCATCCTTGGGAAGCCCTGTGCATCACCCTCAACACCGACCCCCTCTCCAGCAGAGCAGTGCCATTGGGATCCTCATACCATGGCAGAAATTAGAGCATCCAAGTTCAGATCTTCTGGGAAGCCAGAAAACCACCTCCACCCAGCCTGAAGACCTCAGCTGCATCCTCTGCCTTCTCAGAAACCTTCTCTTTGCTTACCTGGGAGGTGTGACATGTCAAGTGGCCAGAGGCCTGCGGTGCCCATGCCTGTGCCTTTCCGAGCGCACTCTGATTTCCTCGCAAGGCGGGCTGTGCTGTGCACCCCCACTGGTTTCCCCCGTGTTCTCAAGTAACTGCTCCCTCCTGTTGAAGTTGACAGCTTTTCTACTTAATAAATTCTAACATTCACATTTAAAAAAAAAAAAAAAAAAAAAATTACTAAACCTTTTGGAGATGGCCAGAACTCTGTTTCTGATGCTCACAACGAAAGAGCATTTTCATGCAATATCTTAATTAATCCTCCAATCACCCTAAGTGGTAGGAGTTACTATCCCTCCCTCACAGATGAGGAAGCCAAGGCTCAGAAGCTAAGTCGCTTGCCTTAGAGCACACAGGTAATAAATGGAATTTCGAGGAGCTGGGCTTTGAGCTCAGGTGTGCCTATGGGATCATCAAGCTGGTATTGGCGACAGCCGCCCCCTGCACATAATTGTTCCTCTGTGTTAAGCTAATATGCAAAATGAGCATATTGACATTTCTTCCTGAGACAGTGTGGCCTGGTGGGTTAAGTACTTGGGCTTTGGAGTTAGGTCTGAATCCAAGCTCCATCACTTGCTAACTGTGCAAACTTGGGCAAATTACCTAAGCTCCTGTTCAATGGAGTCAATAATGCCTAGATAGGATTTGAGGGAGGATTAAAGGCGGTCCTGAAAGTGAAGTGCTTAGCGAGGGTATCCAGCATGTGGTAAGCACTCAATACATGGTAGCTGTTATTAATTATTGTTGTGTTGTTACTTCCTCTTCACAGGGTAACTTGGAAAATATTTAAGGCAATGAAGAGGCCAAAGGGGGCCCATGGCAAGGACTATTTCTTGGGCTCCCAGGGTTATCTCAGGTTTCTGATCTTATGCCAGGGGCATTTCCCCCCAAGGGTCTGCTTCCTTATTGTGGGAAGCAGGCCTGCAGAATCCAGGCAGATAATGTCATTGACCGGGGTGGGCTCAATGGGGCTGTGTCAAGCTGGAAGGCAGGGACCTGGCTGAAGAGCGCAGTTGCTGCTCAGCCCTGGCTAGTTATGGCCATTTGGGAATTTGGGTTCAGAGTGCGAAATCCTGTGATTTTTCAGGAAAAGCTGAGAATCTGGGTTATTATATGAAATCTCTCAATTTTTAAATGTTTTAACTTAAAACAGATTTTTAATGCTTATTGGGCCAAACTAAACCCATCTGTGGCCAGGCCTCACTCTGCAACACTGGGTTAGAGGCTTTGGTTAAAGTGGAGGTTGTGTGAAAGCAAAGGCTCCTTCCCGCCCTGAATCAGCAGAACTCACCTTCAGAGCCTGAAGATGGGGGCTGAAGATGGGGCTGCTTCTGCCTTTGTCTGCCTGTAGTTTGAGGCGCCCATTTAGAAAGCAGAGTCTGAGCTCAGTGTGAGTCAAGCCCTGTGCCCAGGATGTACAGGTGACCAAGACCCACTCTTAAAGGAGGTCAGGTTTCATGGGGAACAGGTGTGTGTAAGCATGTGCATAGGAGGGATATGAAATGGCCTCACTTCAAGTTCCAAACTGAAATCCTGAAGTTACAGAGAAACTTTCATTTTCATGTCTTTCCATTTGTAGTGGCAAGAAAGCAAATTGAATATTTATTGAGCAAATCTAAAAAGAAACAAGCTAGAGTTAGTATTCTCTCTTTGGGATGCCCATGATATATGTCAAGAGAGAATGAGATGGTTTGCCTTCAGTAAAAACAAACAATTCAGACATCAGGGTGTCTGTCTCTGCTTGTGTAAGCAAGAGAAATGCCGTGGACCAATCCCATTGGGCTGTTAACATTGGTTATCCCGGGGTAGGGGCAGATCATTTGTGTGCATTTATATCCTATTGTTTTAGTAACCTGTAATATTGCTGTATTCTGAAAACCATACAATTAAGAAAAATCTAAATACATAATACACGAGCACCTACCAACAAGACTGACTGTAAACCCAAAACTGTAGTGCCCTGTCATTTTTTCCATCATTATTTTAGTAACTACATTACCGTAAATGTTGACTGTAGAAAAATCAGCAGATGCTTAGGAGGAAGAAGGGAAAAAAATTAAATCACCAGAATATTCCTCTTATTGACATTTTGGTGTCTATCTTTTGACCTCTAGCCCCTAAGAAAGGCTAACACTTCCTGTGTGTCGGGCCCTGTGCCGAGTGTCTGGGAACTGCAACACTGATTCCCGAGTGAGGCAGGTACTACCAAGCCATGCCCGGGACGTGGGAGCAGATTCCTGGGCCTCTTCCTCTGGAGATCCTGGGTCAGTGGATGTAGTTGAGGCCTGGGAATATGCATTTAACATGCTCCCTGGGGAAATTCTGATGCAGGTGTCTGTTTTTTTCCTTTGTGACTTTTTTATTTTGATATAATTTCAAGTTTACAGAAAAGCTGCGAGAATAGCAGCTTTCACCCACATTGACCAATTGCTTACATTTTGCAGGTGCCCTTGAACCACACATCAGGACACACAGGCCTGGGTCAGCCAGCTGTGGTCCAGCCTGTTGGTTGCTGCTTGGAGAGACCGAGGTCCAGGGAGCAGAAGGCCCTGGCCCAGAGTCTCCCAGCCAGCGTGGTGGCGCCCAGTCCTCAGACACCCCCACCCCTCTCTAAGAGCTCTCCCTGCTGTTCTCCTATAGCTCTCCTCGTGCAGACAGATGTTATTGTTTTCTTATGCCTCCAATTAAACAAAAAATCCTGTCAACGGGCGACAGGCCTAATGCACCGAGGCATTAACCAGACTCGCAACCCGACCTGGGCCTGCTCCTGCGAGTAAAGCACATTCCCTTCACAGGCGGCCAAGGCAGGCTCTCTCTCAATAAAGGGCCCCATCGGGGCACCAGCAGCCCGCCTGGTAGGCACCAGGACCCCGCAGAAGCCTCGGGGAGAAGGAGCTGGTCAGCCTGTCACCATGGCAACCCTGCTGCAGTCTCTAGGCCCACTGTGACACCTTTCCTAGATGCCAGGAGGTTTTGGGGAAACTGAGACTCAGGGGGGGATCTGCCTCTCTCCTGATGCTTTCCTCTCTGCTGGAGGCTGCTAGGGGAAGCAGATGATTGGCAACCCTGGAGGAGGGTTCCCCAGGACTAGGACCTGCAGGAAATGGGGTTCTCTGGGCAGGGGCATGTGGGCATGGGGGGCAGCTGTGATGCCCCCCAATCCTGTTGCTGGCCTCCTTGAGTCCTGCCTGGGCCAAGCCCCTGAGTGGGGAGTGTGGACTCACACACCTTGGGCCTGGAAGTTCCAACCCCTTCATTTTCCAGATGGGGAAACTGAGGTCCAGGGAGGACACTCAAACTCTTGTCACCAAGTTCCTGAGGAATGCTCTTTCCACAATGAAAGCAGTTCCCCTGGAGCACAACCCCCTGCTTGGGAGCCGTTTCCTCAGGACTGCTCAGTCAGTCCCGGTTCCCTGTCTCCAGGCAAGGCCTCTGTGCCACCTGCTGCAGATGCTCCACAGGTAAACACAGAGCAGAGCTGTGGGAAATGGGGATTCCGGTGGGACCCGCTTGGGACAGATCATCTGGAAGACACATTTTGGAGAGCTGCCTCAAATTCTTGGTGGGCCAGCACTCGAGGGAGGGTCAAGCTTGTTCTGTGAGGGCCCTGAGGGCAAAGCCAGGGCCAGCACTTGCTCAAGCTGAGCTTACCCCGGAGCCCTCACAAGGAAGGCAGCTTGCCTCAGTAGGCAGTAAGGAAGGGAAAGTCTGGGCAGCTGGGGTTGGGGCAACCCAGAGCCTGTTTTCTTGCTTGGGTAGGAGGGTTTCAGAGATGGCCTCTCACACTCCATGAGTCGTAAAGGTCTGGGTATCCGATCTAAAGCCAGGGAAGTCATTTGGCCCTGCCAGCCTCGTGGAATTAGAATGATGGATGTGCAGCCGTGTGCACAGGTGGGACAGGACAGGTGGGAAGGGCTGGTGTGCTGTGATCGTCTGGGCCCTGATGGGAGCTCTGGGAGCACAGATGGGTGAAGGGGTGAAGGTAGAGGCAAATCTGTGTTGAAGAACCAGCTCTCCCTCACCATCCCTTTTCCTGGGACTGGAGTGTCCAAAGTCTCTCACTGGGTGCTCAGGGATTTTTACACAGCCAGAAGGTGAAGAATCTTGTGCTTATTGGCAATTCTGGTTTTTTCTAGGCTGGGTCAGAGTGTGGCCTGGGAGAGGGAGGCAATGCTCAGAGCCAGCCGTGGTCTCCTCTCTCAGCAGTGTGGAAGGATGGAAAGCAGAGCTGTCAGGGGTCCTGGGTACAAGTCTTAGCTCATGGTGACTGCTCAAATGAGGACACTGGGCAGCAGAGTCTACAGTGTGTCCTGTAACTTTGACACTCCAGAGCTCCTGACCCTTAGAATCAGAATCATTGCAGGAGAGAAGGCAAGTGCCTCAGGGACATTGAGATCTTAGTAAACTCAAGACAGAACACACAGTTTGACATGTGGTCTGACAAAATGGCACAGTTTTCTTTTAAAACGAATTGATTTTTTTTTTTTTCATATTAAAATATTTCAGTATATACCTCGAAAATATAGGGACTATTTTTTTAAGCTATTACTACAATACCATTATTAGACCTGCATCAGTTAACTATTGCCACAATAATGCCGAGTAACAAATCATTCCAAAACATAGTGGCTGACAACAACAAGCATTTTGTTCTTTTTCACATGCCTGTGGGTCAGCTGGGCTTGGCTGCAATAGGTGGGACTTGGCCCCAGGTTTCAGTTGGGGCCACGTTTGCTCCACGTGTCTCTTATTCACCTGGGGCCAGCGGCTACGAGGGACAAGTTCTTCTCATGCAGAAAGCAGGAGCTCAAGAGCAAGCCCAACCACGCAAGCACATTTCAAGCCTCTGTTAAATTCACCAGCACCCATTCACTAAAGCAAGTCACATGGCTAAGCCCCCATTCAAGGGGTGGGAAAATAGACCACCTCTTGATGGGAGGAACTGCAAAATTACAGTAATAGGGCACAAGGAAGTCTCAAAGAACTGGTCCATTTTTGTAATTGGTCACACCCAGCATCCTCTAGAGGAGATCAAGAAGGTATGATGTATTATCTATTTATTTGTTTTAGTTTCTTTATGGACTCTAGATTCATTGCAGTTATTTGTCCTTATTAATATTCTTTTTCTTTCTCTTGTTTTTAGCCATTGGGAGCCTCTTCAGTATGGATCCCAAAGCCTTTTGCCATCACCTCAGTAGTCTTTGAGAGCTTCTTTGCTGTCATATTCTTGGCTCATCATGGACAATTCCTGCCCCAGGCCTGGAATCAGGCTCTTAATTATTTTTTAAAGACATTACATTTTTATGGTGTAAAAGTCAAGCAGGTTTTTAAAAGTATAAAATGTAATCTCCCTATCCTCAGTCTCTCAAGCTCTTCATTTCCTTCCCTAGAGGAACCACTGTTATTAATTTCTCATGACTCTTTCTATTCCTAATTAAGTATATATTTCAGTTTCTTTTATACAAGTGCTTTTTTTTTTTCATTTTACGGTATATAATGGTAGTAGTTGAAAATAAAAATAATAATATTAACATTTATATAGCATTTACCATTTGCTGGACTGAGCTCAAGTCCACGTGGAGATCTGCCTAAATCCAAAGTCCATGCTTTAACCACACCATTTACTGCTTTGTCAGGTCAGCCAGGCACACCCCATTGCACGATGAACATGTTTGACCAGGTCACTCTTTCCCAAAGTGTGGTGCCCTGGTGGGAAGCTAGATCATTTTACATAGTTCATGGTGAACATTTGTTATTTTAATAATTATGAATATATTTTAAATATATTAGAGAAGAAAATAAAAATAGGATGACAAGGAAGCCTGAGGTGCCCCATGATTTCCAAGTTGCTTCCAATAACGATGCTGTTTGGGGCCAGCTCTGGACTGTCTCTGAGCAGAATGTAAGTGGGAACTCTAGTTTCTTTTCTTTTTTTTTTTTTTTTTTAAGATTTTATTTATTTATTCATTTATCCCCGCCTTGCTGCTTGTGCTCGCTGGGTCAGCTAACCATGCTGTGCGGGCAGGCCTGCCCTCACCAGGAAGCCCCGGGAACCGAACCCGGGGCCTCCCATATGGTAAACGGGAGCCCTACTGATTGAGCCACAGCCGCTTCCCGGAACTCTAGTTTCTAATCCTACCTCCGTTGCTGTCTCTTTGTAGACTGTTCTGGGCAAATCCCTCTGACTCTGCGTCTCTGCTTCCTTTTCCACTCCCAAGACCCAGTCTCCAGAAAGGGCAATTCTTAAAACTTTGAGTAGAATCAAGTATCCAGAGGATCTGAGTATCATGGACTCTTAGTACCATCTGTTCCAACCATCTCCTTGTATAGATTGGGAGATTGAGGCCCAGAGAGGGGGAGGAGATTGCCCAAGGCCGCACAGTGAGTTATAGTCTGCTGATCTTTATGCCAAACCAAACTATGCCCAAAGCCATGTGTTTCTGGGGAAGGTGGGAAAGACAACCACAGGGCTCTGTTTAGAAAGGGTGAGGATGCCTTCTATCTAAACTCAATCAGAAGTAAGAGATTAGGACAGCCTCAGGGGGAATGGTCAAAAATACATGTTCAAACAGTACAAAAAGAATCGAAAATGAAAAGTAAGTCTCCAAAAGTAAATCTCCCTCCACCCTTGCCTTCCAGTCTCCTAGAGACAACCACTTTTGGTTTCTTGAGTATCTTTCCAGAGGTATTCTCTACACACAGAAGTATAAATATGTGTGTGTACCCTTAAAAATAACATTCCTATCACCCACATTTTTTTCCATTAAAAAAATTTATTGAAACATATTATTCTACATGAGCATACATATGGTAAGTATACAGTAAAAGTTGTGAACTTACTAAAGAAACATGTATAACATCATACAGGGCTCCCATACCACCCACATTATTTTTCTCAGTTTTTCAGGTATATAGAAAAATTGCACAGATAGTAGAGTTCCCATACACCTCTACACACACACACACACACACACACAGTTTCTCCTATTATTAACATCTTACATTAGTGTGATAAATTTGTTACAATTGATGAACCAATATTGACATATTACTAGTAGCTAAAGTCGGTAGTTTATATTGCATTCACTCTTCATGTTGTATAGTTCTATGGGTTTTGAGAAATGTTTAATGACATATATCTATCCACAATTATGGTATCATACAGAAGAAGTTTCACAGCCCTAAAAATATCCCTGTGCTCCATCTAATCCAATACCATCCATTTTTTCCTACATCTTTTTAAATTAATCATATAACTAGGAGATCATTCTGTCATCCACACATGAAGTGGCTTGTCTTGGGTCATCTTGGTTAAGCTGGGGACTCTGTTTCCCCAAACCCCACTCACTGTAGGGTTTCCAGTTGGGGTTGGACCAAAGTGGAACTCGTGGTGATTTGGAAGGTGGAAGTGAAGCCATCATGGTGATATGCCACAAAGGGCAGTCACAGAAGTGCTGGCAGATTCCAGTTTATCCTCACTCTCCTGTCTGCACATCCAGTTCCTTTTCCCAACTGATGGCCCAGGACTGACAAGGGTACCTCCACTAGGCACTGGACAGTGGACCCTAGAGACGGTAGCTACACAGAGGCAGAGCTTCCCATAGGTCCCCCACGAGCATCCCCTTCGTGTCTCACCTGCGCAAGTGGCCACTCTTCGTCTTCAGATTGACTGGGATCCTCAAATCCTCCTTGCCTTCCTGAATTTTGTGTAAGGGTGTGATTGCTATGAGAAATCCCTTATTCCAGAAATCATTGGGGTTTTGCTTCCCTGATGGAACCCTGACGATTGCATCCCATATTCTGCCCCATTCTATTTTTTTGGTTTCTCCACAGAATATATTTATTCTCTAAACTTCCATACAGAATGAGAAATTCAATTTTCTTTACTCAAAATGATTTCCCAATTATCTTTCAATTAAAATGTTTATTTCAATTAAATGTTAAATCTTTGAATTCTGTTAAATTTTTTATTCTAAACTAAAATATTTTAAATTGGGAATGGTTCATTAAAAAACTTTTAATTTTAAAATAATTTCAAACTTACAGGAAAGTTTCAAAAATTACTGTATACAAAAACAATATTGAGAACTCTAATAAACACAGATAACCAGATTTACCAACTTCTAACATTTTGCCACATTTGTTATATCATTATCTATCTATCTAAACATGTGAGAGTAGGTCACATACATCATCCTTTTTGAATACTTAATACTTCCATGTATATATCCTATGGACAAAGATATTCAATTATGTAACCACATTAAGTATAGTTATCAAGTTCAAGAAATTTAACATTGATATAAGCATACGTATATATTCCAATTTTTCAACTGTCCCAATAATGTCCTTTTGGGCATTTTCTCCTCCATTATTAGATCATGTATTGCATTTAATTGTAATTGTCTCTTTAATCTCTCTCTCTTTTTAAAATTGTGGTAGTATATATACAACATAAAATTTCCCGTGTCAACCACTCCCAAGCACACAATTAGGTGTCATTAATTGCATTCACACTGTTGTATTGTCATCACCACCACTCACTATCAGAACTTCCGCATCACTCCAAACAGAAACCCTGCACCCTTTACGCATTAACCTTTGATTCCCTCCTGTACCTGCCAACCCACCCCTGGTAAACTGTATTCTACTTTTTGTCTCTATGAATTTGTATATTCTGGTTATTTCATATAAGTGAAATCATACAAAAACTGTCCTTTTGAGTTTGGCTTTTTTCACTCAATATGATATCTTCAAGGCTCATCCGTGTTGTCACGTGTATCAGAGCTTCTTTCCTTTTTATGGCTGGATAATATTCCATTGTATGTTTATACCACATTTTGTTTTCCCTTCATCTCTCAGTGAACATGTGGGTTCCTTCCACTTTTAGCTATTGTGAATAATGCTTCTATGAACATTGGTATATGAGTATGTGTTTGGGTTCCTGCTTTCATTTCTTTTGGGTATATACCTAAAAGTGGAATTGCAGGGTTATACGCTAATTCTATATTTAACTTTTTGAGGAACTACCAAACTGTTTTCCATAGCAGCTGCACCATTTTACAGTTCCATCAACAATGCACGAGGTTACCTATTTCTCCACATCCTTGCCAACACTTGTTATTTTCTGTTTTTTTAAAAACATCCATTCTCGTCGGTGTGAAGTAGTACCTCACAAAACCTACCCATTGTGGTTTTGATTTACATTTCCCTAATGGCTGATGATATTGAGCATCTTTTCATGTGCTTTTGGCAATTTGTATATCTTCTTTGGAAAAATATCTGTTCAAGTCCTTTACCTATAATTTTGTTCTCTTTTTTTTAACTTTATTTTTAAAGAAGTTTTAGATTATAGAAAAGATACATTGAAAACATAGGGGATTCTCATATACCCCTTTCTCTCCCCCTCTCACACTTTCCCCTATTAACATCTTTCATTAGTGTGGTACATTTGTCACAATTAATGAAAAAATATTGAAGCACCACTACTAATCATGGTCTAGAGTTTACATTATGGTTTACACTTTGCACTGTACAATTTTATAGATTTTGACAAAATGTGTAATGGCCTGTATCCATCATTGCAATACAATGCAGAACAATTCCAATGTCCCCAAAATGCCCTGTGGTCCACCTATTTTTCCCTCCCTCTCTCCTCAGAACCTCTGGTGACCACTACCTTTAAATTAATGTTACAAGTTCTTCCATTACTCTAATTAATAATAAGTCTACTTTGGTCCCATCTTTTCACTTTCTTGATAATATCCTTGGATGCATGAAATTTTTTAATTTTTTAAAATAAAATTTTATTGGAGTATATCATTCATACATGAACATACATAAACAATAAGTATATAGTAAAAGTTGTGAATTTACAAAACAAACATACATATCATCATACAAGGCTCCCAACCCATCTGATTAACACCCTGTATTAGCATTACATAGTTGTTATCGTTCCGAGAGAATGTTCTCATATTTGTCCTGTAAACCACAGTCCATCTTCCACCACTAGTTTCCTTTTGTTATACAGTCCCATACTTTGTTCAATCCATTCAAAGTGTACATTCAATGGCTGTCATTTTCATCACAGAGTTGTACTGCCATCACTTCAGTTTTAGAACATTTTCATTACTCCAAAAGTAAAAATCTCATACCCCCATATACCTCCCTATTGTTGTCCCTTAGAATTGAAATAATGTCTTCTTGCCATTGCTGCAAAATATTACAATATTACTGTAAACTATCAACCATAAGTTATATTAATTATAATTTCCCCCTGTATTACCACATTCTTAGCATTTTGTGAAAGAAGAGTATTTTTGTATTTATACTATTAACCACAATCTTCATCTACCACCAAAATCACTGTGTTATACATTCCCTAGATTATTCCCTAGTTTCCTTTCAATTGACATTTATGTTCATAGACTACCACTTTCAGCCACAATCACATTTATAAATCAGTAGTATTAGTTATGCTCACAATAATGTGTTACTATCAACTCTAATCATTTCCACACATTTACATTTAACCCTATTAATGATGCTACATACATTAAGTATCAGTCCCCATTCTCAACCCACATTCTATTTCCTAGTAACCTATACTATAGAGTTTACCTCCATGAGTTTACTCAAAGTATTTAGTTTTTATTAGTGAGACCATATAACATTGGTCCACAAAAGTTTTTAATTTTGATGAAGTTCAATCTATTTTTTGTTGTTCTTGCTCATGATGTGGTACTAGAAAAACCCAATATAGCTTAAATATTGAGGAATTGTACTGAAACTTTGTAACTGAGGGTTAAGAATTATATAGATGCCTTTATGTGGCGGTCTCCGGAGCAGGGCCAGTCCGATTTAGGTAAGAGCCGAACAGAGTTAATCACACAGTCACTTAGCCACACAGCACACAGACATGACTCTGGAGACCAGGTTTCTTTGGGCAGGTCTGTTTTATTGAGGAAGTGCACAGTCCTTTATAGGCAGGGTGGGGGTAGGGGTGCGTGGCGGTGTTGGATTGGCGGACCTTGTTGCTGGGGTTGGAGGCAGATTTGAGGTTAGCGGGCCAAAGTGAGCAGCTGCCAATTCTGGGAAGACATCCGGCTTCCGATCAGGCCATAATGCGTCACCCTGCGCTAACCACAGTAGCCGTGTTGGCTAGGCATAGCAGTTTCTCCAACACCTTTATATTATATTTTTTAAAAATAGCAAAAGGTTAATATCTGAAATTTCTGAAACTATCTGGATTTAGTCTAGACCTGCTATAATGCTGGTCATTCTATAAAGGTCCCATCCCTGTTTTTGGTTAGGCAATTAGCCTCTCCCTTGTATATAACCGCTCCACCCTCCTGTTTGATATCCATATGGAAAACCTCGTGTCTGCCCTCTACTCTGTACTTTCCTATCCCAGAATCTTGATCTCTGATAATGATTATAATCTTGTAACTCACCCTGGTTTGGTATCCACCCCACCATGTTCAACCTCTTAATGTTTATTAATGAAGGAACCTGAGTTCAACTCTGCCCCAATCATCCATTTGCATCCTGATGGTATAAAGTATTAGAATTTCTGCAGTTCAGGGAGGCTGATTTGAGATTGCACATCTCCAGTCTTTCGCTGACAAATAATTCCTCTTTTCCTTCCTGACCTAGTTTAGTGTGTCTGTCTATTCTGCTGTGCCACGCAAACGAACCCAGCCAAGGACCACCCTGACCCCTCTTCAATGATTTTGGTGAAAAGTCTAAGAATCCATTGGCTAACACAAAGTCCTGAAGATATTTCCCTATGTTTTCTTCTGGAAGTTTTATAGTTTTACCTCTTATATGTAGGTTGTTGATCCATTTTGATTTCGGTTTTGTTTATGGTGTGCAGTACAGATCTACTTTCATTCCTTTGCATGTAGATATTCAGTATTCCCAGCACCATTTGTTGAAGAGACTATTCTTTCTTCATTGTGTGGACTTGGCACCCTTGTCAAAAATCATTTGGCCACATATGTGTGGTTTCCAAACTCTCAATTTTATTCCATTGGTCTACATATCTGTCTTTGTACCAGTATTACTCTGTATTGATTATTGTAGCTTTTTAATATGTTTTGAAATCAGGAAATGTGAGTGTCCCAAATTTGTTCTTCTTTTTCAAGATGGTTTTGGCTATTCAGGGCCTTTTTCCCTTCTATATGAATTTGAGGATTAACTTTTCCATTTTTTCAAAGTAGTTGTTGAAAGTTTGTTTGGGATTGAATTGAATCTGTAAATCACTCTGGGTAGTATTAACATTTTATTTTATTTTATTTTATTTTATTTATTTATTTATTTTTTTAAAGATTTTATTTATTTATTTATTCATTTATCCCCCCCTTGCCGCTCGTGCTCGCTGGGTCAGCCAATCACGCCGTGCGGGCAGGCCTGCCCTCACCAGGAGGCCCGGGGAACCGAACCCGGGGCCTCCCATATGGTAAACGGGAGCCCTACTGATTGAGCCACAGCCTCTTCCCTGTATTAACATTTTAACAATATTAAGTTTCCAATCCGTGAACATGGGATAGCCTTTATTTAGGTCTTTAATTCTTTTCAGCAATGATTTGTAGTTTTCTGCATACAAGTACTTTACATCCTTAGTTGAATTTATTCCTAAATATTTTATTCTTTTAGGTGTTACTCTTTTTTTGGTGAGAATGTTTTATTTTGTTTGTTTTGTGGAAGTCAAGGAAGGAACTGAGTTCTGTGTTTGGGTTTTCTAGGTGTAAAACAGAAGCAGCACTTGCTGTCTGTGTAAAGATCACCCTCCACAGAACTTTAGGAAATACTGAGCACTTGCTGAATGCCAGGCACTGGCTAGGTATATTAAATGCATTCTCTTCTTGCATTTACCTTGCATTGTAGCATAACCCAGATGTCAGAAATGAAATAGTCAGACCATCTATGAATTGTAACATGACAAAGAAAAGAGATCAACCAGAGAGGTGACCATAAATATGTGAGTCTTGGTACTTCTTGCAATTTACAGAAATCTTGGGGAGGACACTGTCTTCCAGAGGCAGTGGAATAAGAGTTCTGTCCATCTTATTATTCAGAGCTGTTGATGCACAACAAATTATCCCAACACACGAAGCAGTAGCTTAAAACAACAGTTATTATCTCACAGTCTCTGAGTTGTGAATTAGGGAACAGTTTAACTAGATGGTTGTGGCTCAGGATCTCTTAGGAAGTTGTAGTCAAGATGTCAGCTGGAGGCTGAAATCGTCTGAAGCTAGGCTGGGGCTGTATTCCATGGGCAAGATGGCTCACTCACACAGCTGCTGGCAAGAGAACCCAATTCCTCACCACAAACACCTCTACATAAGGCTGCCCACAACATGGAAGCTGGTGTCTCTCAGCTCCAAGAGAGTGAGGCCCAAGAAGGAAACCATGATATCTTTTAAAACATAAAATTGTGGAAGTTGCATGCCATCTCTTTCACTTTATTCTCTTCTTTGGAAGTAAGCCATTAAGTCCCTAGCTGCTACTTTAAATGGAATTGTTTTCTTGATTTCCTTTTTGGATTGAAACACCACTGGTTTTTATGTATTGCTCTTGTACCCTGCTACTTTGTTGAATTCATTTATTAGCTCTAGTGGCTCTCTTGTAGATTCTTTGTGATTTTCTATTTATAGGATCATGACGTTTGCAAATAGGAATAGTTTTAGTTCTTCCTTTCCAATTTGCATGCCTTTTATTTCCATTACCTCCAGTACAATGTTGAATAACAGTGGTGAAAGCGGGCATCCTTGTCTTGTTCCTGATTTCAGGAAGAAAACTTTAAGTCTTTCACTCTTGAGTATGATATTAACTGTGGGTTTTTCATTATGCCCTTTTTCATTTTGAGAATGTTTCCTTCTATTCCTAGGTTCTAAGCATTTTTATCATGAAACGGTGCTGAATTTTGTCAAATGCTTTTTTTGTGTGTAAACTGAGATGATTGTGTGTTTTTTCCCTTCATTCTATGAATGTGGTGTATTATAGTGATTGATTATCTTATGATGAGCCACTCTTGCATTCCTGGGATAAATCCTACTTGATCATTCCATATAATCCTCTTGATGTGCTGTTGGATTCAATTTGCTTGTATTTTGCTGAGGATTTCTGCATCTATATTCATAAGGGATATTCATAAGTAATTTTCTTCTCTTGTGATATCTTTATCTGACTTTGGTATTACAGTGTTGCTGGCATTATAAAATGAGTTATGGAGTGTTCCCTCCTCTTCAATATTTTGGAAGAGTGAGGATTGGCTGCCCCATTCTTTTTAATGGCTACACAGTATTCCACTGAAATAGTGTGGAGGAGTTATGAGCACAGGCTTTGGATTCAGAAGAAGCTGGGTTTGAATCCTGCGTCTACCTTGCTGACACATTGTAGGAGCCTTGGGTACATAGTAAGTGTTCAGGAGAGGAGAACACCTTGACCACTGTAATCCATGGAAGAGGTTCTCTTCTCAAAACCACACTCACCCTTTTGGTGAGCCTGCCCACAGCTGCCTCAGGGCTCCCCGCCATCTCCTTGGCCTAGCACTTGGGGACCACCCCAATCCATGTCAGCCTCAGCCTGCATGCATTTGTATTGCTGCCCCAGTGGACACAGGAACAGACTGCCCCCACACACACTTGGCCCACTGCCTAGACTGTGGTATGTGTACGTGTGAGTCTGCCCTCTCTAGTGAAGGTGCAGTCAGAGCCACCGTTTCAGGTACAGTCCAGCCTTCATCCAGTGTTGGGATGGGTGGCAACACTGCCTTCAAGCCCCGGGAGTTTCCAGCTGCAAAGGCAGGAATTCTCTCAAGGTAGCTGTTCTCTCATTTGCCTTTTCAAAGTCCTAGGCTCAGAGCACTGGACTGGGAACCAGCACAGCAGGTTTTAATCTCATCCTGTGCTGTCCATTTGGTGAATTCAGACAACCCCCTTCCCCTCGTGGGTCTCCAATTCCTCCTCTGTAATATGCAGGAATTGACTGGATGGTCTTAAATTGCTCCTCCAAAACTCCTAGGCTCTGATTTTCATCTGGTTCCTTCAATCAATATTCATTCATTTATCCTCCCACTCCTCCACCCATCATCCAATGACTTTTCTTTAATTTTTCATCTTTATTGGTGTTTCTTCTGATTTCCATGTATCATGCCAGCACATTGCAAAGTTTTCAGAATACAACTTACATGTGAACATCCCTCTTAATGATATTCCCTAGATCAACCAGGTGCAAGTTTGCCTCCCAGGGGACATTTGGCAATATCTGGAGATGTTTGGGTTATAGCAGCTTGGGGGCTGCTACTGGCATTCAGTGGGTAGATCTCAAAAATGCTGCTCAGCATCCTACAATGGACAGGACACCACCCCACAACAAAGAATTATGTGACCCAAAATGTCAATAATACTGAGGGGTGAGACAACCCTGCTCTAGATATTAATGCTGTTAATATTTGGGTGTATATTTTTCCAAAAATTTCTATAAATATACAGACATAAGTGTGTGTGTGTATGTGTGTATGTGTGTGTGTTTAACAGATATGGGCTCCAATTGCAGTTTTCTTTATTGCTTTAATAATATTGGCAGTGACATTTCAAGCAGTTAAGAATTAAGAGCGGGAAGTGGCTGTGGCTCAATCAGTTGGGCTCCCGTTTACCATATGGGAGGCCCTGGGTTCGGTTCCCGGGGCCTCCTGGTGAAAGCAAGCCCCCCTGCACGGCGTGATTAGCTGACCCAGCGAGCACGAGCAACAAGGGGGGGATAAATGAATAAATAAATAAAAATCTTATTAAAAAAAAAAAAAAAAAAAAAAGAATTAAGAGCCCACCTCTGGAATCAGATTGCCTGCATCTGAATCCTGGCCTTATTGCTTACTAGCTGTGTGACCTAACCCCTTGGTGCCTTGATTTCTTCATTTGTGACGTGTGGATGGTAGTAATACCTACTTCATGCCTTAGCACAGTGTTAGCTGCTCATTATTATGTGTATTCTTTTGTATTTGTGAGCAGGGCAGGAAAGGGATCACCATGCCTGTGGCACAGAGAAGGAGACGGAAACTCAGAGTCCCGCAGTGACTGAATGCTGGGCTGCCCAGTAGGTCAGTGGCAGGGCTAGACTGGGACCCAGTGTAGCCCAGGGCTCTCTCCAGCTTAAGAAGCACTTCTGAAAAAAGTATATGGTTTAGAATATAGGTTACCAAGGGATGGGATGGGGTAGGGAATAGGGAGTTAATCCTTTTTTAAAAAAAAAAAAAAAAAAATGAATATAGTTTAGGTTTGTTTATTTGTTTGCTTTGGTTTGTTTTAGTGGAGGTGGGGACAGGTCCAGAAGAGGAGAGGTACCAGCTCTGAACTACGAAGAGGCAGAAAGTTTTGTGCCAGGCCTCAGGGCTGGGGTTTGGCTCTCTGCTCTCAGCTCAGCTCTCCACTAGGCTGCGAACAGGCCCTGCCTTATCTCCAGACGCCTGTTATCTGCACACCCATCTGCGGACAAATGGCCAGCCGGCTGGCTCCTGGTCAACCCCACCCGGAGGGAGGCCCTCCTCTCAGGCCTGTGTCTGGCAATTTGGGCTGGAGCCCAAGGTGGGGGGTCTCCTGATGGAGAAGGCCCAGTCCAGCCCCACTGCTGGGGCTTTCAACCCCAGAATGGCGCTGCTTGGACATTCCATTCACGGGAAAGGAAACCCAACCCACCCGTTGACCCCTTCACTCTCTTGGTTCCATAGAAGTCCTTATAAAGTGAGTAAGGGCTGGGATTGACATTCCTATTTAGCAGACGGAGAAACTGAGGCTCAGGGAGTGGACGTGACTTGCTGCAGGTCACATAGCAAGGCAGTGGCATTGCTGGCAGCAGAACTCAGGCCTCCTAGTTCCTAGCCCTCTCTGGCCTCCAAAAAAGGGACCCTGCAAACCCCATGCTCCCGGCCCTGCTCTGCCAAAGAAGCAATGTGGCTGGGGCACAGTCACATCTCCCCTGGGTCCTTGGTTTCATCAAATCTCCAGTGAGTATAAGGAATGGGTCTGCTCTTAGCTTCCAGGAGGCCAGGAAAGCAGTGTGTGGAGAGCTGCAGCACACGGGCTAGGGCTCACCCTGGCTAGGTTCCAGTTCTACCTTCTCCACTTGCTCTCAGCATGATTTTGGGTAACCACGTCACATCTTTCTCTGTGCCTTGGTTTCTCCATATGAAAAATGAGGAGAATAAGAATCTTTACTTCACAAGCTTGTTAAGAGGCTTAAACCAATTAATCGGCATAGATGACCTAGAATGATGCTTTGGCCATCAGTGCTCATCGTAGGAGTGGGATCTGGGATGATGACCTGGTTCGCTGGGTGACCTTCGGTAAGTGACTTAACATCTCTGAGCCTATGCTTTCTCACCAATTAATAGGGGCAGTGAAGGACAGTGTGTCTTTGAGGCTGCGTAATGGCACAGACTGTGGCCCCAGCGGCCAGGATGGACTGGGGGCTGCCAGTGACCCACAGGGAGGGGTGTCTGCGTGGAGGACAGAGACAGCCTGTAGGCCTTTGTTTACAGAGCCCATCTCTACTGTGATGGATACAGCCGGCAGAAGTCTGTTTGCAAGTTTCTCCTGGAAACATGAATCAAGGTCTGTTTGGAGAACACGTGCACTTCTGTGTCAAACATTCCACCGTGCTGGGGCCGCAGAGCCCCGGGGAGCAGAGAGCAGCGTGTGTCCCAGATTGTCCCCAGGGACGGCCTGGCAGGCAGGAGACCAAGCCCCTGTGGCCAGGCTTCCGTGCTCTGGGCTGGGCGACCTCCTGAGACTCTCAAGAAAGCAAGATAAGAGCAGGATTCTAGGAGAAAACAGGGAGGGAGAGATAAGGACCCATCTGCTTCCACTCTTGTCCCTCTGATCTGATCCTTCATGGCAGCGCCAGAGTGAATCTGATCCGTTCTCTGCTGCTTACAGCTCTCCAGTGGCTTCCTTTGCAGTTGAATAAAATCAGATTCCTTAAAAATGGCCTCTGAGGCCCCATGGGCCCTCACCCAGGCCAGCTACTTGCCTCAGCTCCTGGCACCCTCCGCCCGCTAGCCATACTAATATTCTTCCAATTCCTCAAACAAGCCCACCTCTCCCCTTTCTCCACTCTCCTCACACAAGGCCCCTCTGGCCCCTGACGCCCTCTGCCCTGTCCTGGTGAGGTGTCCCCTCTAACTAGGCTTCAGCTTCGCTTTCCCCTCCTCAGAGCCTGTCCTCATGGCCCCTCCTCTTCCTTCCCTGAGGGTACGAATCAGTTAGAAATTATGTGTGTATTTGTTTGTTTGTTTGTTTGTTTGTTTAGTGCCTGCCCCTACCACTCTATTGCAGCTCCTCAGGGAAGGGAGGCATCTGTTTTATGCATCAGCACTCTCCCCCCAGCCCCTCCCACGCCCCTGCCACGAGGACTGCCACGTGGAAGGTCTGAACAAATATTCTCTGGTGAATGAATGATTGACCATAGGAAGGACTGAGCTAATGCTCGAGAGGTCAGAAGTCAGAAAGTCAGATCCAGTAGGGGGAATCAGAGAAGACTCTTGGGGGAATGACATTCTAATGTCATTCTCTAGCCAGGTCTGGACGAGTGGGATGATTTTGATTGGTGTGGAGAGAAGAGAATTGGGGCAGGGACTGGGCTGAGGGCAGCCCTGGGAGGAGCACGGGGCGTGGTGGGACTACAGGCTGTACATTCACCCACCTTGGGCAAGTCACTTCAACCCTCTGAACCTCAGTTTCTCCATTTGAAAAATGGGGGTAATGATACCTAATTCACAGGCAGCATGTGAAGAGGGAATGGGAAATATGCAAAGCATTTAGGACGTTCATTTCGCTTCCATTCCAATCTAGAGAAGGGGGTATTACTGTCTGCATTTTCTTTCTGTAATACATTTATTTATTTATTTATTTGAAACAATCTTGAATTTATAGAGAAGTTGCAAGTATAATGCAAAGAAGTCTCTCACCTGAGAGTAAGTTCCTGATAGGATGCAACTTTAGTGCGTATTTCCAACAAGCAAGGACAATCCCTATGTAATCATAATGCAGCCATCACCATCACCAGGAAATTATCATTGACACCAACCCCTTACTACCCTAGACTCCTCAGACCCCAGCTAAGATTCTGAACTGGGTGACATTTAGTTGTCATGTCTCTCTGGTCTCCTTCAGTCCAGAACAATTCCTCAGCTCTTCTTTGATTTTCATGGCATTGATACTTTTGAAGAATACAGGCCAGTTATTTTGTAAAATATCCCTCAAATGTTGTTTTTCCTGATGTTTCCTCATGATAAGATGCAGGTTAGGCATCTTTAGCAGGAAAACCACAGAAGGGAGGTGGGGAACGGGGAACGGAAAGGTCTCTGAGTAGAAAATATTGAGGTAGCAAAGTATGTGGCATATTCTAGTTTGAATCCTTTCTCCTGCAAAAATGTCTTCATTCACTAGGTGTTTATTGAAGCTGATCCTGGCCAGAATCCCCCTTGCCATCCTATCCTGTAAGAAGCTGGAAGGAAAACTCAGAAGTGCTGGGAACAGGGAACTCCTCGTCTCCCGTTCCGTAAGGGATGGAGGCTGCTGGACTCCCAATTTCCTCTAGGTGGTGCACAATTCTCTGGGGAAAGTGGGGGAATCCAGTAATTAATTCCAAGGGAAGGAGGGATGGTCTTAGAGGGGCTAAGCCCCGCCTATGGGGTGGGGCCTTGTAAAAGAATCAACTCCCCATTCCCTTGCTCTGCCTGGATGACGGACCAGCATTCATTTGTTCATTCGTTCGTTCGTTCGTTCATTCATTCATTCATTTTCATTCTTCAGTGCTTCCTTTCTGCCGAGAGCTAAGGCTCTTGCCATTTCAAAGTCAGTGGAAAGCAGGCGAGGGCAAGGTCATTATCAGTATTGCACCTCAGGAGACCTGGGTTTGGGTCCCGGTTTTGCTCAGACTTGCTGTGAGACTTTAAGCAAACTCCTCACCTTTCTAGGTCTCAATTTTTCCAAAAGTTAAAAAAAAAAAAAACAATGTCAGCTTGACGAGTTGAGGATCTGGTTTCACTCCCCGCCCCCCATCTCCTTCCATCTTGAGCCTATCCCTAAACCAGACTGCCCAGGCCCTCAGCTCCCGACTCCTCTCTCCCTTAGGGAAAGCAACCTCAGTAAAGGATTAAAGTGGCTCACAAGCAGGTGAGAATAAAGCTTGAAAGGGCCTGGGGCATTTGCATGGTAGGGGAGGAGCTGACACCTCAGAGAAATCTCCAGTCCCAGAAAGGGAGGATGGGGAGGAGGTCTGCAGTCCAGTCCCCACTCTTCAGTGCCTCCCTCAGGCCTGCTCACCACCAGTGTCTGGCCCACCTGGAAACTATGGGGGTATCCAGAGCCTGATCTCAAGTGTGTCCTCTAGAACAAATGCCTTACCTCATTGAGCCTCGGTTTCTTCACTTTTCTAGAGGTAGTAATCATGACTGCTGATCAGAATCTTCCGAAGGCTTCTTCTAAGGACAGGACAGAGGTAAGGGACTGACTTTGGGTTCCCTTAACCACACAGTGGGCTCAGCAACTATGTGCTGCTTAGAAAACACATGGTTCCTAGAGCATGAGCAGCAAAGCCCATGGTGGCTGTGACATGACTGTCATTATCTCCTCCTGATTCTCAGTCCCCCCTGTAATATACAGCTTTAGGGATTCCCTCAGCTAGGCAGGGAACTCCACTCCCATGCTAACACATTCCACGCTCTGCTGCTCAACTTTTAATTTTTTAAAATTTTTTGAAAAAGCTTTAGGGAAACGGATGTGGCTCAAGTGGTTGGGCTCGATCCCCGGGATCTCCTGGTAAAATTTTAAAAAGGCGAGCAGGCAAGTGGAGCCAAGCAGCAGATGATGATGCAACAAAAGAGAGACGCAGGGGAGAGCCAAGGTAAGATGCACCAGAAACCAGGACCTGAGGTGGTGCAAGTGACAGGGTGCCTCTCTCCCACATCGGAGGTCCCTAGGATGGAATCCCGGTGGAGCCTGGAGGAGAAAAATAAGAAGAGAAGGCAAGAAACAGACACAGAAGATCACCCAGCGAATGGACACAGACAGCAAGCAGGGGGTGGGGAAGGGGAGGACTCATAGAACTATACACCAAAGAGAAAAAAGAAAAAGTAAAAAAAATAAAAACCTTTAGATTACATAAATGTTACATCAAAAATATAGAGGATTCCCATATACCCTCCCCTTCCCCCTCCCACACTTTTCCCCATGAACAATATCTTTCATTAGTGTGGTACATTTGTTGCAACTGATGAACATATATTGAAGCATTGCTACCAACCATGGTCTATAGTTTACATTATGGTTTACACTTAGCACTGCACAATTTTATAGGCTTTGACAAAATGTATAATGGCCTGTATCCATCACTGCAATGTCATACAGGACAATGCCAATGTCCAAAAAATGCCCTATGTTCTTCCCTCTCCTCCCCCCACCCCCACCCCCACCCCCACCCCCACCCCTACACCCTGAGCCTCTGGTGGCCACTGCTTTTATATCAATGTTACAAGTTCTTCCATTGCTAGAATAATAATGTTTACTTTAGTCCATAGTTGCATTCTCCCCTTATGTTTGTTCAGTCCTCAATCTTGAGGATTTGGGGGTGGTGATGCCCACTCTGTTTCTGATTGAGAAGGGGCTTAGATCCCATGGGGCAGATGGATGGAACTGTCTTGCTTGCAGTTGTAGAGACTGTTTTGGAGGATGAGTGTTGTCTATCATCATCCTTTTGTTAGCTGTCCTGGGAGAGTCCAGTGAACTGGAGAGTAGGTGTTGCAACTCTGCTGAGAGTCAGGACTCAACCGTGTTGCTCAACTTTCATCTCCACCTTCAAACACCAACTCCTCTAGGTCAGAGGGCAAAGCCTCCCACCTGCATTGGTCCTGCAGTTTCTGTTAATATGGCAGGCATCCTGGCCAACTGTGCACAAAAGCAGCAGAAACCTTCAGTCCTCCTGAGAAGGCACGAGAAATGTCTCTGTCCCCATGGATTTCTGAGAAAGCAAACTGCTTCAAGGGGAATAAGGAGTGTAAGCTTGCCTCCCCCCTTCCTTTGCCCCGCAGCCCTGGCCCCCTCTTCTGGACAATAATGGCTCCTATCTCCAAGAAACCATTCCCCCAGGTTCCCACTGAGTGGCAGGGTTATACTTCTGGGTGGCAATTAGCCTGATAAGGCGATGACCTCATTCTCCTGCCTCAGGCCAGAGCAGAGAGAAACCAGCTAGATGGAGTCTGACCCTACAGGACCCCTGCCTCTGCCGGGACTTAGAGTCAGGGGCCCTGGTTCAAGGCCTTGGGCAATTCTCTTCTCCTCCTAAGGCCTCTGATGATCCATCTGTGAAATGGAACATGTTCTGACCTTCATGGGCTTGTGGGAAACCTCCAGTCAAATAATGAGTGAGAGATTACTTTAGAAAGTATCCTTAGCAGCAGCGCATTGCTGACCACAGACAACCATAGAGCTGGGGTCTTTTTCAGAATATCCCTGAAGGAGCAATGAAAAGGGCACTGGCCAGAACCACTGGGGTTCCAAGTTTCAGCTCCTGTTTCACTGCCTATGCACTCTCAGGCAAGTTACCTCTGTTTCCTCATCTGTAAAATGGGGCAATGCCTGTGCTTTGCCTTCCTCACATATTGTTGTTTCAGGGCTACAAGAGGCAAGGGACCTTAGTGGTTAAGATCACAGGTTTCCATTACATTTAATTGAGAAATGTATATAATTATTCATCTGTGTTTACTTTTTAGTTTTTAATTGTTTATATTTTCAATTATTAAATGTACAAAATAAAGTTTAAAAAAAAGAGTTAAATAAATAAATAAATAAAACAGTGCCTGGCTTATAAGAAAGTCCCTGTAAATGTCACTTTTATTTTATTTTATTTTATTTTTTTATTTTACCAGGAGGTCCCGGGGATCAAACCCAGGTCCCTCCATATGGCAGACGGACGCCCAACCATTTGAGCCACATCCGCCCCCTAAATGTCACTTTTATTATTAAAATGTTATTTATTTTTTTAAAAAGGTCACAGGTTTCAGAGTCAGGCAGAACTGGGTTCAAGTCTTGCCTTGGCTATTTACTGAGTTTCCTTGGGCAAGTTGCTTAACCTCTCTAAGCCTCAGTTGCTCCATCCATAACTTACAGAGTTGTCATGAGGATGAAATTAGTTAAAGCAGGTAAAGTGTTTATCACATACCTGGCAAATGGGAAGGGGACATGGGGACAGCTGTGTGATGTTGAACAAGAAATTATTCCCTAGATTTGGTCTGTGACATGACCCCAAGACAGCACAGGCAAAGCTGAGAGCTTAGACTTCAGGGACATGCCGTGGAAAGGCAGAAGGGCTCCAACTCTTCTCTGCGTGCATTTTTCTGTCCACAGACCTCTTCCCCTGAAGGCAGTTGGCCTTGAAGCCAACTTACCAGCTCTGTGATCCTGGTCAAGTTAATTAATCTCTCTGTGCTTCACTTTCCTCAACTGGAAAATGGGATAATACAAAGTTATAAATGTGTATTTAAAGTACCTAAAACTGCTCCTGGCATAGAGTGGGTGCTCAACACGTTAGCTTTTATTTTTATTATTATAAAGTCCTAGTTTCACCTCATCCCAAATTGTCCTTGCCCAGCAGACAGTTCTTGGCTAGTTCCCTGGAAGTGCCTGGAGAAGCTGCAAAGGGGTCAGTGAGAATCCGTTGGCCTGGCCCTGCTACGTACATACTCAGTGTTTCCGGCAAGTCCTCTTCCTATTTGGGTCTCAGTTTCCCCACTGGTAGGATGAGAGGGTGGGAGCAAGGCAGCTCTGTTCCTAGCCCTGGCCTCCTGAAAAGCTCCCTTTGCTGGCCTCCAGGAGATCCAGTGGGCCGAGGTACCCGCCCGGGTGGCCTCCCCTTGTCTCTCTCATTCCACAGCTCTGGGCCTGAGAGAAAGCAGACCCCCGCCTGGGCTGTCACATGGGCTGAGCCTGGGCGGGGTCGGGAAGGATGGACTGTGGCGAGAGCCCAGGGCAGAGGGTCCCCGTGCTAGTGCGAGCACACAGTCACATAAACCCTCACAGAGACAGACGCACATCCACCCACGTACACACACAGACACATACTGGCTGACAAACATTCTCCACCTCAGCTTAGACACACATAACAGATGTGCTGCAGCCACACAGCCCCAAGTCGGACTGCACGCTGTTGCACCCCAACGCCGCCCTGAGACTGCCCACCTCCGATGGAAGGTCCGAGCCCTAAACAGTTATTTGCTGACTGACTGAACAAACGAGAATGAACCAGACCCCCAGACTAGGGCTGCCCAAAGCACAGACCCTCAACTTCTGGAGTACAAGCGGGTTTTAGATGGGCTCCCAGATGGACCATTTTAATTCTAATAAATGTGTCTTAGATAAAATGCTACCAATCGTTACAATGTACTAAATTTTTCCTTACTTTTAGACGTTTCCTTTAAAAAAAAAAAAAAAGGAAAGGTAATTAAGTTATTCTTTTTAAAGATCTTTAAATAAAAATGCTAAGTAAATAATAACACAAGTGGAATTTGGCTATGGCAAAACCTTGAAAGCCTGAGGTTTGGGAAACACTGTCAACACCCTCTAGTCCATACCCCTCTTCACTATTCTACCAGGCTGAGGAAAGTGTCTTTTCCAAGAGGAACACTGAATCGGGAGCTCAGAGAGCCCTGGGCTCTGCCTCTGACTGCCTGTGGAAACTAAGGAATCACTTCATCTCTGATCTCAGATTTCTCAACTGTAAAATCAGGGGGAAAGTTAACCCACCTCACTTGCCTCTCAGGTTGGTTGTGAGGCTCTCGGGAAGCAAGGAGTAGGAAAGCTTTGCAAACAGATCTAGGGCATCACTGCACTTGGAACCAGAGCTGAGTCTGGAACCCAGGTCTCCCGACATCCCATCCAGGACTCGCTCCAGGGCACCACACAGCATGCTGTGGGGGAGAGTGTGGGGTTGGGAGCCAGGCATGTGGGCACTTGAATTTGGTCTCTGCCTGTTTATTCATTCCTTCAACACTTTTTTGAGTACCAACTATGAGGGGGACACAGTGCTAGACACTGGAAAGACATGGTGAGTAGGTAGAGGCAGACATTCAAAATGTGATACAGATAAAGGTATTATTACACCTGAAATAAATGCGGCACAGTAGAGTCCACAGTGTGTGTGTGTGGGGGGAGGATTTGGTCCAGTCAGGGAAGTCAGCATAGGCTTCCTCCAATAATGATAATCGAGCTGAGTTTGAAGAAAGAGGAGGTATTAACTTGGCAAGGGGGCGGAAAAGCATTCCAGGCAGAGGAAACAGCTGGTGCAAAGGCCCTGGGGCAGGAGGGAGTAGGAGCATTTGAAAGATTTTTGTATGGCTGAAGTACAGAGTTCCAGGTGAGGTGTCTGGCCAAACAAGGCTGGAGAGCAAGGCAGGGCCAGATAGGATTCAGGCCATAACTGTAATAGCAGTGGGAATCCATTAAAGGCTTTTAAGCAGGGGAGTGATATCTATTTTGATAAGCTCACTGGCAGCAAGTCAAGTATGAAAGTAAAGAACATGAGGGGGGACTTCCTTTACAGAAACCAGAACATACAATAAAGCCACTAAAATCAGATCATTGTGGTATTGGTAAAGTAATAGACAAATAGATCCATGAAACATGATAAAATAACCCAGAATAAGACCCCAGGATGTAGAAGTTAATATTTGACAAAAGAGGAACTTTGTCTCAGTGGGAAAAAAAGAGAGTTGGTTTCATAAATGGTGCTGGCCCAAGAGTGTAGCCATCTGGAATCAATAAAAATGAACCCCCATTTTAAGCCATAAAGTCCTCAATTTCAGATAGATGAGACATTTAAATGTAAGAAGCAAAATAATACAAAATATTATTTAAAATTCTAGGAGATTGCATGTATGATCTAGAGGAGGGGAGAGCAAACTCCCTACCCACAGGCAAACCTAGCACTTTGCCTGCTTTTATTTTTTTAATAACACCCTTTTTTGGGAAGCGGCTGTGGCTCAATCAGTGGGGTTCCCGTTTGCCATGTGGGAGGCCCCGGGTTCGGTTCCCGGGGCCTCCTGGTGAAGGCAGGGCCCGCCCGCATGGCGTGGTTGGCTGACCCAGCGAGCGCGAGCAGCAAGGGGGGGATAAATGAATAAATAAATAAAATCTTTAAAAAAAAAAAACAAAAAAACACCCTTTTTGAGCTATAACATATATGGTACAATTTGCCCATTTAAAGTGCACAATTCCATGGTTCTTAGTATATTTCCACAGATATGTGCAACCATCACCACAGCCATTTTAAAATGTTTTCATCACCTCAAAAAGATATCACATTCACATTAGTTATAAACCCCTTAGTCCTCCATCAGCCCCAGCCCCTGACAACCCCTAATCTACTTTCTGTCGCTACACACATGCTTATTCTGGACATTTCTTATAAATGAAATCATACAGGGGAGTGGTTGTAGCTCATTGGTTGAGCACCTGCTTACCATGTACGAGGTCCTCGGATCAATCCCCAGTGCCTCCTAAAAACAACAAACAAATAAATGGAATCATACAATATGTGGAATTTAGTGTCTAACTTCTTTCACTTAGCATGATGTTTTAAAAGTTCTTCCACGTTGTGGCACAAATCAATTCTTCATGCCTTTTTAAGACTGAATAATATTCCATTGTAGGGATATACTACATTTTGTTTTTCCATTCCTCAGGGGATGGTCATTTGGTTTGTTTCTGCCTTCTGCCTATTGTGAATAGTACTGCTATGAGCATTCATGGACAAGTTTTTGCCTGTGAGAACATGTTTTCATTTCTCTTGGGTAGATACCTGGCTGGCTGTTTTGTAAATGATGTTTTATTGCAACACAGCCATGCTTATTTGTTGACATATTGCCCATGGCTGCTTTTGAGCAGTGAGCAGCAGTTGCAACAGAGACAGTATGGCCCGAAAAAATGAAAATATTTACAGTTTGGCCCTTTACAGAAAAAGTTTGCTGACTTCTGATCTACAGGCAAGTCAAGCCTTATAACTGAAGGCTGAAAACCAAGAGGCTACAAAAGAAAAGAGATTATTTAAACATTAAATTTGAATATATAAAACTACTAAAGATTTACTATGACAAAAAATAGAGCTTGAAAAACTGTTATACCGATGACAGGGAAAGAGTCCTTTTTTTTTGAGTTCATCAGGGTCTTGACATGAGGCAAGGATCACATCCAAACTGGGTAGTTTGCAGAAGTGTAATAAAGGGACAGTATAGACGTCCTGTTTTCAAAGGCGTGTGCAGGCTTTAGGACTCACGCCAGGGGCGGGCACCATCCCAGGGCTACTATCAGAAGGGAACCCCATCCATCCCTGGCCTGAGGGGGCAGGCCAGACAGGAGTGGCCTTCCCCAGAGGGCTGGAGCCAGCCCGTGGTGCCCAGTGCGGGGGGCTTGGGGGGAGAAACACCATAACCTCTCTTTCCTCCCACCCGATGATCTCCAGCTGTGCCTCCCATTGACCTAACTCAACTGGGTGCGAGAACAGACAGCTGGCTTTAGCTGACACGGGTGTTAAGAGGCACAGAGTAGGTGGAGAAAGGCAGCGAATGGCTCTGGAAGGGCAAGTGGGAGATGTCCAGCATGTAACTAGAAAGGAGAGGACAAGCCAATAGAAATACAGGTAAAGTCTATGATTAGACAGCGACTGGGAAGATTGGATGGCCAACAAGCTTATGAAAAGAGACTCAAATTTATATTAATAGTCAGGAAAATACAAATTAGTCTAGCAAGGTGATAGTTTTACACCTACCAGAGAACTAACTCCCAGAAGTTTTGGGAAAAGAGCAATTCAACTCCTGGGGAATCTATCCCATAGAAATAAAGGCTTCAGTAAGGAAGGACTCCTGTGCAAGTTTATTACAGTAGATGCTGTCATATTCATAGTTGCCCATCATCTTTTTTTGAATAGCCTTTCTCTATATTTGGGGAAATCCCAGTGTTGGAACCCCGCTTCCCTAATTTAGGATTCACAAATCAAATTACCAGCCTTCTTTGCAGCTACGATGCAGCCACCAGGGCTCCATCCATCTCCCGCACCCAGTGTGACTTCTTCCACTTGGTGCTGGGGGGGATGGGTGGAGAAGGGAAGTCTATCTCTCATGGCCACAGCAGCAGGCGCATTTTCCCAGGGGCGGTGAGGCAGAATTCCAGGTCCAGAAGTGGTATGGGCAGGACGGGCAGAGGAGACTTGGAAAGATACCAGCTGGTGAGCTTGTCGGGCTGTTCCATGGTGTGGTTTGGGGCATTGATCTAGAAATTAAGTGCCCAGCTCAATCAAACAGGACCAGCTTCTGATGTTTATAACCAAGAACCCTTAGTATCGTCTCTTACTGTAGCATTGTTCCCAATGGTGAAAAACTGAAAGCAGAAAATGACCACCAATGGGGTGAGGACTGAATGAATGGATACTTCCAGTCTGTGGAATGCTATGCAACCATTAAAAGGAGTGCAGTAGAACTAGACTACATGGCTTGGAAAAACTTCCATGAAGTAATGCTGCTTGAAGAAGGCAAAGTGCAGAAAACCATAATGTGGTCCCATTTTTAAAAAATGAAACAATGACAAAAAAACCCACCTCAGTATATGTAAATGTGAATACAAATACACGCATATATATGTCTGTTTAGGACAGAATGAGTAGCAATAATATTTCAAAAGGTGTTCAAGCAACTACTAGTACATGAATGTTCCTAGAAACAATAGTCATAAGGCGGAAATGATCTAAATGTCGATCAGTGAATGAATGGATAAACAAAATGTTGTATATCCCTACAATGGAATATTTATTCAACCATAAAAAAAGGCATGAAATACTGATTCATGACACAACATGGATGAACCTTGAAAACATCATGCTAAGTAAAAAAAATAAGATACAAAAACTCACATATTTTACCATTCCATTTATAGGAAATATCCAAAATAGACAAATCCACAGGGATGTAAAATAGACACTTTGCCTGGGACTAAAGAGAGGTGAGAATGGAGAAGAGCTGCTAAAGTATAGAATTTTATTTTGTAGTGATAAAAAAGTTCTGGAACTAGATCCCGGTGATGGTTGTACAACGTTATGACTATAATTAATGTCACCAAATTGTATACTTTAAAATGGTTGAAATGATAAATTTTATGTTACGTGTATTTTAACACAATAAAAAAAATGAAAAAAAAAGAAACAATGACAAAACCTATGTACAGTATATGTAAATGTGACCATAAATATATATACATACAGATCCCCTTAGGATTGAATGAGTACAGATAAAAATATGGAAGCATATGGCTGGCATGGAGTGTGGGGTGCTGTGAGGCAATGGGGGAGGAAAACATGGAGCCAAACAAAAAAAGAAAAGGAGGAAAACCCTATTGGTAAAAGAAATGTATTTCTGATAATTTTTAGGTATTTATATAAAATTATTATATGCATGTAGGTATGGATATATGTATAAAGAAATTAAATTTAAAAGACTTAAAACAAGAAAGTTTCTGGCTGCAGGATTAAGGACAGATTGGAAGGGGCCATAGGGGTGCCTGGGGGCCAGCTTGGCAGCCACGGTGTCTGTGCAGGCGAGACGGTGGCTGCTTGGCCCTGGGTGGTAGTAGTGGGCAGGGAGAGAAGAGGGTGGATTTGAGAAATGTCCAGCAGATAAAATGGCCTGGACAGTGGAATAGTGGGAGGAAGGGAAGCCTCAAGGATCACCCCAGGTTACAAATCAGGTGATCTTGAATACCTCAGTAAAAGAGCACCTATTTCACAGTGTCATGAGGATGAAACAAAGGAACATAGAAAATGCCTGGCAGAAAGCCTGCCCACCACCCTCTTTCACTCTCAGGTAACTCAGCCAGAAACCAGCCACCTAGAAGCCAGAGCTTGCCTGGTGTTGGCTCATTAAAACCCCAAAGACCACGAGTTCTGTGGGTTCACCCAGGGGTGGCTAAGGGCTTAGGGTGCTTGGATCATCAGGGAAGGACTAGGCTGGGGAGAGGGTCCAGGGCTGGATGGTGGCCCAGTCCACGCCCCTTCTCTGTTATAGTAGAACCTGAATGCGCCCTCCTGAGGAGCCTAGGACTGGAGCATACGCAGGCAGCGAGCTCAGGGAGCCCGGGCCCAGCCTTTTGTTTCCATGTTCTCATTAGACCATACCTTTCCACTCAGTTCAGTTCAGTTATTGAGTACCCACTTTATGAAAGGCAGACACCAGGGAGTTTTTCTAAGGTGAGGAAAGGAGACAAGGAACATATAAACACCAAAGAAGAGGTGAAGGGGTCATAGGATCTAGACAAATAAAGAACTATGGGGGAAGTGGATGTGACTCAAGTAATTGGGCTCCCGCCTACCACATGGGAGGTCCCAGGTTCCTAAAGAAGAGAGTGAGCTGGCGTGACGGGCTGATGCAACAAGATAACACAACCAGAGACACAAGGAAAACTTAATGAGACCCCGGCTGCGACCCCGACCTCGACCTGGAAAGCCCAGGCCCGGGCCGGCCGCGCGCGGGCCTTTCCCCCAGGCCCTGGCGGGAGGGCTCGCCGAGGAGAGGCACTGGAAACCAAACCCAGGACCTCCCATGTGGAAGCTCTCTGCGCGGGCCAGCACTCCACATGGGCCAGCACTCCTGCATGGGCTAGCACTCCACGCAGGCCAAGCACTCCTCGTGGGCCAGCTCTCTGCTCAGGCCAGCTCGCTGCGTGGACCAGCTTGCTTTCACCAGGAGGCCCCAGGAATCGAACCTTGGACCTCCTATATGGTGGATGGGAGCCCGATCGCTTGACACACATCCACTTCCCTCCCCTATATTTTTGATGTAAAATTTATGTAATCTAAAGCTTCTTTAAAAAATAATAATAATAAAAAATTAAAAGCTAAAAAAAAAAAAACCAAAAAAACAAACAAAAAAAACTTAATGAGAAGACACAACAAAGCGCAGGGAGCAGAGGTGGCTCAAGCAATTAAGTGCCTCCTTCCCACATCAGAGGTCCCGAGTTCAGTTCCTGGTTCCTCCTAAGGAAACAAGGAAGATGAAGAGACACAGCAAGTATAAACAACAAGGGGATGGGGAGAAATAAATAAATAAAATAAATCTTAAAAATGGGGTTTCAAAAGTGGAGGGAGGGGACACAACTTAGGAGCACTCCCGGGAGGCTTTGGGGAGGAGGTGGCTTTTGAAGGATAGGTGGAATTTAAATACATAGACGTGGGCAGATTTTTTTTTTTCCCAATCTTTCCTTTTTTTTTTTTTTTAAGGAAATTCTTTCCATTCTTAAAGGATCAGCTCCAAGGCTGCCATGCTGCTTGCTTGATCCTGCTGGTTGGAACTATTCATGTTTCCTGAGCATCCACATAACACCTACAGAGCTTTCCCAGCAGTGCTGGCTTGTTTGTTGATTTCCTTCCTTTGTAGTTGTGAGTTTTGAGTTGGTACTAAAAAAAAAAAAAGGTGTGTTGAATGAAGAAAATGCAACCAATCTTGCAGTGAATATTTATTTGACAATCCAAGGCTTTGATGAAATTCACATTTTTATTTTATACTGTTCCAGAACCTGACAAGCATTTTCCAGTATCTCTCTTTCCTGAATCAGGCCATGAAAATACGTTTCTCAGAAACAAGAACTAAAAGCTTGGGTATTAAGCTTTTACCATCTTCCAGGTGTGACACTAAGTGTTTTACAGACTTTATCCATATAATTGTCAAGAACGTTCTTTAAGAAGAGGCTTTCGACTATGCCCATTTCACAGTGGGGAAAAGCAAAGTTTAGCAAGGTTAACAGTTTCAGTAGTGATGGCAGAGGTAAGAACAGAACCCCAAGCACCTGAGCTGCTCCTCAGGTACAGATAGGGTGCTCTGTGTGTGTACATGTGTAAGTGCATGCAGAGTTCCCAAATTTGTAAAATTAGGGGTTGTTCTTGATGATCTTGGACAGCCCCTTAAGCCCTGACAAGCCAAGGACTCCATTCCACGAACATACTGATGTTCACTTAAATTTGGGGCCCAGGTGATCCCCAAGTACTTGGTGGTTTAAGAAACAGGCTCAGCTGGGAAGCGGCTGGGGCTCAATCAGTAGGGCTCCCGTTTACCATATGGGAGGCCCCGGGTTCGGTTCCCGGGGCCTCCTGGTGAAGGCAAGCCCGCCCGCACGGCGTGGTTAGCTGACCCAGTGAGCACAAGCAGCAAGGGGGGGATAAATGAATAAATAAATAAAATCTTAAAAAAAAAAAAAAAAAAGAAACAGGCTCAGCAAGATCATGTGATGAGCACGAGAACACAGATCTGTCCGTGGCTGCACTGGGTGCAGGGCAGACTCTGTCTGCTCCTCGGCCCATCTCTTTCCCTCCATGCTGCAGCGTCTCTTGGTCCACTCACCCTGGCCTGTGGTCTACTGGTGGCTGCAAAGCTGGATGACCTGTTGTGGATCTGCTATCGGTCCTGGGGGAGAGGGGGTTGTTGCTCACTGTCCTTCCCAAATGACCCTTTTTTCTTTTTAAAGACTACAAAGTCCCAGGCACTGTGCTAAGCACTTTACATGCAGTATTGTTTTTAATCCTCACTAAAATCCTATGAGGACTCTCGATGAGATACTATTTCCGCCCACTAAGGGAGATATCATTAAAAAAAAAAAAAAAAAAAAAAAAGGAGGGGGAGAATAACAAGTGTTGGCAAGGATGTGGAGGAATTGGAATCCTCATACATTGCTGATAGGAATGTAAAATGGTGCAGCCGCTGTGGAAGACAGTTTGGCAGTTCCTCAGAACATTAAATGTAGAATTACCATATGACCTGGCAATTTTGCTCTTAGATCAGGGGTTCTTAACCTTTTTTGTTCCATGGACCCCTTTGCCAGTCAGGTGAACACCACGGACCCCTTACTAAGTCCACAGTGTACTGTATATTATTTAATAAATATGTCACACCTGCACCAACACATCCCCACAAGAATACTTTTTTTAAGATTTATTTATTTATTTAATTTATCCCCCCATCCTCTCCCCCAGATAGTTCTATCATCTGTTTGCTCATTGTTTGCTCACCTCCTCCAAGAGGCACCGGGAACCCAACTCAGGACCTCCCCCATGGGAAGCGAGTGCCCAACAGCCTGAGCCACATCTGCTTCCCATGGGCTGCAGTGTCTGCTTGCTTGTGGCATCTGTTCGTTTAGGCATCTGCTTGTTGCTGCAGGTGCCGCATCTGCTCGTCTTCTTTAGGAGGCACCGGGACCTGAACCCGGAAATCCGGAACCTTCCATGTGGTAGGCAGGTGCCCAACTGGTTGAGCCACATCCACTTTCCAAGTAATGTTTTTTTGAATTTCAATTCAAGCTCATGAACCCCTTGTTAAGAACCTCTGTGTTAGATATACACCCCCAAAGAATTGAAAACAAGGCCAGAAACAGATACTTGCACATCAATGTTCACAGCACCATTATTCACAATAGTCAAGAGGTGGAGACAACAAAAGGGTTCACTGACAGATGACTGGATAAACAAAACGTGGTATATACACACAATGGAGTATTATTCAGCCATAAAAAGGAATCAGGTTTGGTACATGCTATAACATGACGAGCCTTGAAAACATTATGCTGAGTGCAATAAGCCACATGTGTTGTATGGTTCTGTTTACATGAAATATCCAGAACAGACACACAGGTAGATTGGTGGTTGCCTGGTTCTGGGGCAAGGGAGAATGGGCAGTGACTGCTTCATGACTACAGGGGTTCCTTTTGGGGTAATGAAAATGATCTGAAATTAGACTGATCTTGGGGATGGTTGCCTGACATTGTGATTGTACCAACTGCCACGAATTGTAGATTTTTAAATGGTTAAAATGGTGAATTTTAGATTATGTGTTTTTACCACAAGAAAAAAATAAAAATCCTTTTAAGTGCTAATATTATTCCCATTTGATAGGCGGTGCACTGAGGCTGAGAGGTTAAGTGTCTTGACCAATGTATTCAGATAGTGAGCAGAGGAGCTGGGGTTTGATCTTAGGTCTGGCTGATCTTTACCAAGCAAAAGCCCAGATTCCACTGCCACAGCTCTGCAAGGGCCTCTGCAGCGGATATGAGTGATGGAGGGCTTCCTTTTATAACATCACACTGGAACCTTACCATTTAAACATATAATCCTGTAACTGAAGGTTCTGGGGACAAGACACTGTTCTTCATGGCAACTCAAGACTGTGGTGAGGATTTTATGGGACAAGGTCACTGAATGAATTTAGTAAGAGTGAGCAGACAGAGAAGGATACAGCAATAGATATAAAAATTGTTAGCACTTAGTAAATATTCCATTCCCGCCCTCCCTCTTTCCCTTGGATGATTAAGAGCCCATACTTTGAAGTCAGGCAGATCTGGCTTAAAATCCTGGGTCAGCCACTTACTAGCTGTGTGACCTTCGATAAGCCACTCAACCTCTCTGAACTTCATTTTCCTCATCTGTAAAATTGGAACTGTGACAGATACTATCTCATATAGTCATTATATGATTCAGGAAATATACATAAAGGGCTTAGTACAGTGGTAAATGCATAGTAACTGCTCAATAAATAGGTGCCATTATAATCAGTCCCTTCTGCTTCCTGGTCTGCCACTAAATAGCTGAGAGACCTTGGGCAAGTCCCTCACTCTATGGGCCTCAGTTTCCCAATGGTACAATAAGTGTGTTTGACTAGGTCAGCATTTCCCAAAATGTGGTACACTGGTTGTAAGCTAGATGATTCTCCGTGGTACAAAGTGAGCATTTGTTATTTCAATAGTTATGGACTTATTTTAATGTATAAGAGAAAAAAAATAAAACTAAGATAGCAAATATGATTTCACGGCTATTGTTGAGAATGAAGCTACTGAAGTAGTGATTTAAAATAAAAACTTTAAGTAAATACAGATTGAGTGGTAAAAAAAAAAAAAAAAAAAAAAAAAGATATGAGCAGAAATTGAGAAGGTATGTTTGAACAGCTGGAGTTTGGGGGGCTCTGGACTGGATGATCTGGGTTTGATTATATGCCTGCCAAGAGAGACTCGGGCTCATGAGTAACTCGCCAGGGGGACTCCTTGCTCTCCCCTATTTTAAAAAGTGGCCAGGCTCCTGTAAACCCCATTGCCAGAAGTTCTGGCTAATGCTCTTTCAGTATATGTTGCAAAAATAATATAAATAACTCATCCGAGGACTTCAAACATGCCACCTCAGATGTATGGCGGGAGATTACAGGTTTCTAAGAAGCAGCCCCTCCATCACTCCCGTGGCTTACAGGCTTGCTGGAGAGCGGAGATCAATGCTTTGGTTTTATGGGCAGCTGGGCCACGTGACCAGGCTCCAAATCCTTTGCTTTATGGGTTGTTTACACATTCCTGGTGAGAAACGGTTTACATTCTGGGTCCTGAGCACGCTCCTAAATCAGCTGCCGCGTTCTTGCAGTTGGAAGAGAAAGAGATCTGTGTGTCCATGGGCACCAGGAGGTGAGGGAAGCAGAGAGAGGCAGGTTAGAGGGGGCTGGGCAGGGACGACTCTGGGTGACTAGGGGCAACCCGGGGCCCCTCGGTTTCCTGTCTGTGGCACCAGGACCCTATTTCTGGGTCGGCGGGGGGTGCTGTACAGGGCCTGAAGTGGGACGAACCTGAAGGGTTGCAAATGCACAACTACACAGGTGTGCTGGGCTTCGCTCTTGGTATACATTGGTCTTTGGTGTACATTAGCTCGTTGGTCCCCACTCCAGCCATGGGAGGTGGAAATCATTCTCATTTTCAGACAAGGAACTGGAGTTCAGAGAAGTGAAGCAACTTGCTCCCTATAATGCAGCTAGTGAGTGGCAGAGCAGGCGCATCCCCAGCTCTGACTAAGGCACCACTAGGCTTTCTTGTCACTGGGCTCCATAGAAGTCATTCAGGCTGGAATTGAGGAGGGGTCTCAAATCACAGGAAGGGAGGATCAGGAGAAGGCAATTCCTGACTTGGCTAAGTCACCATCTGAGAATGCCCATGTCACAGAGTTGACCTATGGATCTGAGAGACAAGGCACCCTGGGAATCATCTTGGTCACGTCCAGGGGCACTCAGTAGGTGGCTGCTTGCCTCCCCCATGCTCTGATCCCTGTCTCCTCCCTCCTCCGCCTTTCTGCTCTTGGTCCCCTTCCTCTCCCTCCAGCCACCCCCTCCCCTGTACCATGAGAGGGTCCTCATTGTCTTTCCATTTTTCTTGTCTCTTTCTCCTTTGATTCCACCCATGAGCCCTAGCTCTGCCCTTTGCAGTTGCATGGGTTTCTCCTGAGAAGCCACTCAGCTCCTGAGGGTGGCCCTCAGCCTCCTGACCCTGAGTCTTCTCCAAGCGATCCAGCCCCAATACCTTCAGCAATTCTACAAATGATGTGGCTTCTAGCCCCCTCCCCTGGTAAAATAGCACCCCCATTTGCCTGTAGGGGACTCTTCCCCTCTCAGCCTATATGGTTGGTGGATAATCCCATCCTCTGCTCAGGGACTAAACCACACGTCACTTCCCTCCTGTTCCACAGTGATTGGTTCAGGGATAGGCATGTGACCCAATTCCAGCCAATGAGATTCAGGCTTGGGAGTTTTACCCAGCTGTGAAGGGAGAAATGCTGTCTCTTTTCAGCAGACATAAAGCTCTGAGGAAATGCAATATAGAGTCACTTTTGTTGTTTTGCTATTATGAAGGAGAAGCATTTCAAGAGTGGAGCCAAACCAGGATATGGTGATATTTGAGTAACTGCATCATGCTGTGCCTGCAGCCATCTTTTTAGAATTTCCAGATCCACAAACCAATAAATTCCCTGGGGAAGTCTAATTGCAAAAATGGCCACAATTCACCACCCTTCCCTGTGTTTATGTTCTTGCAATATGACTTTGTTGCAACTCCCGTCAAGAGGTGGAATCTGTTTCTCTGCCCCTTGACTATAGATTGAATATGTGAATGTGTGATTTGCTTTGGCCAGTAAAACGTGGTAAAAGTGGTGGTGGGCTGGTTCCGGGCCCAGGCCTCCAGGGGCCTTGTACATTTAGGCTCACTCTCTCCTGTGAGCAAGTCTGGGCTAGCCTGCTGGAAGATGAGGCTCAGGGAGGCAAGTCCAGTTGTCCCGGTCCAGGCCAACCTTGATGAGTCTACAGCCTGCTGACCGGAAATGCATGAGAGCATGACCAAGATTAGCCAAGCTGCCTGCCTGGCCCACAGCTGACCACAGTCTAGCGTGACCAGAAGAACCAGCAGCTGACCTTTGGCCTCGTGAGCAATAACATATGATTACTATCTAAATTGTTGCATTTTGGGTAGTTTATTATGCAGCAATAGCTGATAGATTCCCTTGTTTGCTTGTTGTTGTTGTTGTTTGTCATTTTCAATCAGAAACTCTCAAATGATACAATAATACCTTGCAGGACTACTGTGAAGATTAGAAATGATGTCATCAGAGTGCCTGGCACACCTGAGATGCTCAGGGACAGGTAGCCACTGCCATTATTCCCTGTTCATCCTCGCAGTTTCTTCTTGTCCACATACTCCAATCAAAAGCAGCAATCCACTCCTTTGCTGGTACGTGGAGTGGGCAGGCAGAGGGGTGCCACAGGTGGCTGTGCTGGGTGGAGCCCCAAGTCCTTGCCTACGAGCCTGATCCTCTTCCTCATCCCAGAAGCATTTGGACCAGGCTTCAGGCTCCATCTCCTGGGACGTGTCAAGGGGATTCATCTCCTTTGGCAACTGAACTGGGTACTCAGACCTAGTGCTCTGTTATGCAGAAAGAGAAGCCACTCCCTAGCACCAGTGCCATTGTGGATGCATGTTTGACATCCGTAGGTACTCTGTTTCTTCCTTCATACATAATAAATATATACAGGGTTCCCCTGTTATTTGAATCTTCATTTTCCAAAGTCCTTGGGCTTACAAGTTTGGAGAGGGAAGCAAAAGTGTATTTAAATATGAAACTATTCACTAATGCAACTGACTACTTTTAAAAATTAGTTCTCCCTCTCAACATCCTTTTTTTTTTTTTAATGTTAAACTTTTTCTTTTGAAATACTTTCAAACTTACAGGACAATTACAAAAATAGTCCAAACCCCATACAGAGAACTCCAATAGATTGTATGCCCCCATATGCCCAGATCCACCAATTTTAACATTTTACCACATTTGCCATATCATGCCATCTATCTATCTATCTCAACATCCCTCTTGAATACAAACTTTTTTTTTTCAAGTAACAAGGCCGGGGATTGAACCCAGGATCTTGTATGTGGGAAGCCAGCACTCAACCACTGAGCCACATTGGCTTCCCTGAGTAGGTTTCTTCATTTGTTTGCTTGTTGTTTGTTTTATTTTTTGTTTTTTAGGTGTCACCGGAGACCAAACCCGGGACCTCATGTGTGGGAAACAGGTGCTCAACCACTTGAGCCACATCCATTCCCTGAATACAAACTTTTATCCCCACCCAATGTATCAACTCAGTTTCTCCTGGGTCATTAGAAAGACACAGAAATAAAAGTATAAATTGATCACAGAGTGAAGTTGAAAGTATTGTGAAAAATATATGGATTTCACAAAATCAAAGTGATGTTAATAAACTTCTCAAATCCTTGCAATGGTATGGATAAAAGGGGACACAGCAAGGTGGGCCAGTTAACAATTATAAAACAGAAAACAGCAATAGGTGCTTCAAAAGAGAATGGTTTGGCTATTAAAGGATTACAAGAACTCTTGAGGAAACTGATAAAACCCTTGAATATTTTTGCAATAATGTCCTTTTCCACAAATCATGCTGAGGAAAATGTGAATTGAAAGATATTGCATCATATGATTTGACCAGAAAAATTGTGCCACCAAACCCAAAGCAATTGACACTCATATCTTTGTTCATTCCAAGAATTAGCACATAGTTGCAATTATTTTTAAAAATTCAGTTAAACCTATTTCCATAACTTTTTTTTTTTTAATTTTAGAGATAAAGTCTTAATCAAACCTCTCCGCCTACAACCACTGGCATGCAAGCCTTAGTGTGAAATTTAAAAAGTCATTAAGGGAGTGGATATGGCTTAAGCAGTTGAGCGCCTGCTTCCCCCATGGGAGTTCCAGGGGTGGGTCCCCAGTACCTTCTAAAAACATAAACAAACAACAAGCAAACAAACAAACCAACTCAAGGGAGCCTAAGTGGTTCAGTGGTTGAGTGCTGGCTTCCCACATACAAGGTCCCAGGTTCAATCTCCAGTCCTAGTACCTCAAGGAGAAAAAAAAGTCATTCAGTAGCTCTTTCTAATACTATTTATCCTATTTTCCTCCATCTCTGAGAAAATAAAGTGGCCAAATTGTGTCTGGGTAAGTAGGAACTGCATGAGAAGGAGGAGGGGCATCCACACTGGCTGTTGAAAGAGGGTCCCACAGTGGGCTGTAAGCTGTGACACAGCTCAGGCTCTTGGGGGCACAGGGGACCCAGGTCCCAGAGGCTAAGTCCTAAGTGCCCTCCTGATGAGAACGAGATGCTACTTCATGTGTTGACCTCAACTGCTGTTTAAAAAGTCTTCAACAAGCTTTCCCTATGATTCGGCGACTCCACCTCAGCTGTGTATATCTTCTCCGTAAACTTCAGTTCCCTCATTTGTAAAATGGAGGTTAAAAGATAGTCACCACCACAGAGGGTTCCAGTGAAGATTAAATGGGGGTAGCAAAAGCAGAGGGGCTGACTGGGGCCTAGCACTGGATAAAAGCAAGGAAAAGGAAGTAGATGTGGCTCAAGTGACTGAGCTCCCGCCTACCACGTGGGAGGTCTCTGGTTCAGTTCCCGGTGCCTCCTAAAGAAACAGCAAGCTGGTGCGATGGGCAGGGGCGGCGAGCTGATGCAACAAGATGATGCAACAAGAGACACAAGAGGAAAAACATAACAAGAGACACAACAAAACAGGGAACAGATGTGGCTTAAGCAATTAGGCACCTCCCTTCCACATCGGAGGTCCCGGGTTCGGTTCCCGGTGCCTCCTAAAGAAATAAAGACGAATAGACACAGCAAGTGCAAACAACGAGGGGGTGGGGAGAGATAAATAAGTAAATCTTTTAAAAAAAACGAAAAGCAAGGGAAATGTTAGCAATCACTAGTAGTATGTTACTCGTTCCAGTTTAGTTTTTGTTCATACACCAACAACATTTTTATGATTATGTAAGCCTTGTATGTTTACTATTCAAAAATCTAAGAAATATAGAAAACTGGAAGAAAAAAAAAACTATAAAATGGCAATCCTTTCCCACATATATGTACGTCTTAAAAAAATTATGTCCATACCATGCATACCTGACTTGCTTCCTCCAGCAATAGACCACAAACAGTTCCCAAAGGATAGCTATTCTTAAATGCCCATTACAGTCATGTTTTGCTGGGAAGGGGGAAAGGGGAAAGTAAATTGGGTTTCAGAGAGAATGGCCCTGCTTCCTTTGGGGAAGCAAAGGGCCTCTCTCATTATTCCTTCCTGGAGAAATCCGGTAGAAGGGAGGCCCTCCCCTCTCCTCCCCTCCCCTCCCCTCCCCTCCCCAGCTGGCCGGTGCCCAGCCTCTTCCTTCCCCTCCATCCTCAATCCCTAGCTCACCTCCACTACTCTCTTGCCCTGCCCCTCCCAGGTGTTTAATGGGGGTGGGAAGGATTTCAGTCTGGAGTGAATGTTTACAGCTTACTTGAAACCCTTAAAAATAAAAATTCATCATAAACTGACAGATCCTTAAATTTAACGGCACAAACAATGCCACTCTAATATTTAAACCTCCGCTTGAATGGAAGTTCTATCAAAACCACATGGGCTCCCACCTGGCGGCCTTGCTGCCTCGGCTGACTTTGAGGAAACGCTGGGGGGACGGTATTTATTTGGGCTGAAGGCACAGACCCTGCTTGGTTTGGGTTGCCTTCTTTTTTTTCAAGGGTCTTCATGTTGTGTGGTCAACAGCCCTGGGCCTTGGCTCTCAAGATTCTGGCTCTCCTTCTCTGTGTAGGTACAGAGGAGGCTTAGCAAAGAAGAAAGAGCCATTAGTGTGGGCTTGGGCTTCAGACCTGCTCAGTCTGAATCTTGGTTCACAAAGTGAGTAGCTGAGTGACTTTCAGAACCGTAGCTGACTGCTCTGTGCCAATGTTTGCCCACCTGCAAAGTGGGAGTGAGGACAATAGTTCTTCCTTATTATGAAGGCTAAAGGAGTTAATTTACATAACAGAACAGTACCTAGAATACAGCGCTACCCTCGTAGTGTGTTTGTGTCCTCAGCTGCAGAAGGGTGAGTTAATCTAACCCGTCAGTTGATGGCACATTTCACCACCTGGTCTGCACAAAGCCCTACTCTTATTTAATTTATTGATCATGTCCCCTTTATCCTCATTCCCCTTCCCATTGTCCACCCCCCACCCCAGAGGCAACCATTTTAGTGTATCCATTTTTTAACAAATTTTAGTGTTGCTTTTTTTTTTTTACTTTATTTTGTACATTTAATAATTGAAAACATAAACAATTAAAAACTAAAAAGTAAACACAGATGAATAAGTATATACATTTCTCAATTAAATGTAATGGATACATATAACTTTTTTTTTAATCAAACAATATGTTACACAATATATTTGGCTCATAGTAACGCAATCATACAGTATTTGTCCTTTTGTGTCTGGCTTGCTTTGCTCAACATCATGTCCTCCAGATTCATCCATGTTGTCATATGCTTTACGACTTCATTTCTTCTTACAGCTGCATAATATTCCATCGTGTGAATAGACCACAGTTTGTTTATCTATTCATCTGTTGATGGACACCTGGGTTGTTTCCAACTTTTGCAATGGTGAATAATGTGGCTATGAACATCAGTGTGCAGATATCTGTTCATGTCACTGCTCTCAGTTCTTCTGAGTATATACCCAGTAGTGGTATTGCAGGATCATGTGGCAAGTCTATATTCAACTTCTTTAGGAACTGCCAAACAGTCCTCCATAGTGATTGTACCATCCTGCATTCCAACCAACATTGAAGAAGTGTTCCAATCTCTCCACATCCTCTCCAACACTTGTAGTTCTCTGTCTTTTTAATAGTGACCATTCTGATAGGTGTGAAATGATATCTCATTGTAGTTTTGATTTGCATTTCCCTAATCATGAGTGATGTTGAGCATTTCTTCATGTGTTTTTTTGCCATTTGTATTTCTTCTTTGGACAAATGTCTATTGAAGTCTTTCGCCCATTTTTTAATTGGGTCGTTTATTGTTGAGTTATAACATCTCTTTATATATCCTGGATATTAAACCCTTATCAGATATGTGATTTCCAAATATTTTTTCCCATTGAGTTGGCTGCCTTTTCACCCTTCTGACAAAGTCCAGTGACGTGCAAAAGTGTTTAATTTTGAGGAGGTCCCATTTATCTACTTTTTCTTTTGTTGCACATGCTTTGGGTGTAAGGTCCAAGAAACCGCCACCTACTACAAGGTCTTGAAGATGTTTCCCTACATTTTCTTTTAGCAGTTTTATGGTCCTGGCTTAAATATTTAGATCTTTGATCCATTTTGAGTTGATTCTTGTATAGGGGGTGAGATAGGGGTCCTCCTTCATTCTTTTGGTTATAGATATCCAGTTCTCCCAACACCATTTGTTGAAGAGACTGTTTTTTTTCCCATTAGCGAGGACTTGTAGGTTTGTCAAAAACCAGTTGACTGTATAGGTGAGGGTTTATTTCTGGGTTCTCAATTCTGTTCCACTGATTGATTTGTCTATCTTTATGCCAGTACCATGCTGTTTTGACCACTGTAGACTTGTAACATGTTTCAAGGTCAGGCAATGAAATTCCTCCCACGTTGCTCTTCTTTTTTAGAATGCTTTTGGATATTCGGCTGCATTTACCCTTCCAGATGAATTTGGTAATTGCCTTCTCTAATTCTGTAAAGTAAGCTGTTGGGAATTTGATTGGTATTACATTGAATCTATAAATCAGTTTGGGCAAGATTGACATCTTCACAATATTTATTCTTCCAATCCATGAACACGGAATGTCTTTCCATTTGTTTAGCTCTTTTAAAATTTCTTTTAGCATTGTTTTGTAGTTTTCTGCATATAGGTCCTGAGCTTCTTTGTTTAAATTAACTCCTAGGTATTTGAGTCTTTTTGTTGCTATTGAAAATGGAATTTTCCTCCTAATTTCCTCCTCAGATTGTTCAGTACTTGTGTACAAAAACATTACTGATTTTTGCGTGTTGATCTTATATCCTGCCACTTTGCTGAACTCATTTATTAGTTCAAGTAGCTTTGTCATGGATACTTCAGGATTTTCTAAGTAAAGGATCATGTCATCTACAAACAGTGAGAGTTTAACTTCCTCTTTTCCTATTCGGATGCTTTTAATTTATTTTTTTTCTTGTCTGATTGCCCTAGCTAGAACTTCTAGTACAATGTTGAATAACAATGGTGACAGTGGGCATCCTTGTCTTGTTCCCAATCTTAGAGGGAAAGTTTTCAACCTTTCCCCATTGAGTATGATGTTGGCTGTGGATTTTTCATATATGCCTTTTATCATATTGAGGAATTTTCCTTTTATTCCTATCTTTTGAAGTGTTTATCAAAAAACGATGCTGGATTTTGTCGAAAGCCTTTTCTGCATCTATTGAGATGATCATGTGGTTTTTTTTCCTTCAATTTGTTAATGTGGTGTATTACATTGATTGATTTTCTTATGTTGAATCAGCCTTGCATACCAGGAATAAATCCAACTTGGTCGTGATGTCCTTTGATATGCTGTTGGATTCGATTTACAAGTATTTTGTTGAGAATTTTTACATCTATGTGCATTAGAGAGATTGGTCTGTAACTTTCTTTTCTTGTAGAATCTTTATCTGGCTTTGGTATTAGGGTGATATTGGCTTCATAAAATGTGTTGGGTAATTTTCCCTCCTTTCAATTTTTTGGAAGAGTTTAAACAGGATTGGTGTTAATTCTTTTAGAAATGCTTGGTAGAATTCACCTGTGAAGCCATCTGCTCCTGGACTTTTCTTTGCTGGGAGATTTTTGATGATGGTTTCAATCTCCTTAAATGTGATTGGTTTTAAGTTCTTGTATTTCTTGTAGTGTCAGTGTAGGTTGGTTGTGTGTTTCTAGAAATTTGTCCATTTTCTCTAGGTTGTCTAGTTTGTTGGCATATAGTTTCTCATATTATCCTCTTATGGTTCTTTTTATTTCTGTGAGGTCATTTGTAACTCCCCTCCTTTCATATCTGATTGTATTTATTTGCATCTTCTCTCTTTTTTCTTTGTTAGTCTAGCAAGGGGTTTGTCAATTTTATGCATCTCAAAGAACCAGCTTTTGGTTTTGTTGATTTTCTCTATTGTTTTTCTGTTCTCATTTCCATTTATTTCTGCTCTAATCTCTATTATTTCTTTCCTTCTGCTTGCTTTGGGACTGGTTTGCTGTTCTTTTTCTAGTTTCTCTAGCTGTTCAGTTAAATCTTTGAATTTAGCTCTTTCTTATTTTTAATATAGGCATTTAGGGCTATAAATTTCCCTCACAAGACTGCCTTCGCTGTATCCCATAAGTTTTGATATGTTGTGTTCTCATTTTCATTTGTCTCAATATATTTACTGATTTCACTTGCAATTTCTTCTTTGACCCACCGTTTATTCAGGAGTGTGTTGTTCAGTCTCAACACATTTGCAAATTTCCTTTTTTCCTGTCTGTTATTGATTTCTAGTTTCATTCCATTATGATCTGAGAAAGTGCTTGGTATAATTTCAATCTTTTTATATTTATTGAGAGCTTCATTGTGACCTAACATGTGCTGGAGAAAGATCCATGGGTACTTGAGAAGTATGTATAACCCGCTGAGTTTGGATACATTGTTCTGTATATGCCTGTTAGGTCTAACTTTTTTATCATATTGTTCAAGTTCTCTGTTTTCTTGTTGATCTTCTGTCTGGTTATTCTATCTAATGATGTGAGTGAGGTGTTGAAGTCTCCAACGATTAGTGTAGAAATGTCTATTTCTCCCTTCAGTTTTGCCAGAGTTTGTCTCATATATTTTGGGGCACCCTGGTTAGGTGCATAGAATTTATGACTGTTATATCTTCCTGGTGGGTTGTCCCTTTTATTAATATATAATGGCCTTCCACATCTCTTATAACTTTTTTGCATTATAATCTGTTTTGTCTGATATTAGTATAGCTACCCCTGCTCTTTTCTGGCTACTATTCGCGTGGAGTATCTTTTTCCAACCTTTCACTTTCAGCCGGTTTTTATCCTGGGTCTAAGGTGAGTTTCTTGTAAGCAGCATATGGATGGCTCATGTTTTTTAATCCACTCTATCAGCCTGTATCTTTTGATTGGGGAGTTTAATCCATTCACATTCAATGATATTACTGTAAATGCACTGTTTATTTCCTCCATTTTATTCTTTGGTTTTCATATGTCATCTTGTTTTTGTCTGTCTTTTTACTCTTTTGGTTATCCTTTCTGCTTTTCTTTCTTCTATACTCTCCTCCAAGCCTCTCTCTCCTGTCTTTTTCTTTCAGGTTCTAAGGCTTCCTTTAATATTTCCTACAAAGGTGGATTCTTTTTTGCAAACTCTCTTAGTTTCTGTTTGTTTGTGAATACTTTATACTCACCTTCATATTTGAAGGACAGTTTTGCTGGATAAAGAATTCTTGGCTGGCAGTTTTTCTCTTTCAGTTTCCTGATTGTATCATACCACTGTCTTTCTTGCTTCCATGGTTTCTGAAGAGAAATATGCACTAAGTCTTAATGGACGTCCCTTGTACATGATCATTTGTTTCTCTCTTGCTGCTCTGAGAATTTTCTCTTTACTTTGACATTTGACACTCTGAATAGTATGTGTCTTGGTGTAGGTCTATTTGGATTTATTCTGATTGCGGTACGGTGTGCTTCTTGGACATGTAAGTTCATTTCTTTCGTGAGAGTTGGGAAATTTTCAGCTATTATTTCCTCAAATACTCTTTCTGCCCCTTTTCCCTTTTCTTCCCCTTCTGGAACCCCCATGACACATATGTTGTTGCGTTTTGTGTTGTCATTCAACTCTCTGAGCCCCTGCTCAATTTTTTCCATTCTTTTCTCTCTCTGTTCTTTTCTCTCTTCAATTTTAGCTGCTCTCTCTTCAGTATCACTTATTCTTTCTTCTATCATTTTGAGTCTGCTGTTGTATGCCTTAAATGTGTTTTTGACCTCACCTATTGTGTCTTTCATTCCTATGAACTCTGTTACTTTTCTGCTCAGGATTTCAAATTCTTCTTTGCATTCGCTCAGTATCTTCTTGATGTCATGTATCTCTTTAACTATATTGTCTTTCAACTCATTAATTTGATTTTGGAAATTTGTGCTCATCTCGCTGATCAGTTCTCTCAAATTCTGCATCTCTTCTGGGACTTTGATGTATTCCTTTTCTTGGGCCGTGTCTTCTTTTTTTTTTTTAACTTTATTTTGTACCCAGAAGAACTGAGAGCAGTGACATGAACAGACATCTGCACACCGATGTTCATAGCCACATTATTCACCATTGCCAAAAGCTGGAAACAACCCAGGTGTCCATCAACAGATGAATGGATAAACAAACTGTGTTCTATTCACACAATGGAATATTATGCAGCCATGTCTTCTATTTTCTTAGTATGGCTCGTAATTTTTTGCTGCATCTGGTTAGGATGTAGTTTACTCAGATGCTCAATCTCTTCCTTTTTTATAGGGATTTAGTGGCAGGAGGCTGTGAGTTACCACAGCTCTTTTATTTTTGGCTTGACCTGGATTGTTAGGATTGTCCTGCTGGTTGCTCAGAACTTGGCACTGAACCCAGTAATTGGTTGTAGAGTCACTTCCTAGGGCCTTGGGCAGGGAGACTATAGAGGCCAAGAAAACCTCTCCTACTTATTTTTTAATTTTCTTATGTGCACTTCCTTGGTCTGCCAGGAGATGGTGCTCTTTGGCAGCTCTCAATTCAATGTCTGGTTGGAATGTATTTATTATGACACAGACCAGATCAATTTGATAGAGCTTCCTGTCTGAGGGTTAAGAGCCTTGTAATTCAAACTTTCTGAGACAGTTCTCCAGTCTTCTCTGGCAGCCCCCTCCCTTTTCCCAGCTAGGAAATATTTCCACTCCCCTCTGAGTCCTCAACAATCAGTCCCTGTTAGTAGAGGAGGAGATTGGGAGGTTTGTATATCTTTAGCCCCTTGTAGGCTCCAAGGCAAACAATGGCACAGCCCTACCCGGCCTGGAAAGGCTCTCGGGACAGGGCAGACCAAACCTTCAGTTAAAAGCTGAGTCAGCCCCAGGCTCTCTCTCCCCTCTCCTGTAGCGTCCTCAACAGTTAGGCCAGGCTAGAAGAGAGGGAGATTGGGAGGGTCAAGTGTTAGATTTCTCCAGTCCTTTGTAGACTCCCAGGGCAAACCACCGTGTGGTCCCACCTGGCCTGGAAGAGTCTGTGGGGCTCTGGAGCCCAAATTTGCGGGTCAGAACCTGAGTCAGCCTTAGGCTGTGTCCCTCTCTCTCCCCTTTCCTGGAGTGGTAGATGCCTGGAGCCCCATTTGTCTGTAGTCGCAGGCCCAGAGCCCTGAGAATTCTAAAGAGTGTGGGGGAGGGTGCTGGCAGCAGCCGCTGCTGGTTCCAACTCACAGTTCTGTTGGCGTAATTTCCCTCTTTTGTCCTTCTCTCCTCTGGGTGGTGTGCAGCCTTCAGCTGCTGTCCTAAACCCTAGAAGATCTTTTTCAGGGCTGTTTCAGCCTGTCCTCTAGCTATTTTTCTGGAGAAGAGATTCCTGTGTCTTACTAGTCCACCATCTTCCCTGAAGTCCTGTATTGTTGTTTTGGTTTTCATACATTTTTATTGACCTGAAAGTGTGTTACAGGTTCCTTCCTTTTATTTATTTCTTTACTCAGGATTATGTCTTTAAGAGCCATCTGTGTTGCTGTGTGTGCATTTAGTCTGTTGCCTCTAACCGCTGCATGGTATTAGGAGGTGTGCCTCCAGTCATCCCCCAGCGATGGGCTCCAGATGGCCTCCAACTCTGCCCCATGAACCTACCGACTTGAACATAACAGAACATGTCCTTTATGGACGGGTGTGAAAGTGCCTTTGAATATATAACCAGGAACGACCCTCTGTATGCATAGGCCTAATATGACCAAGCACTGACAATATGCCTAGGCTAGTCTGCAAGCCCACCATTGGTGCATGACGGTCCCTCTATTTCCACATCCTATCAACACTAGACATTACCCAGTTTTCTAATTTTTGTCCTTCTAACAAGGTTAAAGGGATAACTATTTGTTGCTTTAATTTGTATTTCTCTAACTACAATGACTTTGAGATGATTGCTTGTTAGGCCTTGGGTTTCCTCTTCTCATATCCTTGGCCAATTTTCTATTAAAGCTTGTTTTCTTGTTCATTTTCTAGGGCTTCTTTCTATTCTTGTTAGGTTTTGATACTGCAGGTTACCTTCCTCCAGTCTGTTTATTACAGGGGTTCTTAACCAGGGGTCTACGCGTCCATGCAAAGAGTTCAGGGGGTCTGTGAGCTTGAATTGAAAAGCAATCAACTTATTATCTTTATTTTCTCTGACCTCCGATGTTGAGTGTCATAAAACTATCTGCCACTGCATTCTGAGAAGGGGTCCATGGTTTTCACCTGATAGGCAAAGAGGTTCGTGGAACAAAAAAAGTTTTTCTTTGAAAAACTCTTTACTTTTGACATATTCATGTTCTTTTTTCCTAACATTAAGGGCTTTTTGCTTTACATAATTTTTACTGAGCTAAGCTTAAGAGTTTAAATATACAGTTGAATGACAAATGTGTATACTCATGTAACCACTACCTTAAAGTTCCCTCTTTCCCCTTCTAATCAATCCCCCTACAAAAGGCAAATACTTTTCTAATTTTCATCACAAGGTAGTTTTTCCAATTCTAGAACTTCATATAAATGGCATCAGATGGATGCTTTCGTGGCTGGTTTCTTTAATAAATCAATATGCTTTTCAGAATCATTCATGTCATTGCATGTATCAGTAGTTCATTCTTTTTTATTGCTGAATAGTATAACATTGTGAGAATTTGTTTATCCATTCACCTACATGGACATTAGGGCTGCTTCTAGCTTTTTGACTATTATGAATAAAGCTGCTATACCCATTTGTGTACAAGCTTTGTATGTATGTATGTATATGTGTGTGTGTGTGTGTATATATATTTCGGTAAATACCTAAGAATAGAATTTGCTGGGTCATAGGGAGGGTGTATTTTACCTCTACAAGAAACTGCCAAACAGTTTTCCAAAGTGGTTGTAATATTTTACACTCCAACAGAAATGAATGAGAGTTCCAGTTGCCCCACATCCTAGCCACCACATGATATTGCCCATGTTTTTAATTTTAGCCATTCTGATGTGTAGTAAGTATCTCATATTGGCTTTACCTTGCTTTTCCTTTATGTCTAATAATGTTGAATACCTTTTCATGTCCTTATTGGCCATATCTAAATCTTTGTAGAATGTGTTTTCAGGTCTCTTTTTGTTTTAAATTGTGTTGTCTTTTTTTAAAAAGCAATTTATTGAAGTATATCATTCATACATGAACATACACAAACCATAAGTGTCCAGAAAATTTCATGAACTTACAAAACAAACATGCACAACATCATACAGGGCTCCCACATATCACACACTCCCAAACACCCCACATTGTTGTGAAACATTTGCCAACAAATCATGAAAGAGCATCGTCAAGGTATTACTACTAACTATAGCCCATATCTACCTCCCCTATACATTTTTCTTAAAGATTTATTTATTTATTTATTTACTTTTATCTGTTTTAAAACCACCCCCCTCCCGTTTTTGCTGTTTCTGTGTCCATTCACTGGGAAATTCTCTGGTCCGTTTCCTGCCCTCTCTTCTCATCCTTCTCCTCCTGTCTTCACTGGGATTTGATCCTCGGAATCTCCGATGTGGGAGAGAGGAGTCCTACCGCCTGTGCCCCCTTAATTCCTGGTTTTCCAGTGCATCTTGTCTTAGCTCTCCCTTGTGTCACTCTCCTGTTACATCATCTTCTTGCTGCATAGCTCGCAGGGCCTGGCGGCGCACCTGAACTCAAGGCCTGACAGCGCACCTGCTCTCGTGGCCTGGTGGCACACCCACACACAGGGCCTGGTGGCCCACGCGCCTTCTATATTTTTCTTTTTTTAAATTTTTACGGGGAGGTCCCAGTGATCAAACCCAGGTCCTTCCATATGGTAGACGGACATCCTACCACCCGAGCCACATCTGTCCACCTACTATATCTCTCAAGGTTGACCAAAGATTCTCAAAGTTACAGTCTTTTCCCATACAGGATATAATAAGTCATATAATAAATTAGGCTTAGTTTATCACCAGTATTCTAAAAACCAGACCTAGGGAGAAAAACTAGGTCTGGGGATACATGCATGGTTTCTAATATAGTGAATGTTTAACCTACCCTGACTATCACAAAATCAGGTCAGCAAGAATATTTGCAGGTGTTGTCTTTTTATTATTGAATTATAGATGTTCTCTATATATTCTAGATGCAAGTCTTTGTCAGATGCATGCTTTGCAAATATTTTCTCTCTTTCTGTGGTTTGTCTTTTCATTTTTTTTTCTTTTTTTTTTTTAACTTTATTTTGTACATTTAATAATTGAAAACATAAACAATTAAAAACTAAAAAGTAAACACAGATGAATAAATATATACATTTCTCAAATATAATGGATACATGTAATTTTTTTTTAATCAAACAATATATTACACAATATATTTGATTCATAGTAATGCATTCATACAGTATTTGTCCCTTTGTGTCTGGCTTGCTTCACTGAACATAATGTCCTCCAGGTTCATCCATGTTGCCATATGCTTTATGACTTCATTTCTTCTTACAGCTGCATAATATTCCATCGTGTGAATAGACCACAGTTTGTTTATCCATTCATCTGTTGATGGACACCTAGGTTGTTTCCAGCTTTTGGCAATGGTGAATAATGTGGCTATGAACATCGGTGTGCAGATGTCTGTTCGTGTCACTGCTCTCAGTTCTTCTGGGTATATACCCAGTAGTGGTATTGCAGGGTCACATGGCAAGTCTATATTCAACTTCTTTAGGAACTGCCAAACAGTCCTCCATAGTGGTTGTACTATCATCCTGCATTCCCACCAACAGTGAAGAAGTGTTCCTATCTCTCCACATCCTCTCCAACACTTGTAGTTCTCTGTCTTTTTAATAGTGGCCATTCTGATAGGTTTGAAATGATATCTCATTGTAGTTTTGATTTGCATTTCCCTAATCATGAGTGATGTTGGGCATTTCTTCATGTGTTTTTTTTGCCATTTGTATTTCTTCTTCGGAGAAATGTCTATTAAAGTCTTTGGCCTATTTTTTAATTGGGTCATTTGTCTTTTTATTGTTGAGTTGTAACATCTCTTTATATATCCTGGATATTAAACCCTTATCATATATGTGATTTCCAAATATTTTTTCCCATTGAGTTGGCTGCCTTTTCACCCTTCTGACAAAGTCCTGTGGGGTACAAAAGTGTTTAATGTTGAGGAGGTCCCATTTATCTACTTTTTCTTTTGTTGCACGTGCTTTGGGTGTGAGGTCAAAGAAACCACCACCTACTACAAGGTCTTGAAGATGTTTCCCTACATTTTCTTCTAGTAGTTTTATGGTCCTGGCTTTTATATTAGATCTTTGATCCATTTTGAGTTGATTCTTGTATAGGGGGTGAGATAGGGGTCCTCTTTCATTCTTTTGGTTATAGATATCCAGTTCTCCTAACACCATTTGTTGAAGAGACTGTTTTTTTCCCATTAGGGTGGGCTTGGTAGGTTTGTCAAAGACCAGTTGACTGTATAGGTGAGGGTATATTTCTGGGTTCTCAATTCTATTCCACTGATCGATGTGTCTATCTTTATGCCAGTACCATGCTGTTTTGACCACTGTAGCTTTGTAATATGTTTCAAGGTCAGGCAATGAAATTCCTCCCACGTTGCTCTTCTTTTTTAGAATGCTTTTGGCTATTCGGCTGCATTTACCCTTCCAGATGAATTTGGTAATTGCCTTCTCTAATTCTGTAAATTAAGCTGTTGGGATTTTGATTGGTATTGCATTGAATCTATAAATCAGTTTGGGCAAGATTGACATCTTCACGATATTTATTCTTCCAATCCATGAACACGGAATGTCTTTCCATTTGTTTAGGTCTTTTTAAATTTCTTTTAGCATTGTTTTATAGTTTTCTGCATATAGGTCCTGTACTTCCTTGGTTAAATTAACTCCTAGGTATTTGAGTCTTTTTGTTGCTATTGAAAATGGAATTTTCCACCTGATTTCCTCCTCAGATTGTTCAGTACTAGTGTACAAAAACATTACTGATTTTTGCGTGTTGATCTTATATCCTGTCACTTTGCTAAACTCATTTATTAGTTCAAGTAGCTTTGTCATGGATACTTCAGGATTTTCTAAATACAGGATCATGTCATCCGCAAACAGTGAGAGTTTTACTTCCTCTTTTCCTATTTGGACGCCTTTAATTTTTTTGTCTTGTCTAATTGCCCTAGTTAGAACTTCTAGTACAATGTTGAATAACAATGGTGACAGTGGGCATCCTTGTCTTGTTCCCAATCTTAGGGGGAAAGCTTTCAACCTTTCCCCATTGAGTATGATGTTGGCTGTGGGTTTTTCATATATGCCTTTTATCATATTGAGGAATTTTCCTTTTATTCCTATCTTTTGAAGTATTTTTATCAAAAAAGGATGTTGGATTTTGTCGAAAGCCTTTTCTGCATCTATTGAGATGATCATGTGGTTTTTTTCCTTCAATTTGTTAATGTGGTGTATTACATTGATTGATTTTCTTATGTTGAACCAGCCTTGCATACCAGGAATAAATCCCACTTGATCGTGATGTATAAGTCTTTTGATATGCTGTTGTATTCGATTTGCAAGTATTTTGTTGAGAATTTTTGCATCTATGTTCATGAGAGAGATTGGTTTGTAATTTTCTTTTCTTGTGGAATCTTTATCTGGCTTTGGTATTAGGGTGATGTTGGCTTCATAAAATGTGTTGGGTAATTTTCCCTCCTCTTCAATTTTTTGGAAGAGTTTAAACAGGATTTGGTGTTAATTCTTTTAGAAATGCTTGGTAGAATTCACCTGTGAAGCCATCTGGTCCTGGACTTTTCTTTGCTGGGAGATTTTTGATGATGGATTCAATCCCCTTAATTGTGATTGGTTTGTTAAGTTCTTGTATTTCTTGTTGTGTCAGTGTAGGTTGGTTATGAGTTTCTAGAAATCTGTCCATTTCATCCAGGTTGTCTAATTTGTTGGCATATAGTTTCTCATAATATCCTCTTATGATTCTTTTTATTTCTGTGAGGTCATTTGTAATTTCCCCCCTTTCATATCTGATTGTATTTATTTGCATCTTCTCTCTTTTTTTCTTTGTTAATCTAGCGAGGGGTTTGTCAATTTTATTGATCTTCTCAAAGAAACAGCTTTCGGTTTTCTTGATTTTCTCTATTGCTTTTCTGTTCTCATTTTCATTTATTTCCGCTCTAATCTTTATTTTTTCTTTCCTTCTTTTTGCTTTGGGATTGGTTTGCTGTTCTTTTTCTAGTTTCTCAAGTTGTTCAGTTAAATCTTTGAGTTTAGCTCTTTCTTGTTTCTTAATATAGGCATTTAGGGCTATAAATTTCCCTCTCAAGACTGCCTTTGCTATATCCCATAAGTTTTGATATGTTGTGTTCTCATTTTCATTTGTCTCAATATATTTACTGATTTCACTTGCAATTTCTTCTTTGACCCACTGAATATTTAGGAGTGTGTTGTTCAGTCTCCACACATTTGCAAATTTCCTTTTTTCCTGTCTGTTATTGATTTCTAGTTTCATTCCATTATGATCTGAGAAGGTGTTTTGTATAATTTCAATCTTTTTATATTTATTGAGAGCTGTATTGTGACCTAACATGTGGTATATCCTGGAGAAAGATTCATGGGTACTTGAGAAGAATGTATAACCCGCTGAGTTTGGATGCAGTGTTCTGTATATGTCTGTTAGGTCTAACTTGTTTATCATATTGTTCAAGTTCTCTGTTTCCTTGTTGATCTTCTGTCTAGTTGTTCTATCTAATGATGTGAGAGGGGTGTTGAAGTCTCCGACGATTATTGTAGAAATGTCTATTTCTCCCTTCAGTTTTGCCAGATTTTGTCTCATATATTTTGGGGCACCCTGGTTAGGTGCGTAGATATTTATGACTGTTATATCTTCCTGGAGGATCGTCCCTTTTATTAATATATAATGGCCTTCCGCATCTCTTATAACTTTTTTGCATTTGAAGTCTGTTTTGTCTGATATTAGTATAGCTACCCCTGCTCTTTTCTAACTACTATTCGCGTGGAGTATCTTTTTCCAACCTTTTACTTTCAGCCGGCTTGTATCCTTGTGTCTGAGGTGAGTTTCTCGTAAGCAGCATATGGATGGCTCATGTTTTTTTTATCCATTCTATCAGCCTGTATATTTTGATTGGGGAATTTAATCCATTCACATTCAATGATATTACTGAAAATGCACTATTTATTTCCTCCATTTTATTCTTTGGTTTTCATATGTCATCTTATTTTTGTCTCTCTTTTTACTCTTTTGGTTATCCTTTCTGCTTTTCTTTCTTCTATACTCTCCTCCAATCCTCTCTCTCCTGTCTTTTTTTTTCAGGTTCTAAGGCTTCCTTTAATATTTCCTGCAAAGGTGGATTCTTTTTTGCAAACTCTCTTAGTTTCTGTTTGTTTGTGAATACTTTATACTCACCTTCATATTTGAAGGACAGTTTTGCTGGATAAAGAATTCTTGGCTGGCAGTTTTTCTCTTTCAGTTTCCTAATTGTATCATACCACTGTCTTCTCGCCACTGTCTGTCTTAGAGAAATCTGCACTAAGTCTTACTGGACGTCCTTTGTACGTGATCGTTTGCTTCTCTCTTGCTGCTCTGAGAATTTTCTCTTTATCTTTTACATTTGACATTCTGAATAATATGTGTCTTGGCATAGGTCTATTTGGATTTATTCTTATTGGGGTACGGTGTGCTTCTTGAACATGTAAGTTCATTTCTTTCGTGAGAGTTGGGAAATTTTCAGCTATTATTTCCTCAAATACTCTTTCTGCCCCTTTTCCTTTCTCTTCTCCTTCTGGAACTCCCATGACACGTATGTTGTTGCGTTTTGTGTTGTCATTCAACTCTCTGAGCCCCTGCTCAATTTTTTCCATTCTTTTCTCTCTCTGTTCTTTTCTCTCTTCAATTTTAGCTGCTCTGCCTTCAGTATCACTTATTCTTTCTTCTATCATTTTGAGTCTGCTGTTGTATGCTTCAAATGTATTTTTGACTTCACCTATTGTGTCTTTCATTCCCATGAACTCCGTTACTTTTCTGTTCATGATTTCAAATTCTTCTTGCGTTCGCTCAATGACTTCTTGATGTCATTGATCTCTTTAACTATATTCTCTTTCATCTCATTAATTTGATTTTGGAAGTTTGTGCTCATCTCACTGATTAGTTCTTTCAAATTCTGCATCTCTTCTGGGACATTGCTGTATTCCTTTTCTTGGGCCATATCTTCTATTTTCTTAGTATGGCTCGTAATCTTTTGCTGGTGCTTAGGCATCTGGTTAGGTTGTATTTTACTTAGATGCTCTATCTCTTTCTCTTTTATAGGGTTTTAGTGTCAGGAGGCTGTGAGTTACCACAGCTCTTTGATTTTTGGCTCAACCTTGATTGTTAGGATTGTTCTGCTGGTTGCTCAAAACTGGGCACTGGACCCAGTGATTGGTTGTAGAGTCGTTTCCTAGGGCCTTGGGCAGGGAGGCTATAGAGGTCAGGAAAAGCCTCTCTTATTAATTTTCTTACGTGCACTTCCTTGGTCTGCCAGGAGATGGCGCTTGTTTGCAGCTCTCAATTCAATGCCTGGTCGGAGTGTATTTGTTGTGACACAGACCAGATCAATGTGATAGAACTTCCTGTCTGGGGACTAGGAGCCCTGTGATTCAAACTTTCTGAGACAGTTCTCCAGACTTCTCTCGTAGCGCCCCCCTTTTCCCAGCTAGGAAATATTTCCACTCCCTTCTGAATCCTCAACAATCAGTCCCTGTTAGTAGAGGAGGAGATTGGGAGGTTTGTATATCTTTAGCCCCTTGCAGGCTCCAAGGCAAACAATGGCGCTGCCCCACCCGGCCTGGAAGGACTCTCGGGACAGGGCAGACCAAACCTGGGAGTCCAAAGCAGGATAAGCCCCAGGCTCTCTCTCCCCTCTCCCGTGGTGTCCTCAACAATTAGTTCAGGCTAGAAGAGAGGGAGGTTGCGAGGGTCGGATTTCTCCAGTCCTTTCTAGGCTCCCAGGGCAAACCGCCATGTGGAAGGGTCCGTGGGGCTCAGCAGACCAAATTTCAGGTGAGAACCTGAGTCATCCTAAGGCTGTGTCCCTCTCTCTCCCCTTTCCGGGAGTGGCAGATCCCTGAAGCCCCCTTTGTTTGTGGTCGCAGGCCCAGGGGCCCGAGAATTCTGAAGAGTGTGGGGGAGGGTGCCGGCAGCAGCAGAAGCTGCTACTTGCAACTCACAGTTCTGTAGTCGCGATTTCCCTCTTCGGTCCCTCTCTCCTCTGGGTGTGTGCAGGCTTCACCTGCTGACCTAAACCCTAGAAGATCTTTTTCGGGGCTGTTTCCGCTTGTCCTCTAGCTATTTTTCTGGAGAAGAGATTCCCGTGTCTTACTAGTCCGCCATCTTCCTGCACGTCCTGACTTTTCATTTTTAATGATGTCTTTTGATGAAGACTTTATATTTTTGAAGCCTAATTTATCAATTTTTATCTTTTATAAAAGTTGGTGCTGTTTGAGACTTCTCCAAGAATTATTTGCCTACCCCAAGGCTGTGAAAATATTCTCTTGATTTTTCTTCTAGAGTCTTTTTGGTTTTACATTTAGATATAGTCTCCATTTCAATTTAAATTTTGTCTGTAGTGTGAGGTAATGGTTGAGATTCAGTTTTTTCCTTACAGAGATCTAATTATTCTAGCAACCTTTCTTGAGAAGTCTTTTCTTTCTCCATTGAATTACCTTGATGCCTTTGTTGAAAATAGACCCCCATATATATACATATGGGCCTATTTCTGGATACTATTCTGTTTTATTGACCTATATATCTATCTTTAGACCATTACCACATTGTCTTGACTGTTGTGGCTTTATAGTAAGTTTTGAAATGAGGAAGGATAAGTCCTCCAACTTTCTTCTTCTTTTTCAAGGTTGATTTGTATATTCTAGGTCTCTTACATTTCTATATAAATTTTAGAATCCACTTGTCAATTTCTTCAAGAAAGCCTGCTGTAATTTTTATTGGAGTGTGTATTGAATCCATAGTTAAATTTGGAGAAAATTAACATTAACATAATTGTTGTCCAATCCATAAACATGACATATCTATTTGTTTAGGTTTCTTTCATTTCTTTTGTCAATCTTTTGTAGTTTTTAGGGTAGAGGTCACATACATCTTTTGATAAATTTATTCCAAAGAATTTTATGTTTTTGAAGGCATTGTAAATGGTATTATTTTTTAAATTTCATTTTCTAATTGTTTGTGCTACTATAGAGATAAAATAGATTTTTATATTGACCTTGTATCCTGAGGTTGTAGATTTCTTAAGATTTTCCACACACAATCATGTTACCTGAGGGGGAAAATAAAAACAATATTGCTTCTTTCTAATCTTTATGCCTTTCACATTTCTTTTTCTTATTGCACTGGCTAGAATATCTGCTGTAATGTTGAATAAAAATGGTGAAAGGAAACATCTTGACTTTGTTCTTAAATCTGGGGCAAAGTATTCAGTTTTTTAGTATCTAGTATGAGGTTAGCTATAGGTTTTTCATAGACATCTTTATCAGATTGAAGAAATTCCCTTCTATTATAGATTAGTTTTTTTAAAATCATAATTGGGTGTTGAATTTTATCAAATAATTTTTATAGTATGAATGCATTACTATGAACCAAATATATTGTGTAATATATTGTTTGATTCACACACACAAAAATAATTTTTATGCATCTATTAAAATAACCCTATGATTTTTATTCTGTTAATATGGTGAATCACATTGATTGCCTTTTGAATGTTAAGCCAAAATTGCATTCCTGGAATAAATTTCATTCAGTCATGATGTATTATCCTTTTTAAATATTGTTGATTTAGATTCACCAATATTTTGTTAAGAATTTTTGCATGCATGGTTATGAGAAATCTCAGTCTATTTTTTCTTCTTGTTATATCCTTGTCATATTTTGGTATCTGGATTATTCTGACATAAAATGTGTGGAAGTGTTCCACCCTCCTTTGTTTTCTGAAAGAATGTATAAAGAATTTTATTATTTCTTATTTAAATCTTTTATATTAATTCACTAATAATGCCATGTCTGGCTGGAATTTTCTTTATGGAAAGATTTTTTATTACAAATGCAATTTCTTTAATAGATATAGAGCTATTCAGGTTTTCTTTTCTTCTTATGCTGGTTTAGTAACAGTTTTGTCTACTTCATTTAACTTGTTGAATTAATGCCATACACAGTTACTTGTTTATAATGTTCCCTTTTCATCCTTTTAATATCTGTAGGATCAGAAAGTATGTCTCCTCTGCCGTTTCTGATGTTGATAATTTGTATTTTTCTCCTTTTTCTTTTTCAGTCTAGCTAGGTATTTGTCTTAGTGTAATAAAGTATCGCAAACTGAATGCCTTATTAATAACAGAAATTTGTTGTCTCACAGTCTAGAGGCTACAAGTCCAAAGTCAAGCTGTCAGCAGGGTCATGGCTCCTCTTCAACCAGGCAGGGAGAACCTGCCCCATGTCCAGCCTAGCCTCTGGTGGTTTGCTGGCAACCCATGGCATGCTCTGCCTCACTTGCCACACAGCCTTCCACCCTCATCTGTCTGTGTCAACATTTCCTCTTCTTATGAGAACATGATCATATTGGATTACTCCAGGATTACCTCATTTTAATTTGCCTAATTCCACCTGTAGCAACCATAATTCCGAAGGTCACATTCTGAGGTACTAGGGATTAGAACTTTCACATATATTTTGGGAGGACATGATTCAATCCACATCAGTTTTATCAATTTTAATTTTTTTAAAGTAAAGCTTTTTTTGGTTTTGTTGATTTGTCTCTATTGTTGGTTTCCTGTTTCACTGATTTCTGCTCTTGTATTTATTTCCTTTCTTCTACATACTGCATTTACTTTATTTTGGTTTGTTTTTCTAGTTTCCCAAGTTAGAAGCTTATATAATTGGTGTAAACCTTCCTTCTTTTCTAGTACAAGCATTTAAAACTATAAATATCCCCCTAAGGACTGCTTTAACTGCATCCCACAAATGTTGATATGTGTTTTTCCTTATTATTAATCCAAACTATTTTCTAATTTATCTTATGATTTCTTTTTGACCCACAAATTGTTTAGAAATAAGTTTCTTAATTTTCAATTTTTAGAAAATTTCATTTTTCTTATTGCTATTGGTTTTTTTTAATATGTATTTCCGCCCCCCCCCCCCCCCGAGATGGCTCCCTTATCTGTTTGCTCATTATTTTTGCTTATTGTTTTTGCTCATTGTTTGCATTCATTGTCTGCTCATTGGTTTTTGCTCGATGTCTGCTTGTTGTTTGTCTTCTTTAGGAGGCACTGGGAACCAAACCTAGGACCTCCCATGTGGGAGGCAGGAGCTCAACTGCTTGAGCCACATCTACTCCCCTCTATTGATTTTTTTTTTGTTTTTTTTTTTTTTTTGGTAAATCAAATAATTGCAATCGCAACTTATTATGTATCCAGTACTGTACTAGTTACCTTAATATATTATTTAATGCTCACAGCAATCTTGCAAAACAAATATTATCTCATTTTACGGATGTTGAAACTGGGGCTCGCAGAACAAAGTAACTTGCCCAAGGTTAGCAGGTGGCTTAGTAAATTTCAGAGCCAAGATCTCAGCCCACGACTACTTTTTTCTTTTTCCTCCCTTCTATAATATTGTTTTGCATAGTTGAGATCACATAAATATAGAAGTTTGAATCTTACTTTGTGAACATTATTATGACAAGAACATTTTCTTTCCCATGTCATCAGAAATGTTTCTTAGGTAATATTTCTATTGGTGTTGACTGCATATAGTTGTATCAATTTGTTTTTGTTATATTACATTTATTACATTATTTTATAACATATAGATAATGTTATAGTGAGTATGTTTGTCAATCAATTTATTCCCCTATCAGCAGTTTAAGAGAATACTTATCTCATCCTCCCCAATGCTGGGTAGTCTCATCTTTTAAACTTTGGTAGTGACAAATGACATGTCATGGTTATTTTTTCTTTAATAATTAATAAAGTTTAATATTTTTCAAGTATTAGTTGGTCACATGTATTTTTTTTCTCTTGTGAAGTGACCATCAGTTCCTTTACTTTTATCATTTTGAGTTTTAGCAATGTTTATGTATCTGTGGACACCCTTTATATATAAAGACTCAATCTTTTGCTGTCATGATTGTTGGGGCAGTTTGTTATTTTTGCTGCACTAGGGTCCTTTGACCAAGAAGCAAACTTAGCATCCAAGTCATTATGCCACTTGAGAGCCGCTGTGTGACCATGGTCTTCAGAGAGGAGGTGACTCTGCTTTTAGCTGTTCATCTTCCACATAGGAGTCCTTTCGCTGCCTCTGGACAAGGGGTCGTGCCTGGGCTTCCTGCCCTCCTCTTGTGCACGGGTGCAGGTACACATACTTGTATATTTACGTGCGTCTCGTCAGCAAGACCCAGCCAGAGTTCAGCGCAGTCTCTGATTAGCCCCTCTATTGGTTTTTTTTTTTTTTTTTTTTAAAGATTTTATTTATTTATTCATTCATCCCCCCCTTGCTGCCCGCCATCGCTGGGTCAGCCAACCACGCCATGCGGGCGGGCCCCCACCAGGAGGTCCCGGGAACCGAACCCGAGGCCTCCCATATGGTAAACGGGAGCCCTACTGATTGAGCCACAGCCGCTTCCCCCTCTATTGGTTTTTAATTCATTTCTGCGGTGGTTAGAAGACACACACTGTGTAATTTCAGTCTTTTGACCTGTATTGAGACTTGTTTTATACATCAGGAAATAGCAGTTGTTGGGTATAGTGTTCTGTCAATATCAATTAAGTCAATTTGTATAATAATGTTATTCAAATCTTCTATTTCCTTTCTAAATTCTTGTTTTTCTCTGCTTGTTCTATTAATTACTGTAAAGAAGGTATTAAAATAAACTACATATTTGTGGATTTGTCTGTTTCTTCCTCTGGTTCTTTCCTTTTTTGTTTCATGTATTTTAAAGGTTTGCTCTTTGATGTTTACACATTTGGGATTATTATATCTTCATGATGAATTTCACCTTTTATCATTATGAAATGACCCTCTTTATCTCTGATAATACTCTTTGTCTTGAAATCTAATTTATCTGATATTAATATAGTCATGCTAGCTTGCTTATGTATAGTGTTTTCATGACATATCTGCCTCATCCTTTTATGGTCAACCTGTCTCTTTATAAAACCACTTCTCCTATAAACAGCATATAGTTGGGTGTTGCCTTTTTATTCATTCTGACAATCTCTGACTCTTAATTGTACATTTACATCTAATATAATTATTGATATGTTTGGGTTTTTCTACTATGTTGCTATTTATTTTCTGTCTCTCTCTGTTCTTTGTTCATACATTTCTTTTCTGTTTTCCTTGGTTTAATTGAGTATTTTTTTAGTATTTCAGTGGCTTTTTAACTATATTTATTTGCATCTGTTTGGAATGGTTGCTCTAGGGATTACAATATACATTCTTATCATATCACAGTCTACCTTAAATTTAATATTATATCACTTTATATATAAGGTTAAAACTTCATAACAGTATAATTCCATTCATATCCCTTTCATTCTTTTATACTATTATATTACTTTCTTCTACACAAGCTATAAATCCCATAATAAACTATTATTATTTTTGCTTTAAAACTATTGATTGAATTTTAAATAATGCAAGAAAATCAATAATATATTTGATATTAACTCACATATTTACCATTTTTTAAAAGATTTATTTATTTACTTTTATCCATTTTTACTCCCCCCCACATACCACCCCCCATTTTTGCTGTTTTTGTGTCCATTCGCTGGGCAATTCTCTGTGTCTGTTTCCTGCCCTCTCTTCTCATCCTTCTCCTCCTCTCTTCACTAGGACTCGATCCTGGGGACCTCCAATGTGGGAGAGAGGTGTTCTGTCACCTGTGCCACCTCAGTTCCTGGTTTTTGGCGTGTCTCATCTTGACTCTCCTTTGTGTCACTCTCCTGTTACATCATCATCTTGCTGCATGGCTCGGCAGGGCCTGGTGGTGTACCTGCGCATGGGGCTGTGACTTCTATATTTTTCTTTATTTTTAACGGGAGGTCCCGGGAATCAAATCCAGTTCCCACCATATGGGAGATAGACGCTTAACCATTTGAGCCACATCCGCCCCCCCCCATGTATTTACCATTTTTGACACTCTTGATTTCTTCCTGTAGGTCTGAATTTTCATCAGACATTATTTCTCTTCAGCCTGAAGAACTTCCGTAGCATTGCTTTTAGTGCGGGCCTGCTGATAATGAATTCTAACAGCATTTGTTTATCTGAAAAATAGTTTTATATCATCTTCATTTTTTAAAGTGTTTATTCTTAATATAAAAGTTTAAGCTGATTTTTTTTGGCACTTTAAAGGTGCTATTCCATTGTTTCTTATGAGAAGTCAGCCCAACCATTATTCTTTGTGCTCAGGATTTGCTGAGTCTCCTGGATTAAAGAGTGATGAGTTTTGTTCTAGCATAAAGTCTGAGTACCGGCAGATCACCCTGACCTTATGGAGACTTGGTTTTATCCTTTGTTAGGGGAGGTCTATTTGATTTTGCCATTAGTCCTAAGATGTAGCCCTTAATCTTGGGACATGGTTTTAACCCCTAAGGCATGGTCCTTCTGAATTGTCAATGGAAATCCAGATGTGTTTGCCACATCCGCCTAACTTGGCAGGATTTAAATTCCAAACTCTTTTTTCCCAGTGCTGAGCAGCCACTGAAATTTCTGCTTGGCTCTTTCAACTTTCCAGTTGTTGTTTTCCTCATGAGCTCCTTGGAAACCTTTCCCACATATGAGCAGTTCAGGAGTGGCTGAGGATTTGAGTGGAATTTATGTTCAGATTTTGGGGCTCCTTCCTCTGTGACTCACTCTATTCTGTGCTCTCCTTCCTCAATTTCCAGCTGCTCTAGCAGTCCTGAACCTCTGACTCTTCAAGCTCAACAAGGTTTCCTTTCTGCTTGAGCTCTATACATTAGACCATGCCGCAGGTGAGTGCCCCCAGGGAAAAAGCCAGGGAAAAGAAAGTCTTACCAAGAAGGATGATATCCCCTCCAATCTGACTGCTTTTAGTCACTTTTCTATAACTAAATAGAACAAAAAATAAACAGTTTAGTATTTATAATATTTTGTCCAGATTTTATAATGTTATTGACAGGAAACTCAATTCAATACAAGCTACTCTGCTATTGCCAAAAACTAGAAATCTCTGATGTATGATTTTGAAGTTTTATGTAAGAACTTGCCCCCTGGATCCCAAAGATATTCTCCCACATTGTCCTCTATTAATTTTATAACTTCACCTTTTTTTTTTTAAAGACTTATTTTTATTTATTTAGTCCTGCCCCCCACCACGCCCTCGTTGTTTTGTGCTCCCTGTCTGCTCTCTGTGTGTTCTTCTGTGTCTGCTTGTCTTCTCTTCAGGTGGCACCAGGAACCGATCCTGGGACCTTCCTGAGTGGGAGAGAGGAGCTCAATCTCTTATACCACTTCAGCTCCCTGGTCTGCTGTATCTCTCTCTCTTTTTTTTTTTTTTTTTAATTTTATTTTGTGCACAGATGAATAAATATATACATTTCTCAATTAAATGTACTGGATACATATAAAAAATTTTTTTGAATCAAACAATATGTTACACAATATATTTGGTTCATAGTAACGCATTCATACAGTATTTGTCCTTTTGTGTCTGGCTTGCTTCACTGAACATAATGTCCTCCAGGTTCATCCATGTTGCCATATGCTTTATGACTTCATTTCTTCTTACAGCTGCATAATATTCCATCGTGTGAATAGACCACAGTTTGTATTGTCTCTCTTCTGTGTCTCTTTTTGTTGCATCATCTTGCTGCGCCAGCTCTCTGCATGGGCTAGCACTCCCGTGTGGGCCAGCACTCCACATGGGCCAGCTCGCCATGCAGGCCAGCTTGCCCTTCACCAGGAGGTCCCAGAAATCTAACCCCGGACTCCCTATGTGGTAGACGGGAGCCCAACCGCTTGAGCCACATCCGCTTCCCTATAACTTTACCTTTTATATGAAGGGTTTTAATCAATCTGAAGTTCACTTTTGAATGTAGTGTTAAATAGATATCCAGTTTATTTTTCTCCACATGGAGCCAGTTTATCTAACAGATTTACTACTAAACAATCATCCATCCTCTCCTAATGATTTGGGGGTACTACCTTTATATATATTAAGTCCCCACATGAAAGCACCTCTAAACTCTTTATTCTGTTCCATTGATCTATTTTTCTGATTTTGTGCCAATACTACTATTACCTACTATTACCATGGTTTTATAATATGCCTTAGCATCCAGTGGGGCAGGTCACTCTTCTCCCTTTACTCTTTCTTGTAGACCTTATTCATTCATATAAATTTTATAATTTTTTCAAGTCCCTAGAAAAACCAACCAAAAATTTTTATAGGATTAAATTGAGTTGGAAGATTAATTTGAAAAGAAATAAACTCCTAATGATATTAAGTCTTCTCATCCAAAAGCAGGAATATTTCTTCCTTAATTTGGTTATATTCTGTATCATGGATTAGTTTTCAATTTTTTTTCCATAGAGGTAGTTTGTATCTTGAGCTAATTAATTCCTAGATGATTTATAGTTTTTGTTACCATTTATGAATGGTATTCTTTCATCAGTTGTAACAAAGGTACCACACTAATGCAAAGTGTTAATAATAGGGAAAACTGCATGTGTGAGTGGGGGGTATATAGTAACTCTGTACCTTCTGCCTGATTTTTCTGTAAACCTAGAACTTCTCTTTAAATTAACAGCTCATTGAACTGTACCCTTAAAATCTTTACAGTGTATTGTTGAAAGTTTAACTCTGTTTTTATTTTGCTTTGTTTTGTTTTTAGGTTCCAGGGCCAGGGATTGAACCCAGGGCTTCATATGTGGGAAGCTGGTGCTCAACCACTGAGCCACAACAGCTCCCCTGAGTTGGTTTTTTCGTTTGTTTGCTTGTTGTTTGCTTTTCTGTTTTTAGGAGGCACCGGGGGACAAACCCAGGACTTCCTATGTGGGAAGCAGGCGCTCAACTGCTCAAGCCACATCTGCTCCCCTTATTGTGGTTTTGGTTTGAATTTCCCTGACAACCAATGATGTTGAGCATCTTTTCGTGTGCTTTATAGTCATTTGTATATCTTCTTTGACAAAATGTCTATTCAAGTCCTTGGTGCATTTTTAAATTGGGTTGTTTGTCTTTTGTTGTTGAGTTGTAGGAGTTCTTTATGTATTCTGGATATTAAACCCTTATTAGCATGATTTCTAACTATTTTCTCCCATTCTATAGGTTGTCTTTTCACTTTTTTGATAATGTCCTTTAATGAACAAAAGTTTTAAAATTTAGATTTACGTATTTTTGTTGTTGTTGTTCATGCTTTTGGTGTCATATCTAGGAAATCATTGCCAAATCCAAGATCATGAAGATTTCCCCCTTTATTATCTTCTAATAATTTTATGGTTTTACCTATTATATTTGGGTCTTTGATCCATTTTGTGTTGATTTTTGTATATGGTGTGAGGTAGGGGTTTGTCTTAATATTTTTGCATATGGACAGCCAATTTTCCGAGTACTATTTGTTAAAGAGACTGTTATTTCCCCACTGAATATACTTGGCATCCTTCTTGAAAATCATTTGGCCATATATGTTGGGTTTAGTTCTGAATTCTCACTTCTATTCCATTGGTCTATCCTTATGTCTATCCTTGTGCAGTAGCACATTCTTTTGATTACTGTAGCTTTATAGTAAGGGTTTTTTTGTTTGTTTTTTGTTTTGTAGTAAGTTTTGAAATCAGGAAGTGTGAGACTTTCAACTTTGTCTTCTTTTTAAAAATTGTTTTTGACTGTCTGGGGCCCTTTGTGGTAAAACATTACTTTTAATAGATATATAGTAGATAGTCAATAGATCCATGTTGATTGGTTCAGTTCTCCTTCCCTTCATATAGGAACAATGAATCTCACTAGCTCTACTTATCCTGTACCATTTCCTAATGGGAAAACCACAAATGTAATCTTTTCTAACCCCATTTCAATTACTCGACAAGATTGAATAATTATTTATTGAACACTTATTTTCCAGATGCTTGGAATATATTGATGAACAAGCAGAACTTTGCCTTTGAAGAGTTTGCTTTCTAGTGGGGAGAGACAGATGATAAATATAACTAAATAAATTATATGGCACACTTAAAGATGACAAGCACTATGGGGAAAAGACTACTAGGACAGGGTAATGGGGGATCAGGAGTGTGGAGAGAGAGGTGGAAGAGACAGTTTGCAATTTTACAAAAGGGGGTCAGTGCAGGTCTCATTGAGCAGGAGACACTTGGCTAAAAACTTGATGGAAGGCAAGAAGGGAAGGAGAAGAGACTTCTAGGCAGAGAGGTCTTTCAAAGAGCAAGGAGGGGGTGGTGGATGTGGCTCCCATATGGAGGGACCTGGGTTCGATCCCTGGGACCTCCCAATAAAATAAAGAAAAATATAGAAAGCGTGCGGGCCACCAGGATTTGTGTACAGGTGTGCTGCCAGGCCCTGCTGAGCCACACAGCAAGATGATGACGTAACAGGAGGGTGACACAAGGGAGAGCCAAGACAAGACGTGCCGAAAAACCAGGAACTGAGGTGGCGCAGGTGGCAGAATGCCTCTCTCCCACATCAGAGGTTCCCAGGATGGAATCCGGGTAAAGACAGGAGGAGAAGGATGAGAAGAGAGAGGGCAGGAAACAGACACAGAGAATTGCCCAGCAAATGGACACAAAAACAAAAACAAATAAAAAAAAAAAACAGCAAAAAAATGGGGGTGGGGTGCTTAAAATGGATAAAAGTAAAAATAAATCTTTAAAAAAAAAAAAAAAAGAGCAAGGAGGCCAATGTGGCTGGAGCAGAGTGAGGAAAGGAGATTGTGCAGGGCTTTGTGGAGTTTTGACAAATCTTTTACTCTTATTTTGGGGGTTTTGAGCAGAGGAGTGACATTGTCTGAGTTACAATTTATGAGAATCACTCTGACTGCTAAGAATAGACTGTAGAAGCCGGGGGTGCTTTAGTTTGCTAGGGCTGCTATGACAAATACTATAGACTGGTTGGCTTAAACAACAGAAATATATCTTCTCACAGTTTTGGAGGCAAGAAGTCCAAAATCAAGACCTTGCTTTCTCCAAAGCCTATAGCATTCTGGTGCTGGCTTGCTAGCAATCAATTTCTGCCTCTGTCACATTGCTATCTAGCTCCTTTGATCTCCTCCTGTGGTTTCTTTTCCTCCTGCTTAGTCATCTCTATCTCTGTGTAGATTTCTTCTCCCTCTAAGGACTCCAGTAATATTGGATTAAGGCCCACCCTGAGTCAATTTGCCCTTATCTAAATAGGATCAAGGATCCTACATGATTCAATCTACCACACTGAGAGATCAGTAAGGAGTCTGTTGCAGTAATCCAGCCGAGGGGTGATAGTGGCTAGCAGTAGAGGTGGTAGGAAATGGCCAGATTCTGTATATGCCTGAAGAAAAGCCAACATCTACCATGGCATGTGTGGGCATCTTCTGTTTGTTTCTCTGGATCCACCCTCCAGCCCTCTCCACTCTGCTTGGTGCCCTGGGAGAAGTGACCTACATGAACTGTATAAATGGACTCTTTTGTCCTCTGCTTCCCACTGGGCTTGGCAAAAGGAATACTAGAAGGGATCTAAGGAAAGGAGAAGTGTGGGGTTGAGCTATAGTTCCCTGACTCCTTCCCTGCCGGTTTGCCTGAGGCCACAGCTCTGATCTGGCAGCCCACTCCAGCAAACTGTTCCTCTAGGTTGGGTAATGGCTCCTTCCCTTGCCAATCGGACCTAGGTCACAGCACCCTGCTCTTGGCAGCCCCAGGGCACTGTATTATAATTTGTGGTTTTTGCTAAACCCTGCCCATAAATTTGTAAACAATCCCTTCAGTAAGCTCTCCACAAAACAGCCAGTTTGAATGTGCCACCTGTTTCCTGCTAAGGCCCTGACAGAGAAAGGATATGGGTGATGAATGAAAGTGGAGCTAAGGTTGGTCCCTTTGGCTACCAGCCCTGATGTTTGCCAGGTTTTCCTCATCTGTACAACTCTGTGCCCCAAAACTGTCCAAGGCAACTTGTGGGAACTTCATTCCCATTAGAAGTAAACAATTTGTATAGAGCTTCAAGTGTCCAACCCCAGGCCTGGCGGTGGTAAGGAAAGAGCACTTGACAAGGAGTCAGGAGGCTCCCTGGTCTGACTTCTCCAGATTAACTGTCTGAACAACCATTAGCAAGTTACTTGACTGCTCTGAGCCTCAGTTTCCTCATCTGTAAACTTCGTAATAATAAACTCTAACTCAAAGAGTGGGAGGAAAGATCAAGCACCAAAGCCTGTTTCAAAAGCTTGTGATCTGGTGCGTGAGCTTCAGAGGCAGAATGTCACAATTTGTATTCTAAGCCTGCAATTTACAAGATGCATGACCTTGAGGATTTTCTAGTTTCAGTTTTCTCATCTATAAAATGAAAATAATAATTGCATATACTACATCAGTTTATTGTGGAATTTAAATGAAATGATTCTGTGCCTGGCAAGTAAATGTTCAATAAATGTATGTAGTTAGTAAATATTAAATTACTTCCTTTCTTCCCTTCTATGAAACAAGGGATTGAACCTATTATTTTATAAGGTAAAAAAATTTTTTTCTGACACTGAGTCTAGGGTCTTTTGAAAATTTTATTATGTATTTTTCAAGATTATACAAAAATGAATGCATAATGTAACAGTCACCCATGAACCCACTGGCAGCTTAATAAATAAACATTACCTGCCCCCGTTTTGCTCTTGGTTCTATCTACATGAATGTCTGAACAATATATATATATATAGCATGAATTTCCATGTTTTAAATTTTTATATAGTTGGTATCATATAAATTCATTTGCATCTTGTTTTTTGCCCCTCATCATTATGTTTGTGAGATTCATTCATTTTGATGTGGGTAGATCCTGTTTATTAGTTTTCACTGCTGTATGGTATTACATTGTATGAATTTACCACAGTTTATTCATGCATTCTCCTGCTCTTAGACATTTAAATTGTTTCCAATTTGGGGGGATTACAAACCAAGCTGTTCTGAACATTCTGATCATTGTCTCCTTGTGCCCCTGTGCAAATTTCCAAGTCTGAGTTTTTGAGTTTCTTTTAAGCCACACCAGATGCTGGTATGAGCTCCAACAGTGATTGGGGGGAGGAGGGCCGGGGAAGACTGGACTGGAGGTAGAGGTGAGAGGGATGGTGGAGCTCAATCTTATTTAACAGGTTCTGAAGGCTTGGTAAGTAACAGCTCTTAAAACACAATATTTTGAAGATTTAAGTGTAAATGAATCAGAGCCATATGGATTACATTTGCCTTAAATTACACAGAATTTAGAGCGAGGCATAGTGCCCCAGGGCCGAAGGTGCAGGCATTTCATGGACTGCCTTGCCTGCATTGCTCGCCAAGGAACTAGACTTCCCCGCCATCAGGCTGCGGTGGAGTGAGACTGCTAGCAGCTCAGGAGCCTTTCCACAGCCCCAAGGGACTGGTCTTTAAGCAGCCTGTGCAGCCATGGGCTGCCTGAAGGGGGCACTGTGGAGTCTCAAAGCCTGGGCAGGAGGACGCCCAAATCCCATTTCCCACTCTGTCACTGCTCTGCTGTGTGGCCTTGGGACAAGACGCCTGCTTCTCTGGGTCTGTTTTCCTTATTTGTAAAATGAGGTGCCTGAGAGCCGGTATACACTAGTCATTAAGAGCTTGGGGTTGAATTCATTCTCCATCTCTTTCTGGCTGTGAGACCTTGGACAATACTACACAGCCCCCCCGTGCCTCAGTTTCCTTATCTATAAAATAGTACCTGCCTTGTAGGTATTGTGAAGAGTAAATTAGCTAATACATGTAGTGCATCTCCCTAGAAGGTGCCTGGCTCCTGGTAAGCACTCAGTCCAGACCATTTTTTAGTTAATTTTTAACATCATTATCAAGGATAGGTCTGATTCTGATTTTCCCTGGCATCTCAGACAGGGAAGACAGAAGTGAGCAAATGAAGGGTTACGTAATGCAGCTGTTTCCATTCTTTAACCACATCACCATTTTATGTCTGTCCTTCCACATGCGTGAATATATACATGCATGCCTACAAAATGGATCATGCTTTTGTCACTATCACTATATCATAAATATCATTGATATTCATCTACAGCCTTTATTATATCTAAAGAGGATCACAGCAAACTATCATTTGTCCGAGTGCTTACCACATCCCAGCGCCGTGATAAAAGTTCCCCATGCTTCATTTCATCCTCAAAACAGGAAAATGAGTTTGGTGTTACTATCATCCCCATTTTACAGGTGAGGAAACTGAGCCCTAGAGAAGCTAAGTGACTTGCTTTAAATACCTCTCAAGTCCAGATCTGCTGGCTCCTGAGCATAAGTGCTTACCTGCTCCCAGGCGCTGCCTGCAGGATGGAAACGCATTTGCTGAGATGGCTCAGGCCCCTATTCCCGGATGCTTGGCTCCCTTTGTGGCTTCTCACTACTATTAACAGTTTGTGATGAACATTCAGGTAGGAAGATCTTTGATTACATCATGATCACTTCTTTGGGATAAATTCCTCCGAGTGGATGGCCCAGTTTTTAGGGCTTTCATTTTGGAGATGAGGAGAAACAAGATCCCAGATGGGGTGGAGGAGGTACATGGAAGAGGCAGGAAGCCATCTAGGAGCAGGACCTGGCCTGGAAAGCCGGGATGCCTGGCTAATTCCGTGCCGCCTTAGGCACACCCAGAAGCCCTTGGGAAGCCAGTTTATTTCCAGCCTTGTTTTTGTTGACTTGACTGAAGTCCCTGCTCAGTGGTTCGGCGGCAGAATAACATACATTCTCACACACATTCACACACACAGACACATGTACATTCACACATATCTGTGTGTGAACACAGATACACACATTCACACACAGACATTCATATGCACATAGACATTCTCTTTCTCACACACACATGCTCAGTCCTCAGAGAGGAGGCACACAGAACGAAAACTCCCTGGAAAAAGCTTTATATACATCATATCCTCCATTAACTGAACTGGAGCAGGTCAGTGTTTTTATAACAGCTTTATTGTTTTAGAAAAAAAATGACCTGTTCATTGTTTTGAAAAATTCCTCAAAATATAAAAATACATTTGAAGATGTAAAAGCACTGAAAAAAATTCTCTTCATGCTGGGTGGTATAAAGCAGTGCTTTTCAAACAGTAATGTGCACACGAATCACCTGGGCACCTTGTTAAAATGCATATTCTGATTCAGAAGATCTGAGAGACCTGAGAATCTGCATTTCTAACATGCCCGTAGGTGAGGCAGATGCCACTGGTCCATGGTCCAGTCTGCAAATGTAAAGCATGATATATATTTGGCAATGCAGATATTCTCTGTAGCAGAATCGCCTTCTGGTTACTGCACAAAAGGTGTTGTTTTTTGTGTGTTGGTTTTTTTTGTTGTTGTTGTTGTTGTTTGGTTTTTTTGGAGGTACCAGGGATTGAACCTGAGACCTTGTACACACAAAGCACACGCTCAACCACTGAGCTTGAACTACACCTGCTCCACTCAAAAGGTTCTTATGTCGGAGCTGCAAGGGTTCTTAAAAATCATTTGATCAGAGCCTCTGGTGACAGATGGGGAAGCTGAGGTCCAATGAGAAGGGCCTGGGCCAAGGCTAGGGCCTGGCTGAGGGCTCTAGGTTCCTTTTCTTTCCACTACACCTTGGACTTAGTCAGTTTCGACTCTGGGACCAGCAAAGGCACTGAGATTGGCTGAGGGGAGTGGTGGCCCCTGTGAGGACAAGGCCACCAGGCATAGAGCCAGGCACCATCTAGAAGCTTTCCACGCATTCAGTCACTAACTATAACCCTGCACAGTTGCATCACCAATGCCATTTTACACAGAGAAACTGAGACTCAGAGAGATCAGCAAAGCACTGAGGTCACCCAGCAGGTGGCAGAGCTGGCATTTGATCCTATGTGTGACAGTCTCCCCATCAGTTCTCCCAAACACCCGTCATTCTGCATCCTGCTTCAGGATTGTGCTCAAACACAAATGATTCACTTTCCATTAATGGAGAACCAGTATCATTTGAAAGAGACTGTAGAAAAGAAATACAATGAAAATGAAAATAGAGCTATTAAAATCTATCTAGAGGGGAGCAGATGTGGCTCAAGTGACTGGGCTCCCATCTACCATATAGGAGGCCCAGGGTTCAATTCCTGGAGCCTCCTGGTGAAAGGCAAGTTGGCCCATGCAGCGAGTTGGACCGAGTGGAGAGCTGGCCCACACTGAGTGCTGGCCCACGCAGAAGAGCTGGCCCACATGGAGTACTGGCCCACGCAGGAGTGCTGGCCCACACAGGAGTGCTGGCCCATGCAGAGAGCTGGTGCAGCAAGATGACGCAACAAAAAGAGACAAAAAGGAGAGACCATAAGAAATGCAGCAGACCAGAAAGCTGAGGTGGCACAAGAGATTGAGCATCTCTCTCCCACTCTAGAAGGTCCCAGGATCGGTTCCTGGTACCACCTAAAGAGAAGACATGCAGACACAGAAAAACACAGAGAGCAGACAGTTAGTACAAAACAATGGGGGCGGGGTGGGGGTTAGAAATAAATAAATAAAATAAATCTTAAAAAAAAAAAGTCTAACCAGAGGGGAGAGGGTGTGGCTCATGCTGTTGAGCACCTGCCTCCCACATAGGATGTCCCGGGTTTGGTTCCCTGTGCCTCCTGAAAAAAAAAACAAAACAAAAACAACAAGCAAAACAAACTAAACAAACCAACTCAGGGAAGTCAATGTGGTTCAGTGGTTGAGCGCTGGCTTCCCACATACGAGGTCCTAGGTTCACTCACCAGGCCCCAATACCTAAAAAAAAAAAAAAATCTAACTAGATATGAGCAGCCTGCAGAGACCTAGACTTTGTTAAAGGGTCTGTTAAAGACAGACTAGAACTACACCAAGACTTTCCTCTTGATGAAATCCAAAGGATTGAAAGAAAATTGAAGCAAGTGTAATTTTGCAAGGTGTGAGTCCACCTTTTGCAATGCCGTGTATGGTTTGGATTCCACATTTCTTCTGTCTCCAGAGCAAGGCATCTTCACAGTGAAGTACCCTATCTTTTGACTCTGACACGTGGTGTCAGTCAGGAGCGGCTTCCTGGAAGAGGCACCTGGACCAGGTTTCACATCCTGGGAAGCCTAAGCATATGGTATCTACAACCAGGGGCACAGTCCCCACTCCTTCCCAAGGGCCCGGGAGTCAGTCATCAGGCTGCCTGGAGCCAGGCCATGTTCTCTCCCAAAAAGATGACCCACCAGCCTGTTTGCCTAATGTGACCACTTTAGAAAAATTGTTTGTTCTCATCCTGCTAAAAACAACTTCAAAGTAACTCCCGTCTAGACTGTGCCAGGATCGATTATCAGATCCCCGACCTGATCGAAACCACAGGGGGTTATAGTCATTTGCTTTAATGCAATTAAAGCAAAACCTAATAATGTATCCAAGCTGGGGACATGAGTGAGGCTCCTGGAAGGTGGGAGGAGAAGCCAGCTCTGGACAATTTCTTCTCAGTTCCAAGGTAGCAACTTTAGACTTTTCCTGACTTCGTCTCCAAGGCAACCTTGGGCTCTGGACTGTCCCTTGTTCTGCTGAGGGACAGGTGAGGGTGGCCTGGGAGGGATGGGGAGTTGAGATGAGGAAAGAGCCTTAGGTTGGATATAGGAAAGGGCTGGGAATTGCAGATCACAGTCCAGGAGGAGAAGAGAAAAAGATCACAGAGAGGAGGAAATGGAAGCCGAGTCTCTGATGAGTTCTCCCAGCTGCAGGAGGCGTGGACCAGACTGGCACGTCTTTGCAGAGGGTGGCAGCAGGTGAAGTTAGTTCAGGTGAGGTTTACCATGAGAAGGCAACAGAGAAAATGGAGATTTTCACTTCTCAGAATGCCACAATGAGGTGAAATATCAGTCCACATGTGTCAGCCTGGTGTTCATTTGCCTTGGGCAAATCGCTTCACCTTCGGGAGCCTCAGTTTGCTCATCTGGGAAATGGAAGTGGTAATACTGGGTGGAGAAGAGGGGCAGTAACTCCAAGTTCTCCTCCCTTCTGTGTTTACTTGAATTTCAGAGCTGTGGAAGCATCCTTGGAAATCCTAGGTGCTCTCCCTTGCAAAACTTTAAGTTTCCTGAGAGCTGAGAACTCCTTCCCACCTCATAAGTACAGCTCTGGTAGCCCCTCATTTTTTAAAAGTGGATTCCCAAATGCTAGTACTATTTTGTTGTTGGCCATTGCTATCGGCTACTGTTTATTGAAGACTTACTTCTGCCAGGCCTTGTGCCAAGTGCTTTACCATCTTTTTTTTAATTTATTTATTCATTTATCCCCCCCTTGCTGCTTGTGCTCGCTGGGTCAGCTAACCACGCCGTGCGGGTGGGCTTGCCTTCACCAGGAGGCTCCGGGAACCGAACCCGGGGCCTCCCATATGGTAAACGGGAGCCCTACTGATTGAGCCACAGCCGCTTCCCTGCTTTACCATCTTTATCTCATTTTATCCTCACACTAGCCCAACAGGATTGGGACTATTTGTATCCCCATAATATAGATGAATAAACTGAGATTCAAAGAGCTTGGGTAAGGCCCGTAATACAGAGATAGGAGAGCAATGGGGGGAGTTGCGGGAATGCAAAGCTCAGCTCCACGGAAGGAAGGCTTTCCTCAGGAGCTGTCTGGGGAGGTAGTGAGACCTCGCCTTGGGGGTGGGAAAACAGAGGTTGGAAGACCCAGGGGCAGAGGTGTTAAAGAAGAGGCTCCTGCATGGGGCTAGGGGAGGCACTGGACTTGGTAACTTCTCAAATCCCCTTTACCTCAAGACTCAAAGATCTTCCTTGTTCTGGGGAGAGCTGCAGGGGAAAGGAAGGGACTCCTGGAAATCTTCCCAGGCCAACTTCTTCATTGCCTCTCAAGCAACTGCCCAGAACATGCTCGATAAATATTTAGTAAATGAATGATGCATCAAGCAACCTATCACAAAAATAACCACCTTTGTTGCGAGATGACCATCCACCAGGCTTGGGCTAAGCTTTTGACCTACAGCATCTCTTTTCATGTTCGCTCCCCCTAAACCCTATGGGGCAGGTACTATTATTATCCCAATTTTACAGCTAAGAAAGCTGAGAACCTGAGAGGTTTAGTGATGTGCCCAGGTCTGCTTGACTCCAGAGCTCTTAATCTTTGTGTTAGAGGATTTCAAACCCTGCCCGTGGAAAGGCCATATCCATTTAACAGTTCTGACAGCCTTGTGTCCTTCAGAAACCCCCAGCACACAGTTTGTGCTTACTGAATACTTAATGAATTAATCCATCCTTCAAACCTAGCCCACTGAGGTAGACATAGCAACGTATCAGTAAAAATCTTTGGGTCCAAAAGATTCCCTCTAGTGCCTGGCACACAGTAGGTGCTCAGTAAATATTTGTGGGATGAATGGCCCTCTGGCCCCTGACCAAACTCCCTTGCACATAAATTTCAGCTCCAGGCACTTTGAAGTTCCCCCAGGGGACAGCTGCTTTTCTTGTTATCGACTCCCCACAGCCCCCCCACCCCCCCCCACCCCTCCGGCCCCCTGGGCCCATCCAGGCCAGGGACCTGGGGCCGCCAGAGCTAGGAGATAAGAATGATGGATGGCCAGTCGCCTGGCTCCACTGAAGCCTAGGGTTTCCTGGGAGCAGGAGACAGTCTAGTGATTCCAAAGCCCCTCGGAATTTGAGTATAGAGAGCTTGAGGAGGGGGTGGGGGCACAGTCCCAAGCGTCCCTATCTCCCCGGAGATGCTGGACCTGACAGGAGGTTTCAGCACCCTCCTGCCGCCTTGATCTCCCTCCATGTTGACAAGGCCTCCTTTCAGCATGTGCTGGGCACCAGGGCTCATCATCAGAGCTCCCAGTGGCAGCAGGGGGATGGGACCCCCGACCCCCACCCGGGGAAATTGGTCCCAGGATCTGGAGGCAGGGCAGGCTTGCTTCCTGGTTTGTAATTCGGGCTCTGCCATTAATTGAGTGCTTGGCAAATTAAGAGATCCCAGTGTTTGAGCCTCAGTTTCTCCTTTTGTAAAATAAGTCTCAGGTAAGGTGTTCCATTTCAGCTCTGCTGAAGCAGGATTCTAAGAAGCTAAGAGGGGCTTACACATAGTAGGCGCTGCCAGATAGATGTGGGGGTTGGTTTGTTCTTGGATCCAGGCAATAATATTCATTTGTTTAATTTAAATCCCCAAATCAAGATGCTTCCTAGCTTTGGGTAGATCATAGAGTCTAAGCATGTTAGATTTTGAAGGACTCTCTCTAGACTTAAGTTTATTTTAAACTTTAAAAATATTTTTTAAACTATGAACAATACTTGAATATATATTCCTTGTTTAAAAAAAATTACAAAGTCCCCTAGACAAGATAGTACCCCAATCCTGGACTACTCCCCCTTTTTTCCAGAAGCAACACCAGCAACCGGGGATACATGCCCCAAAACCCTCCTCAGCAAGCTTTCTTACATGTGTACATCCACAGATGAACATACAGACTTGTCCTATAGGGGATGGGAGGTTTATATAAAAGGAATCATCCCACACTGGTCTTGGCACCTTGCCTCTCTCACTCAGCCCTGTGGCTGGAGACCCATTCATGCTGGGATATATACATCCACCTCATTTCCACTCACTGGTGCGCAGCTCACAGCTGAGTGGACCTGCCTTCTGGATAAGCTCCGAGATGGACCTAGTTTGTTCACCACTGATTCCCGGTGTCTAAAACAGGGCCTGGCAGTAGTTAATAAATATTTGAGGAATAAATGAATGATCTGTTGCATGTAACCTCCCACCCACCCACCCCCACTGGTGAACATCTTGATTGCTTCTACATTTTTGCAAATATAAAAGCAATGCAATGACTATCCCTGAACATGCTTCTTTTCACTCCCTTCATTTTTGAGGGTGCACTGTTTGAAATCATCAGGTTAACTCAAAGCCTTCATTTCAGAGATGAATATGGGGAGCCCAGAGAGGTCAAACAACTTCCCCCAAGACCACCTAGCATGTTAGTGATGGATTAGAATCTAGGGGCAGTTTGAACATCTCTTCTTTCCTTGACTCTCTTTGTGCCAGTCCTTTTTCTGCCTTCCCTCACCACTACCCCATATTCCAGCCTATGTGCCCCAGGAGCGGTGACTTTAAATGCAGAGGGTCTAACTCACCTGGCACAGAGAAGGAAGACCCACTAGAATCAGGCTTCTGGGGTTTTCGTCTCAGTCTAAATTGTTGAAGGCTCTGTCTGGGTAGATCACTTTTCCTCCCTGAGCCTCAGTTTTTCCAGTCTGTGAAACTAGCCTAATGATCCTTGCCTAACTCTTGGAATAAGGATGATAAGCGTTTGCAAGGTAGAAAGAAGGATATGAATCTAAGAAAGGGCTAATTCAGTTTTTAAATGTAGGGGTTTTTTAAAGAAATTTCAGGTTTAAAGATACAGTATCTTTCACTTTTTTTTTTTCTTTTAAAAATATGGAACTCTTCATGAATTTGCATGTCATCCTTGCGCAGGGGCCATGCTAATCTTCTTTGTATCGTTTCAATTTTAGTATATGTGCTGCCAAAGCGAGCACTTTCACTTTTATAAAAAAGAAAAAGAGAAAAATATTAAGATAACTTTAAATTAGTACAGAAAAGTAGTGATGGCTGTTACCCAGAAAATATTAATTATTGATGGTTTTCTTGGGAGGATTGAATGACAGAAAAGGAAGGAGAGGCTATTAACATTTTCTTACTACACTCAGTTTTGCTTGATTTGGTAAAAGTTTGAAACAGAAAATAGATTTACATATTAAGTATATAACATTTGTGTACATAACCTAAAAATCAAAAATAAAAAGACATTGTAACAGGAAAAAGTAAAAGCAAAGGACACAAATAATCCATTTATAAAAGTAGAAATGCAAATAGCTAAACAAGAAAAATGTTCAACCTTAGAGTAAGCAAATAGATACAATTTAGGACAAGAATGAAATTCTTTTTTTTTTGCCTTTCAAATTGTAAAAAAAATATATATATATATATATGTTAAATAAAGACCAAAGGGGTTTTGTTCTTGCCCTGGAGGAGGGTAATCATGCCCAGGATTAGCAGGAAGGCAGGGACACGCTCCTCCCTCGCAGTGATGACATGCTCATCCTGTCCTGTTCCCCTGCGCTCTGATAGAGTCATCCCAAGGCTGAGGAGAGATGACAAGACAGAATCGCCACTTCCCTCAGCTTGTACCTCCTCCCCATCCTGGCGTCCTCTAGCCCACTGCTCCGGCCCAGGGACATTCTGCCCTCATCAGACCTAAATCCCCCTACCTCTGATAAGAGTCCTAGACCCACTGACAAAACCAGAAATGATTGGGAAGGAGCCTGGGGCACGCAGACCATCCCCCACTCCCAAAGGAAGTGCTAGGTTGGGGACAGAGAATCCCCGTGGTAAGATCAGAGGTCATCTCTGCTAAGCCCCTGTCCTCAAGGCAGAATTGGTGGCCTTACTAGGAAAACCCATTAGCAGTCATCTGGTGCAACAACCCCATTTTATATAAGAAGAAACTGGGGCACAGGAGGGTTTATGAGAAACCTGAATCACACAGCTGATTATACAGGGCTGTGTCTAGAACCCCTTGACTCCCAGTCCAATGCTCTATCTGCTTAGATTCACTGTGGCTGTGTCTTTTTTTTTTTTTTTTTTTTTTTAACTTAATCTATTCCTTTAGTCACTGTATATCAGAATCAATGATCTCCCTGGTTATAGCTTGGGGAGGAAGTGGTTCTGAGATATTAGACATTCATAATGTAGATCATATATTTAAAGGGGAAAATATACAGTTCTGATATAATAATAATAAGGGAATTAATAAACATCATATATCAATCAATAAGTAACAAAATTAAATCATTTTAAATAATAAAAAAATTAAAATAAAGCAATAAAAACAAACACATGATTATATAACAATCTCTAAATGCAGAACACGAGGGATCATAGATGTGCTTGGCCCAGTGTCTTTGTTTTGTTTTTCTTGGCTTTCCTTTGACCAACAAAGGTCTCCTGCTTAGGGAGAGATTGAGGAAAAGCAGAAGGAACCCCGGGCAGTAACTGAATCTCTTTCCCTCCCAGGATTCATTCCAAATACTTACCTACCTCTTGCCTAAAACTGTCTTGGTGTTAAGCAAATTCTCCTTTAAAATTCTCAAAGAAAGACTTTAAAATGGTGCTTAAGAACAGAAGACAGCAAACTGTTTCAGTAAAAAGCCAGATAATAAATGTTTTAGGTTTTGCAAGCCATATAGCCCCTGCAACAACTCTACTCTACCATTGTGGCTCGAAAGAGCCATTCACATTATGTAAATGAATGCGCATGACTGTGTTCCAATAAAACTTTTTTTTTTTCTTACCAAAACAGGCAGCAGACAGGACTTGGCCCACAGACCATAGTTTGCTAGCCCCTGATTAAGAAAGAGATGAGCGTGGGAGTCACACTTGAAATGGAATCCCAACTCTGCTGGTTCCTCATTTTTTAAACCGTGTACAACCAAAATAACTTCTTTAAGACTCATCTATATAGAATGAGGGTAATAATTAGGCCTCATCATAGAGCAACTACTCAGCATGCCATCACTCAGCTCAAGCATGTTGTAGTGCTCGATAAGTGGGACTAAGCAGGTATGACACAGCATATTGTGTTGGAAGAGATCTGGGTTCCGATTCTAAATAGACTGCTCCTATCAGCCATTTAACCTTGGGCAAGTATGTCACTTAACAGATCCAAAACTGTTTCCTCATCTCTAAAATGGGAAGAGAAGTTAAGCTCATTTATTGTCAGGAGCTTTTCATATATTACCTTGCTTAAGTCCCGCCTTAACATCCCTTGTAGTCATTACAGAAGAGGAAACTTATTCACAGGGAGGTGTCACTGGTGTAAGGACTGCCAGATTCCAAAGCCCTTAATATTTCAACCACGTTGCCTTCCTAGAAAATGAGGGGTGAGGACTTCATAAAGTGGCTCCAATCCATACAATATAACCCCAATCACCCATCGGTACTAGAATCTCCTCCCAATGTGCCTGCCCAGCCTCTGCTTCCACACTCCTGGAAGATGGGGCTCAGGAATGCCTGGACAACCATTTCCTCCTTAGTTAGCAATGATTATGACATGGTCTTCTTGAATTGAATGGACCTCCTCCGCTCCCCTGTTGCTCCCCTGTCGCTTCCTCCCAAGACTCGAAATGATCTCTCTGAGGACTCCCCAGATCTTTATCATCCTTCTTCTATAGGATGCCCCCCAAGATTTGATGACAGTTTTTATATCCCCTGATTCTACAGCCCTGTTCCTGCAACTGCCTCTTCTCCCAGAGGACATGGCGTGGAGCCCCCTTGCTTTCCTGGTGCCCCACCCTGGGACACTCTGGTGTGTCTATACCCTTGGGAGACTGTGGCGCCCAGAACTGCGTTCCTGCCCAGCGGGCTGAGATGTCATGAGGGTGAGTCAGCTCATGCTCGTGATAACATCTGCACAGCCAGCCTGGGAGGCAGGTGCTTCTTACACTGGAGGGATGGGTTTTGGACACAGAGGAGCCTCTTCTGTCCTTGCTGAGCCTTTCCCTGGGGCGGGAAAGAGGGGGTGGGGAAATGCCAAGGACTCACACATACACACACATTTCTCCCCAGTTCTCTGAGAACAACTTTTAGAAAAAGGAGCATCTCAGTTTGACTCTTACAGAAACTGGGTCTTCAGGAACCTGCATGGAGGGGTGGGGAAGGAAGGGCTGTCCAGGAAGGGGACAAAGCCATTGTGGAAATGGACTTTGTGCATTTTTTTTTAAAGGAGGCATTAGGGATTGAACCCAGGACCTCATATATGGGAAGCAGGCTCTCAACCACTGAGCTATACCTGCTCCCTGGGGCTTTTTGCTTTTTGAGGCTGAGATGATGAGGAAGGCTTCATGAAAATTCAGAATGCACTGGGTCTTACCTGTTGCTGGGCAAAGCTGCTGGGCTGAAGCCAGAATACCTAGATCCTATTCCCACCTCTGTGACATGAGACCAGTCACATCTCCTCCCTGGGCCTCCATTTCCCCATCTGTTGGATGACTGGGTAGGCCTCCTTCATCTTCTCAGAGGGGAGCTCTGAGCTCTGGGGTCAGACAGACCTGCAAGTGAAATCCAGCTCTGCCTCTCCCTAGCTGTTTGACTTTAGGCAAATTACTTCATCCTCTGAATGCATGCTGGTTTTCTCATCTTTGAAATGGGGTGATGATAAAGTGCCTCAAGTGCCTGGTACTCCTCAGTGCTCAGTAAACAGTGGTTGTTGTGGGAGTTATCTATGGGCCCATCCAACTCCAACCATCTGAGATTCTATGCGTGGGAGTAGGAGAGATGGGCTGTAGGAAGGAGGCCCAATTTTGACCCTGAATGACCTCCAAGTATAGTTTGAAAGACACCTAAAATTCTGGCTGTTTCTGCTCCCTTCACATGCTCTGCACATTCTTCCCTCCAAGCCTTTGCTACCTCTGGACCTCCCCTGAGGCCAGAATTTCTTGTCTTTCTGATGGATTCAGTTCTGCTTGTGCTCCAGGGCTCCGCATGAGTCCCATCTCCCTCTGGAAGTCTTCCCTGACATCTCTGACGTCTTAGAGCCTCTCTTTTTTGAAATACATGCTTAACAGCAGCTTCCTTATAGTGTACATTAATTACCTGGTGGATAAAGCTGAGCTGCAGGCAGGGCCAACTTATCCATTAGGGCACAGTGCCTAGGCACACAATCTGTTTAGGAACCCATGAAAATGTTTTAATTTTAATGTCTTTTACAATCAGAAGAAAAAGATGACTATAATAAGGAATATGTAAAAATGAAGTCAACCTGGGTTATATTTGTTTTTATACCAATGTAATTGTAAAACATTTAAAAATATTTTTTGGATGGAGGGAGGGGCCCAACTAAGCTCAAGTACCAAGGGTCCACGGAAGTCATAATGCAGCCTAACAGCAGGGCTGTGGCTGTCGGCTTCGTAGTAAACCCAGGTCCAACCCAGATCTCTGCCCAGTGCCTCTAGACTATCAGCCCTATGAGGGCAGGACAAGGCTCAGCCCTGCTCACCACATATCCCCAGTGCCTAGCACATGTTAGGTGCTTGATAAATATAAATCTGCCAAATGAATGGTGGTTAAAAGTTGTGTGTGTGTATGTATGTGTGTGTGGCCTCTAACATTCAGGCAAGGCTCCTTCCTGCATAGCTTTGTTTCTGACTGCAGAACATGTCTTAGCAGAATCAAACTAGGGCATTTAGATTCACAGACCCATAGTAAGCGAGAGTTGGAAGGGATCATTCATTCATTCCACAAACATTTATTGAACACCTACAATGTGCAGCACTGTGCTAGGGACCTTAGAGAAATCAGTGCGGTCTCTTATAAGAGGTCCACAGATAAGCTTCAAGGGGTCTAAGTAAGTAAAATTTGGAATCTGCACTTGCAAAAAGAACTTTCTAGATTGTCTAAAAACCAATGTCCCCAAAAGGCTAAGAACTACTGGTTCAAGCCCACTAACCAAAAAGTTCTTCATATAGTTGGGGAAACTGAGGCCCTAAACAGGGAAACGACTTGCTGAAGGCCATATAACTGGTCAAAAGCAGACGCAAGCCCCTCCAATACACATTACCAAGGAAAAAGAAAACCTCTTGGTTCTGTGTGCTTTGGCAGGGGGTGGCTGGCGAGGCGCCAGCAAGCAAGCTGATTCTGCAGGTCAATAGATTCCAGGTAGCCCCTCTTCTGAAATCCTCCTGCACCACATGCGTACACGCACGCATGCACATAGGCTCACACGCACATCCACACTCCCAGCCGTCTTTCGCAACATCTCCCAGGTTCTCCAATCAGAGGCCTGGTGTCAGGCCTGCCTCAAGTCAAATGGAGATAACCTCTCCCAGGAAGGAATAAACATCCAGTGGGTGTCCAGGGCAGAAGAATGTGGAAATGGATTATTTTCCCTCTAGCACTGGACATTTTCTGCCAGACCGTGTCTAAATTTCAGTGACCTCCTAGATCTGTGCCTGAGACCCTTCAAGTTCCCACCTGGGTGTGTCCCAGGACGTCTTCTCACTGAAGATGATAGTGCTAACCTCAACAGAGAAGGTTTCTCAAGTGCCCGGGATCCCACACCTTCCATGGCCTGCAGCCCACAGGCCACAGGTTGCCAGCTGTGGGCTGGCCCTTCCTTCAGCAGGGTGTTAACAGCGGTACCTACGGGAGATTTTATGTGGAGACAAGTGGTTTGAATTTAAGGGGAGAACACAGGGGAGCTAATTAGGAAGCCTAATTGTGGTAAATAGCTATTTGTTTTATTCTACTTTATAGAGAACCAAATTTTAGAAAAACAGCCCTGAGCTTGACCTCAAGCAACACCTTTTTTTCTCCTCAGCTACAATTCATTTCTATGTGGTTTTTTTGTTGTTGCTGCTGTTGTTTTAATCTCTCTTTCCAAAAGTCTGGTCAAAAAAATTAAGCAGAAATGTGCTAGAGCTCTGTCCAAACCCAAGGACCAAAAAATGTGGCAGCTCCTGGGGTTGTGGGCCTGTCCTCTGCCCTCTGTGTTCTCAGCTCTGAGTGGACGGAAGAGGAGCACACGGGGATGCGTCAGGAGGACCCGAGACCCCTGCCCAACACTCAAAACAAAGAGTTTGCAAGGGAAAAATGTGAAGCCCACCCCCCATCTTTACTCAGTTCCTCTCATTGCTATTTGCCAGTCATATTTAATCTACGAGAAGTACAGGGATGATTTCTGGTTGCGTCTGGAGCGGCGAGGAACCCATTTTTGGAAACAGAGTCTGTGCGTTCAAATTACATGCTACCTCTCCATGGCCAGTGTGCATGCTCATGCACCCACACAACACAGGTCCATACTCAAATGCCCTTGGCCCTCCACCCAGGCTTCCCTTCTGCTTCCTCAGAGAGCTTGGTAGGTTCCTTTATTCTGGAACTTATTATATGCAGCCTCACATCAGGATTACTTGTGCACATAAAAATCTCCTCCATTCACTGGGAGAGAATTCAAAGACCTCTCCACATTCACAACATAGACTGATTGAATCTAAGTTACTTAGAGTCGGAGACACTAATAGAACCTCCTCACAGAGCTGTTGTGACGATGAAGTGCCTACAGCTTGGCCCAGAACGTTTAGTAAATATTTGAAGAAATGGGTGATGACAGAAAGGGAAATGCTTGAGGCTGTTCCTTTCAGCCTATGCTCCTTCCCCTATAACAAATTTGAAGAGATAGACTATTTTGGAGTCCTTGTATCTGTCTGCCCAAGGACATGCCTTTTGGAGGGCCAACCAAAAAACTCAGAACCATAGAAAATAGGACTTGGGAAGGATCATTTATGCAGTTATGAATTCAGCTGATATTTGGTAGTTATCATCATGTTATTCATTTTATCATTGGATCCTAAATTGTAAATTTGTGGAGTCATTGACTCTGAGTTGGAAAATATCTCAGAAATGCATCTCCTCCCCTTCCAGGTATCTCCCTAATGGATGACCATTTGGCCTCTTGAATACCACCAGCAATAAGGCACTTACTACCTCCTGCGGCAGGTGGCTCCACTGTTGACAGAGCGAGGAGTCAGAAAGTACATTCTAGTGTTGAGCTAAAGTCTGGCTTCCTGGATTGTCCACTGCCGGTGACAGACTTCTGTCCCACAGGACTTCTCAAGCCTGATGCTTTCTCTGATCCCCAGGGAGACTTTGAGTTATGTGAAAGCAGATTATCCCCTACTCACAAATCTCAAGTCTTTTCAGGCCCAAGGTGGAAAATTCTGGAAAAGAGAAGAAAATGTTTTTTTAAATATATATATATATATATATATATATATAGTTTTTTATTTTTTTAAAGAAAATTCTTCCTTGTTGCATGGTTCAAATAAGGGGATATCTCATATTTATATCTAGCAAGAAGGGCCCAGGTTGTCCCCATATCCCGAGTCCACAGTTTCCAGAGACATGACTGGGCTCCTGTGGCACATCCTCCAATGCATGTGGGAAGACAGAGTCACCACCACGTTTTCCCATCTCCCTCTCGCCCAGTTCTCTCAAGGCCATGTACAGATGAGAAAAATCTCATCTCAAAGAAGGAAGAAGGAAAGAATCCAAGCAGGATCAAGAGAACTGGGCTCCCTGTGGACAAACTGTGGCCTTAGCAAAGCCCCTGTCTGAGACTCAGTTTCCCCACTTGTGTAATAGACTGAATGATCCCTGAAGGCTGATGGCCTTTCTGGAAGAAAACTCAAGACAAAGAAAATGAATGTGATGGCTCAGGCCCATAGTTTCCATGGCAACCACGTTCTCCATCTCCAAAGTTCTCTTGCATCTAAGGGGAGGCACTTGCTTTTCTTTCCACCTGGAATGGTCCTTCCCTTACTTTTCACAAGGCTGCCTCCTCTCATCCTTCAGGTCTTTTTTTAAACATCACCTTCCCTGAGGGCTTTCCCCGGCTGCCTCCAAACAAATCGCTCTTCTCGCCACCGTTTCTTTCCTCCCAGCACTGCACCACCACCAGACATAATTTTATTTCATTTTATTTGTTTGTAGTGACTGTCTCCACTGGCAAGTGTCAGCTCCATGAAATTAGAAACCTTTTCTGCCTGGTTTACTGCTGCATCCCTATTTCCCAGCATAGGCTCTGGCATATAGTAGAGACTCAACACATGCTGAATGCATAAATGAATGAATGAGTAAATGGATGAATAAATGAGTTAACAAGTAAATGAATGAATGAGTAAATGGGCCTGGCTGGTGGTGTCCTATGCACATGTCCCACCTGTGAGCTGCTTCTTTCCCTTCCCTCTTTCTCTGGCTCCCTTCTCCCCACTTCCTTTCCTTGCCTCCTGGTTTTCCTTTTATCTGTGTCTGTCATGCTTACTCCAGCTGCCTGGTGTTTTACTTCTCTTCTTCTAACTCCTCCAACTCTACCTGTCTACCTCATGCACTCCCTTCAAGGCCAATGTATGTCCCACCACCACCACCACCTCCACCTCTAGGTTCAGCCCTCAGGGCTCTCTGCCCCTCCAAATACCTAAACCTCCATTCACCCATGACTTTCCTGGCCATAGCCCCTGAAGGAGGCACAGCAGGCACACGTAAAAACAAAATGTGCTGCACAAGATAGTGTTTTTAAGACCCATTGTACTGATAAGGTGACTCTGGATCAAAGTCCCCAACACTTGGTCACACTACACTGAATGAGGAGGTGCTCATTGGTATGCGTCGATCCCCAAGGCCAGGCCATCTGGTTTCCCTGCACTCTGGGCAATTTACTGTTTTAGATTTTTATTATGAAAATTTCAAACATAAACCCAAATGAACAGTATAATGGATAGCCACATGCCTATTTTGTAAGCTGGTATCTTCACCCTTCGTGATCTGTTCTGTTCTCCAGAAGGGTTTGTGCATCTGTTTTTATACCTCTAATTTGAAGGGTCAAGTTAAGTTCCCTCCTCTCTCTGTGGCATTGGTCCTGCCGCCCTGATTTTACATCCTTTTTTTAACTGTTCCCTTTTATCCTCATTGCCCACTCCCATCCCACTCACCCCACCTCCATACAACACATACAAAGACAAGTATTCTGTGGGGTTTAATATGTACCTTTTAAAGAAATATGCATCAGTTTTGTGGGCATGTATTTTAAAGTTACGTGATTGGTACTGCATCATTGTGATCTCTCTTTCCATTCTACTTTTAAGGTCCAACCATGTTGCTATGTGAACATTTAGTCTGCCCTATCTAACTTCTGCAGAGTCCTCCATGGTTACCAGGTGCCTTCCAATTGCCCACGATTGCAATCTGAAGGGCAGGCCCCTTATGTGGCAGAATTTCTGTGATACATCCCCTTTCCAGTTATTCCTGCGATTATAATTATAATTTGGTAATACTTAGAATCCCCTTACTAGGTGCCAGATGCTGTGAAAGCACTTTTTATGCTTTCTTTGATTGTATTAGTCTAAAAACAACTCTGAAAAAAAAAAAAAAAGAATATTGTCATTATTTCACACATAAGGAAACTGAGGCTCAGGGAATCACACAGGAAGTATCCAAGCCAGAATTTGAACCCAGGGCAGCCTGACTAGCACTGTACACCTCACTAAATTCCAACATCTGTCCCAGCTTACAATTTTTTAGCTCCCTCCTCCCCACCTCACCCTCCTCATGCCCAACCTACCCACCCCCTTGCACACAAACTACTCAGCCAACAACTAGCACCGGGGCCCTGGAGCCCAGAGAGGATACCAGTAGCAGCGGAAGGAACCGAGTGGAGCCAGGAGCCGAGGCGGCATGACCCCTGTCCATGGGGATGCTGCGGCCGGGCAGGAGAAGGGTCATGCTGCGCGCATCTCCTGCGGTGAAAGGCCCTTTTGGCAGCCCATAAATCCGCCCGGCCCTGCTTATCCTGTTTACTGGATTAGCGGACTGGGCGTCTCCGTATAAATCACCCAGGGTGATTTACAGGGAGGCCCGGGAAGGCCCGAAGGCCCCGACTGACGCGGCCCCTGGTGAGGGACAGATAAGCACCGCCTGAGTCTCCCAGCCCATCTCCCCTGCCCCGTGAGAGCCGATGAGCCTGCACTACCTCCCCCCACCGAGGCAAGTCACTCTAGATCCTTATTTAAACCCGAGGTCCTCTTGCAGGCTCTGGGCATATTTTTACGGTTCCAAAGGCAAAGGTTCTGATGCTTTGAGGAACAGTGTCTACCAAATAGTGTAAAACAAGTATGATAAAATATAATAGGCAAATTGTGAAAGAACAAAGAAGTCACATCCAGGGGGGACTGAGGTTGTAACCTTTATTAAATAAAAAGAATAGCTAATTGGTCTGGGTGGCTACCACGTGCCAGGCATCAATCCATGTTTTTTGAATTGTCAGTTAACTTCACAGAAAACCTATGAAGTGGATGCTATGATCACCCCCGTTTTACAGATAAGGCCACTGAAACACAGAGAGATGAACTGACTTGGTTCATCTCTTTGTGACCAGGTCAAGGTCACAAAACTGAATCCCTGTGGTGAAGGTGGGTTCCTGTCCTGGTGTTCAGCATCCCTCCTTCTGTGCATTGGGTGCACTTGCACATGGCTGGGGGACAGGGGCTGGCTAAGGCAGGAAGTGGTGCAGCATTTAGAGGTGGGCTGTGCGGCTGCAAAGGCCAGGACTTAGATCTCAGCTCTGGCACTTACTAGCTTGTAACGTGGGCAAGTTCCTTTAATTCCCTGGGCCTCCCTCTGTAAGACAGTGATGATGATAGTGCCTTCTCGTAGGAGGGCAGCTACCCTTCTGTGTGAGTATTTTGAGCAGTAAATAAAGTAATGTATTTTTAAATGGTACTCAGCACAATGCCAAACATGTAGTTAAGCATTCAATAAATGATAACCTATAGTATATTTACTTATTTTCACCAATATTAAGGAGCTCATGAGCCAGCGATGAAAACAAACATTCACACAAGGAACTCCAAACAAGGTGGAGCATAATAGTGCATAATGGAGGTCCAAGCAAGGGGCTCGGGACAGTAAATTCAGAGGAAGGACCAGAAAGGCTTCATAGAGATGGTGGCTGGAACTCGAACTCTGAAAGATATAAGCAAGATTCCCTAAAACCATGAAAGTGGAGAAACACTAAGTGCTTCCTTAGCAAAAGTACATGGTGAGTGATGGAGGATGCACTATCAACTGCCATCCCATACCCTAACCATTTGCCACTGTCTCTACCCTTTGGCTGTGAACTCCATGTCAGTAGGTGATGTCTAATTCTTCACCCGTGTCTCCCCATGCCACCCCATGACTAACTCATAACAGACCCCCAGTACATGTTGGGTGGATTGAAAGGATTGAAGGGTAGTTGAATGGATGAATAGATGAGGGGATGGATGGATGGATGGATAGATAGGTAGATGGGTTTTCTGAGTGAATGGTAGGATAGAAAGGTGAGTAGAGTGGATGGACAGGTGAATAGGTGGATAGATGAATGGATGTTTGTTAAATGGATGTATGGGTGTGTGGGTAGATGGACAAGTGGATGGATGGGTGGGAGGACAGATGTGTGGATGAGAGGATGGCTGAAGGTCAGGGTCATGAATGGTAACTGCCTAGTGAGGTCTCACCTCAGCATCTTTGCTTTTGGGGTTCTCTCTTCCTGGACTGTTCTCCAAGATATTCCCTTGGTTTAGCTCTCTCACTTCATTTAAGGCTCTAGTTAAATTTCACCTCTTCAGGATGCCTTCCCTGATGCTTTTTCTCAACTAGAACCCCCCTTGACTCCTTTGTTTCACAGAGTTTATCACTTGCTGGCATACTTGATATTTGCTTGTTTGTTCTCTCCCTTCAAATTTAAGTTCCATGGTGACAGAGGCTTTGTCTGCTTTGCTCACTCCTTTATTGCCAGCACCTAGCACAGGGCCTGGCACACAGTAGGCCTTCAATAAACATTTGTTGAATGAGTTGAAGGATGTAAAAAGCAGCAAGGAAGGAAGAGGGAAGTCTGATCTTGGAACTCTCTGAAATCCCTCTGCAAAAGTTGAAAAAGTGCTCTACAAGTGATAATGTTGATATTTTCTCTCATTTGTTCCACAATTTACACATCACAAGGGGCTTTCTCATCCAAGATCCCATGTGTGCACTTGTGAAGTAGGTAGAAAGACAGTTGGGTAACTTTGTTATTCTTCACAATAGGAATACCTTTATTGTTTGTACTGATCATAAACTGTTGCAAAATTTTTGCTCGATACTGAAGGGTAAAAAGTAAAAAGTGAAATTCTTCCCATGAACTGCCCACTGTCCTCACTACCCTGAGATGTTCACTGTTGAGAATTTGGGTCTGAGGTTATAATCCCCTACTTTAATAGGGAAACTGAGGCTCAGAAAAGCTAAGAGATTTGCCAAGGGTCACACAGCTTCTCAACAGCACAGCCAATTGTTTCTATCCATTTCACCCCGGGTGTTTATTAAGCACCAATACATGGGTGGTGAAATATTATTTCTTGGAGCCACAATTACCATTATCCCAGGCCAGCCCCAAGCAGAGCCAAGTGGTGTGAGTCCGTGGGGGCGGAAAATGCCCCAAGTACAACCAGTGGAGACATTTTTCTTGCCAATCCCCAATCCTGGTGAAGCCCGCTCCTGGATAGCGAAGGTGAGGAAGGATGTCAGTCTGGACTGACTGGAATGTTCTCAGCATTTCAGCTGGACCTATCTCCTATTTTTCCTCTCCTGTCGACCCAGCAGCCCACTGGGTACCAGGCATGGTCCATGCTGTAGCTTACCTAATGCTTGCAATAACCCCATCCCACATTTAGCGGGATGAAATTGAGGTCCAGAGAGCTTACAGGCTTGCCCAGGTTATGTGGCAACCAGTGAGAGCTGGGACTTGAACCCTGATCCCACATTGCTCTGGCTCTGGAGTCTGTGCTCTTTCCCTGCCTCCTCCTGACCCCCACTCTTGGGGTCCAGTGCCCCTCAGCCCCGCCCCCTTCCCCCCCCAACACACACACACTCTATGCTGGGCCCTGGGCTTCCATCTGATCAAGGAGAGGCTGTGGCCCTGAGGGGGTGCTGCACCCCCCCCACCTCTCCTCAGAACTCTTGGGTACTTCTTCCTGTTCGTTACCTTTCATTTGGCCACGCCTCCTCAACCACTCCTCGCTGCCCTTTCTCCCTCTCCCTCAGGGAGTTTCTTCCCCACAGTCTACAAACATTCTCCAGTCCTCCCCATTTTCAAAAGAAAGCCCTCCGTGATTCTTTTCCTGCTTCAAACTACCCTTCCTCTTTCTCCTTTATTCCTCCACCAAGCTTCCTGAGGTGGAAAGGATTCTACATGTCCTTCCCAGCTTGTGCCCCCCACAAATTAGTTGGGCACTGGACAGACCTGGATTTCGGTCCTCATTCCACCACAGAGTTATGGGGTGACCTTGAGCAAGTCACAGTGCCTCTGAGCCTCAGTTTCCTCATCTGTAAAATGGGGATATTGATATGCTTCCCTCATGGGCTCCTGGTCATCATGAGATGAGGTGACACGTATAAAGGGCTTAGTGCCATATCCAGCACAGAGCAGGGGTAGTTAATTTGTCGTTCTCTGCTGTCTCCCCAGCCCCCAAGCAAAGTCCCGGCACATGTAGACCTAACATAAAATATCTGGTGGGTGAGTAGCTGAAGGAGTGATGTCACAAGGCTCCTTGTATCTTGTATCCCTTTTCTGCTAAAGCCCTCTCTGGCCCTGCTCCCTCCACATAGACCTAATTCCATCTCCTCTGTCAGCCCAGACAGCACCTCTTCCAGGAAGTCTTCTTGAGCATTCTTCTCGTGCCTCTCATGTGACCCTTGTCACATATGGCTTCATGGAGGGAGTTTCATCCTTTGAGCTGGGATCATTTTGTTCCTTGCTTCAAACATTCATTTGACTCTGCCTTCTCCCAGTGGTACTGGGTGACTAAGCTTTGTTGGTATATATAGTGTTTGTGGCATTTGGTCAATTAGCCAGGGATTCCACAGAGCCTTGTAAAGAAACTCCTCCCGTCTCAGGCAGAGCTTTCTCCCCACTCCAGAAGGTGACTCAGAGGAGAACCAAACCCGGGGTGGGGTGGGGGAGAGGTGGTTAAATCTCACACCACTTTCCCCACACCTAATTCCTGGGACATCCCCACTCTCACCTGAGAATCAGGAAAAATGAGACCCTTCCCCTTCCAAGGCTTTGCCAGGCAGCTAGATGGAAGCAAAGCACCTGGCTACCCTGCCCTAACTTGCCCTAAGGAGGCCTGAGTCCTCCAGTCAGAAGGTCCCAGGACACACCAAGGAGCATGGCCAGGCCTGAGATCTGATGGCAGAGTGGCCACTCTCTGGCTTCCGTGTGGTGGAAGCTATGACCACAATGGGAAGCTCTAGGCTGTACCCCAGGACTCCAGCCCCAGGAGGCAGTATTGCAAGATGGTGGGGAACTGGGTTAGGAGCAAAAGATCTGCATTTGGATCCCAGCTGTGCCCCTTACCAGTCATATCACCTCAGGCAAGACACCTAACATCTCCCAGACCATTTTCTCAGCTCTAAAAATGGAAATAAATAATGCTTACCTCATAGAGTACTTGGAGGATTAAATAAGGTAATGTATGATTTATCTGGCAGGCTCTAATTACTTTATAAATGACATATACTTATTGTAGATGCTATTTTTATTACTGGTTATGTTACTTTAGGTAAGTGGCTCAACCTCTCCGCTTCCCTGTTATCTGAGCTCCAAAACGAGGATAAAAATAATAATAAATGCCTCACAGGGTGGCTATGGGCATTAAATGAGATAAAACATGTGAAGTGCCCTGGACACAGTAAATCTTCCAATACACAGCAGCTATTATTCGTCAGCAGTATCTATTATTATCATTATTGTTATTTGTCTGGCCAGCTGAGGAAGCCCCTGACTCCTTGAGCTCTGATGAGCCATCTGAGGCTCTGGGTGGAGAAAAAGCCCCACTCCGAGCCCCCCGCCCCGCCCCGCCCCCACCCATCAAGCCCCTTTGAAGTCCCCAGGGCCCCCAGCCCGTGATAAATGTCCCAGCCCTATAGGTTATGACTTGCTGCCAGATTTGACGTTAACCATCATGCCCTGGCTGGGTGTTTGAAGAAAGTGGCTAAATGCTGCTGGGGCTGATGGGGGAGATAGCAGCCGGGGCCGGTCTTTGAAAGCCCTGGCCGCCCTGGCGAGAGGGAGAGAGGAGGCCGGCTCCTCTCCAGCTGTTTAGTCTACCAATCACAGTGGTGACAAGGAGTCTGCGCTGGCGCAGGGCGGGGGCTGCTGCTGGCGCTGGGCGGAGAGCGGCCGCCCAGCAGCCAGTGAGGGGATTTCCTTTGCTTTCCTTTTTCTGGTGTGTGGGTGTGGGTGTGTACGCGCGCACGTGTTTTTCACACCTTTCTGGGTAAGCAGAGAGAAGGTGGTAGAGGAGAAAGAGACTGGACTAGGAGTCCAGAGGCTTTGACCCTGTCCCAATCTTGTCTCCCCCTTTTTCCACTGGGAAGGGGAGCATGTGTCAGGAAGCAATTCATATTGCAGTCTGTGGAGTTGGACAGCCCAGGGTGCCCCCTGGCTCTGACTCTTGTTGCAGGAAAGATCGTTGAAGTCCCCAAGCCTCAGTTTCCTCATCTGTAAAATGGGGGCGAATAAGAGCACCTCCCTCATAGGGCTGAGTGAGGACGAAATAAACTGCTGCATGTGTAGCACCACACAGAACCAAGCACAGTAGGGGTTCGGTAGATGGAAGCTGACAACTGCAGTTTGGGGACACAGGGATAAAGAGCCAAGTTTACTTCATGGCTCCCAGTGCATACCCAGGTGCCTAGTCGCAGCCTCCAGTCCATTCACTCCTTTTCCATCTATTTGTTATTTCAAAGAGCATTTATCACAGGCAGAGTAGCATCACCATAAAAGATAATAGCTACCATTATTGAGCACTTACTGTGTTGTCAGGCACCATGCAAAACACTTCACATATCAAGTCCATCTGGGAGATAAGCATTATTAAACTTCTTTTTTTTTTTTTTTTTTTTTTTTTTAAGGAAGTACCAAAGATCGAACCCGGGACCTCCTGCTTGGGAGGCAGGTGCCCAACCACTGAGAGACACCTGCTTGGCTATTAAACCATTTTACACTGTGACAACTGAGGTTTTCTTGCCTAGTGACTGGCAAGAAAAACCCCTGGTCAGTTTGTCTCCTACATCTATAATGTGGTCCTTTGGGTAGGGTGCTGGAGGATAGAAACCCAGGTTCCTAGGCCTCTTGCTATTCCTCATCTGTAAAATGGGAATAATGAGACCCAATTTATAGAGTTGTGGGGGTTATTAGATGAGATAACAGTGAACAGTGCCTGGCATTTAGCAAGGTCTCAAGCTATTGTGATTATTGAGCACCTACTGTGTGCTGGGAACTGGTGACCTGTGCTGGGAACTGAAGACCCAAAGCTCTATCAGAGAGGGGCTGTTCCTTCAAAGCATCTGTATTGGTTAGGACAAGCCAGGTTACACTGCAGTAACAAATCTCAGTGCTTAATTCAACAGAGGTTTATTTCTCACTCATGCTATGTATCCAGCACAGGTCAGCAAGGTTTTCTGTTCACCATTCAGGGACAGAGGCTGATGGATCCTCCACCTTGACATGCATTTCCAGGGTCACTGTGGCAAGGTAAAGAGAACATGGCAAATGTTTCTTCCACTAATGTTCCATTGGCTAATGTAAATCACATGGTTAGGCCTAACCTCAAAGGGGCAGAGAAGTATAATTCTACTGTGTGTGCTGGGAAGGCGAAAGAAAGATGGAGAGCCACATGCCCCACAGCCCAGTAGAGAAGGCAAATATGAAAACAGAGAGTGTAATGGAGTTATGTCTCAGTAAGTGTTGTGGGGACACAGAGGAGAAGCAACCTTTATCGGGAGGTCTGGGGAGTCTTCAACAGAGGTGACCTGTTTGTTGAGATCAGGGGTTCATAAGCTCAGGTCTGAAAATCCATGGTTGGACTTCAAGGACCCAGGAACCCTCTAGAACTCTGGGCAAAATCTTCTATGTGAGTGGATTTGTACCCTTCACTGAGATGAAAGTTCTGACGTTTCATTATCTCATACTTTGGCCACCAGATGGTCTCTAGACCCTTCTCCTGACTTCAGTCCTTCAATTACAATGTATCCTAAAGTGCAATGCTCAAACCACCTGCAGCAGGCAGCCTTGGCAGTTGTCAAGAATGCATAATCCCAGGCCCAGCCCTGACCAACAGAATCAGAATCTCTGGGGGGCCAGGCAATCTGCATTTGAACATGTTCCCCAGGTAACCCTGATACACGGTGAACTTTGAGGCTCTCTCTGCTAGAGATAGCCCCAACCCCCACCCTCTTAGGCTGTGAATGAACACACAGCGAGGCTGCATGGTCAGCAAGACTGCTCCATGCCCACAGAGCACTTTACAGCTTCCAGGGTGTGCCACGCACAGTGGCAAAAGGATGGAGCAGAAGGCGCCAGGTTCCCAGACTGGCACGTTAGAGGTGTTCGGTGAATGTGGCTGAGTGAAAGAAAGATGGGAAATGCAAACAGGGGCAGAAAAGGGCAGAAAGGCTTTAAAAATAGATATGCTCTGGAAGCCCACAGCCCTGGGTTCAAATTCCTGCCTTGCTGGCTGGGTTACTCGCTGGGTAACCTTGGACAAGTTACCTAACTTCTTAGCATCCCAACGTCTTCATCTGTCATTGGCAATAGTAATCTTAGGTACCTCGTAGGACTGTGTTGGCACACAGTATAGGTTCTCCAAGGGTCAGTAGAAGGATGATACATTTTACAAATAACCCCTTGTGATAGGTCTCATAACTCCATTTAGAGGTGAGGAAAGAGAGAGCCTGAGATGATTCCACTTTGAGGACTAGAGGCAGGCGTTAGCCCAGGCAGTGTCTATTCCAACCAAAAGCTGGGCCTGCTCTGCCTTCTTCCCGGAGTGATTGGGCCAGAGATGAGATGCCTTGCATGCAATTTGGCTTCCTCCCACCTCCCCCACTACAAACACACACAAAGGCCCACACGCATGCACTCACACGTGCACACTCAGCCCTGCCAGGAAACTGGGACTTCTTGGTCCTTGACAGCCTCTGTTGAGCTCCAGAGTTTCTTGAGGCCCCCTCCACCCTGAGGCAGGTGCCCCAGGACTAGGGGCTGATGATTAAATCAGTGCTTCCCAGCTCTGGTTGTGCTGAAGAAGAACCTGGCAAGTGTGTTCAAAATACAGATTCCTAGTCTCACCCCTGGCAACTCTGATTCTATAGGTGTGGATGGGAATCCCAGGAACTGCATTTTAATGCATTCCCAGGGATTCTGATCCTCCGCCAGTTCCTTGAGCCCTTGCTCTGAGCTCCAGTTGGCTGGAGGGTCCTGGCCTGCACAGGACCCTTTCCCCAAAGTGGAGCTGTCCCAAGGTGAGCCCTTTCCCTCTCTGGAAGCCCCCTGCCTGCCCATCTCCACACTGCCCCATGTCTGAGGTGGGAGGAGGTGGGAAGGGGTGTCAGCAAGGAGAAGGGGCAGCTCAATTTCTAGATGGGCTGGGTGGTAGAAACGGCAGTGGCCTGGAAGTGGAGAGTCTTCTGCTCTCAACAGAACTTTCGGCTCTCAGACCCTGGGCTTCCTCATCTGTATGGGGCTGACTTCCCTGGTGGGAGGAGAGCAGAGGTGCCTTTCACCTTGGAGCTATTGAAGCTTAAGCCGCAGGGACCCTTGCCTGCACAGGCCCTGCACCTAATTTTGTGTTCTCTTCCTTAAATAGGCCCCATAAAATCGGATCCCAGCCCTGACTGAGACAGTTTCAAATGAGGGAAAAAGGAAACTTACCACCACAGAAATGGGAGAAAAAGTGGGAGAGAAAGCCTTCTTGCAGTACTGGCCCAGCACCCCTCCTCTGCCCGCTTTGATTTCTCAATTCTCTTCCCAGGCTGCATCCTGCCTCTTCCAGTTTATCAGCCAGGAGTGGCAGGGCCGGCTAATCAGAGGCTGCTAAGGCCCAGGGGATTAACCCTGCAGACCCCGGGCCCCAGGTCATCTGCCCCAGCTACCAGCGCTGCCCCCGGGTTCCCTGCTGCAGGGCAGGTTGCTGGGGGGGTGGGGGGAGATCAAGGAGGAACATGCGGAGATCTTGCAACGGAACCACCAGCAGCCAGAGAGATTAAAGTAAAATCAGAGCAGATCATTCTCCTCCAGGGGCTTCCTCTAGAATAAAACCCCTGCCTCACCCACAAGGTCCTGCCCACCTATCTGAATGCAGCCTTCCCTCAGGGATGCTCCAGCCCCTCTTTCCCTTCCCATGTCCTCAACTTGTTCCATCCTAGGTCCTTGGCACTGGCCCCTCCTGTGTGTGGAACACCCTTCCCAGAGCTTCCAAAGGCTCCTCCTCCAGGTCTAGGCTCTCATTCCACAAAGGCCTTCCCTGGCCACCTTTCTAAGGTACACCTCCTCATCCCACCGTCACACTAGCATATCTTCCTGCTTTCATTTTTAATCAGAGACTGAAATTCCTATCTGTTTTCCATCACCTGCCTCTGCCGCCAGGAAGTGAGCCAAGGTCCTCTTCCCAGTGCTTGGCGCAGTGCCTGACATAGAGGAGGGCTCGGTGCGGGGATAGAGGAGGCTAAACCAGGGTCCCCGACTTGAGAAGCCCCTGTCCTTCCCATTGTGGGAATACAGAGCAGGGGCTTGTATTCGGCAAGGCCAGCAACGCTACTGGTTTCCAGTGCGGGCCCCAGGAACTGGCTTGGAGAAGTGGTCCCCATGTCTGGCTGTTCATCAGAATTCCCAGGGATGGTTACCTGGACCTCTCCTGGGGCCCACAAGGCAGACTCTCCAGGGAGGGGGTCCAAGAGAACGTGGTCGTTGAGGGATTCTTGGGCCCCAGTGGCTGGGGAAGGCTGCTCAGAGATGGATTGGGACATTGGTGAACAAGTACATCTGCTGGGGGTATGGGGTGGAAGAGCAAGGTGAGTATCACAGAGAAGGATGAGGAAGAGCCAGGTACCTCCCCCTGCCCTCAAGTGTGGTGTGAGAGCACTGCTTTGCCCTCTGACCTGGCCTTGGGCCATGGCCTTGCAATGCAAGAGCTGGCCGACCTTAGGAAAGTTACTTAAAAATAATCTCTGACCCTCAGTTTCCTTACCTGTAAAATGGAATAATAAAAAGGAGAATGGGAGGGTCAAACTAGTGAATGGGTGAAGGGCCTTGAGCACAGTGTTTGGCCCTCAGCAAGTGCTGCACACCCGCAGTGGCTGTTTTCCCAGCTCTTTCCCTAGAGCGCCAGGCCCCTAGGCCCTGGCCTTCAGCGACACCTCCTGGCCCTGCGGCAGAAGGACGCACACTGCCGTCCCAGAGGTGAGTGAGAGGTGACTCTTGGCCACAGGGGCATGGGCCCTGGTGCCCAGACTGCAAATCCCAGATCTGCTCTGACGCCTCACGCATAACCTGGGACCGGCCCCTCCCCTCTGTGGGCCTTACCTTCCTCTCTGTTAAATGGGTCAGCACGGTTTGGGGGTCTTCAGAGGGACTTGGGGGAGCAGGGATGAATGTCCTTCTGCAGGGGTCTGGCTTAGCCTGGGCTCAGAAGGCGGGTTCCCATGGCAAATGGGTGGAGGGGAGAGGGCGGCCACACCCAGACCCCCGTGGATGAGCCGTGGCAGGGCAAGGGGCTCCTAGACCCAGGACTCACTCCCCTGGGGGTCAGGGCTCCGCATCTCCTAGTCCTGAAGGCAAGCTCCACACCCACTTGAGCTGGATGTCATGGTGCTCACAGAGCAGGGGAGAGCGGCCGCCCAGAGCCACGTCTCACCTGGCGCACCTTCACTCAGACCAGAGACGCACCAATTTAGTATTCTTTTCTGGCTTGATTTGTTTAATGTCTTTCCCTCAACACCTCTCCTTCTCGCCTCCCCCCTCCCTTGCCCCCCACCTACTGTGTTACTTCTCTCTCCCCTTCATTATCAGCTCCTGGAGGGAAGACAGGGCCCTCAACTGATTTGGCCATTCTGTATCCTGGGCAAGGGGCTGGCACCCAGTGAGCTCTCCATGGCTATTTGTTGAATTAATGCATAAAAATATGCTCACCACACAAGAACACCCAACCTCATCATGCTCTCCACTGGCACATGCACTACTACTGTCACCGGCAGGATGATTTACCCTTGTCAATATTCATGACAAAACACTCCCTCTGCCACCCTCAAAGACTCCCCATTACCACACTCACAATCACAAAAGTAGATGAGCCCATGAACCGTCTCACACTGGCGTGAACACACACTCTGGCGTGCACACACACATGCACACACCTTCTAGCCAGACCATCTGGTTTCCATCTCAGCCTCTCCCACCTCTTCCCCCTGCCCACCACCCCCGTTCCCCGCTTTGGTACTAATGGCCTCAGCCAGGTCCTTTTGAAGCCATCAGGGGAGGGGTTTGGAAGGGCCCCCCATGACCGACAAGCAGGCGCAAAGATTTTATGAATTTGCTGGTTGTAAATTTTCTCCCAACACATCCCACCCCTCCTCCCACACCTTCCTCTGCCTTCCTTCTGACTTCGGGAAGTGTTCCCCCACTTTCTGCTGGCCCCCACCTTCCTTCTCCAACTAAGCAGCACAATTCAAATAGGACCACGCACCTAAGGATAGCCTCCACCCTTCCCCACCAGCCCACCCAGGGGTGGCTCCAGGCACAGGCACGGAGCCAACACTCTAGACCACCATCTAGCACATGGCATGTAGTATACTGAATCAGGTCCCCCAGAAAGACATGTCCAAGGACTCACCCCAGCCCCGTGGGCACGAATTCATTTGTAAATAGGACCTTTGAAGATCCTATTTGGATGAAGACAAATTGGATTAGGGTGGGCCTTAATCCAATATGTCAGAAGGCCTTATAAACAAAGGAAATTTGACTGCAGTCAGTCAGGAGAAGCCAGAGGTGAGAGAAATCACGTGACACAATGTGCATCTACAAGCCAAGGAATGCCGATCGCTCGCAGGCCATCAGAAGAAAGCCAGGAGAAAGCATGGCCCGGCGATACTTCCGTATTGGACTTCTAGCCTCCAAAAGTGTTGAGACAACAATAAGCCCTCTTTCTTAAGCCAACAACTAAGGTTGTTTTGGGGGGTAACGTATAATTTTATGACCTATATAGCAATTTTGTTTAAAAAAATATTTTCTGCACACCTTCTTTCACCAGGGGGCGCTGGTCAAACCCAATTCTATTTAATACTTAGAAACTAAGTGGTTACCTGTGGGTAAGTTTGCATTAGGAAAATGGAGTGAGGAGACATGGAAAAAATAGACCGTAGAGTGCCCTAACTGAAGGGCGCCTTGGAGTTCTACACAAAACTCTGGTGTACAGATGGGGAAACTGAGAGTCACCCGGGGAATTGGCTAAAAACAAAAATTTGAGGGCAACATCTAGGGTGGGGCTCAGGAATCTGTTCGGGGTTTTTTTTTTACTTTTTTATTGTGAAATATAATACACATACTGAAGAGTGCACAAAAAGCAAATGTATAGCTCAAGTAGTTTCTATAAAGTGAACATACCCAGCACCCAGGTCAAGAAACAGAAAATTGCCTACACCCCAGAAGCTCCCTTGCTCCTTTCTGGATGATGCCATCTTCCCTCTTCCCTAAAGGTAGGTCACCACTATGCTATCTTCTAACACTAGTTTAGTTTTGCCTATTTGGGGACTTTATGTGAATGGAATAGTAACACGTGCTCATTTGTATATGCTTCTCTCATTTGCTATGTTTGAGAGGTTCGACGATGTCATTGCATGGAGCAATTTTGAACCAGCTCTGCAAATGATTCTTAAATCATCCAGGTTTGGAAATCTTTTTCAAGAAAGCTGAGGCTCAGAGAGGGAGAGGATCTTACTCAAGGTAACACAGCCAGTTAGCGGGAAAGCCTAGATGAGCTCCTCAAACTTCTGGCCATGGTCCCATGCTTTTTTTTTCCCGCATGTCATTGCATTTCATCTTTTAACTTTATTGTTCCCTGGACAGAATCTTTTGTTTATTAATCACATTTAGGTGGCAAAAATATATCAGAGTCTAGTCATGCTTCCTCCCCAGGGAATGTTCATGGGGACCACCCAGCACACAGAAGGAAAGCCTCAGTGCCAACCCCAGCTCCGTCACTTGTAACTGTGTGAGCTTGGACAAATGTCAGGATTACCCTGAACCTCAACTTCCTTGATTGTAGAATAGAGACAGAAATGCAGATGCCTACTTCATAAGCTTGTGGGGAGAGCTAAATAAGATAAAGCATGGAAATCAGCTAACAGATTCCTGGCTCGTTGAATGTCCTCAATTAATAAATGGCAGCTATTTTTCACATTTCTCTTAACTACCTAGGGACTCAGACTGAGGGACCTGAACAGAATTCCAGCACGATATCCGGGTGTGTTGCAGTAGAAACTTCAACACAGGAAATGTGTTTGGGAGGGGTAGGGCAGTGTAGGGTGGTCAGGGGTCCCACTTTGCCACTAACTACTTGTGGCCTTTGAAAAGTCCCTCCCCCTCTCTGGGCCCCATTTGCCTCCTACTTAAAATGATAGTGCCGAACTAAACAGTCTCCAGGTGTCCTTTCAGCTCAGGGCCAAGATCTCAAAAGTTAGTCTATCTAAGGCAGGGGTTCTTAACAAGGGGTCCATGAGCTTGAATTGAAATTCAAAAAAACATTCTTGGGAAGCAAATGTAGCTCAAGCAGTTGGGCACCTGCTTACCACACGGGAGGTCCCAGGTTTGGTTCCCAGGGCCTCCTAAAGAAAATGAGCAAGACAGCTAGCTGACGCAATGGGATGATGCAACAAGATGACACAACAAGGAAACACAATGAGAGACACAACAAGCAGGGATTGGAGGTGGCTCAAGCGATTGGGTACCTCCCTCCCACATGGGATGTCCCAGGTTCAGTTCCCAGTGCCTCCTAAAAAGACAAGCAGACACAGAGAGCACACAATGAACAGGCACAGAGAGCAGATAGCAAGTGCAAACAATGAGGGTGTGTGTGAAATAAATATAAATAAATCTTTAAAAAAAATTCTTGTGGGGATGTGTTGGTGCAGGTGTGATATATTTATTAAATAATACACAGTATAGTGGGGACTTAGTAAGGGGTCTGTGGTTTTCACTTGACTGGCAAAGGGGTCCGTGGAACAAACAAGGTTAACAATGCCTGACCAAAGGAGTCTGTCAGAACCCTGATTCCCAGCTCCATCCCATCGATTTTGTAGTGAGGCCTGGAGATCTGCATTTTAAATACTCTTGAGGAATGGCTAGCCTGGTACTCTCTAACACAGTGTTTACTCTCCTTTCTGGGCCTTTGTACATGCTGTCCTCCTGCTTGGAAGATTCGTTGTCCAGGTTTCTATCTGGTTAACACCTACTTGTTCTTTAAAATCCAGCTGAGCCCCCTCCTTCAGGAAGTCCTCCTTGATTACAAACTCTTCCTAAATGGGTTGGGCACTCATAGCACTCTGGGCTTATCTCCCAACTCCCTTAGCATTAGTACATTGCATGCCATGATAATTGTCCTTTTAAAGTTATGAACACATTGTATTAGTCAGCCAAAGGGGTGCTGCTGCAAAGTACCAGAAATCTGTTGGCTTTTATAAAGGGTATTTATTTGGGGTAGAAGCTTAGTTACAAGGCCCTAAAGAGTCCAACTCAAGGCTGCCTTCTCACCAAAGTTAGTTGCGGGGGCAGATGTGGCTCAAATGGTTGGGCATCCATCTGCCATATGGAGGGACCTGGGTTCAATCCTCAGGACCTCCCGGTAAAATAAAAAAAAATATATATATATAGAAGGCACATGGGCTGCCAGGCTCTGTGTGCTGGTGAGCCACCAGGCCCCGGGAGCCATGCAGCAAGATGATGACGTAACAGGAGAGAGACGCAGGGGAGAGACGAGACGAGATGCTCCAAAGGCTCCGAAAGCCAGGAACCGAGGTGGCGCAGGTGGCAGAACACCTCTCTCCTACATCGGAGGTCTCCAGGATCGAATCCTGGTGAAGACTGGAGGAGGAGGATGAGAAGAGATGGCAGGAAACAGACACACAGAATTGCCCAGCGAATGGACACAAAACAGCAAATGGGGAAGGGGGGGTTTAAAACGGATAAAGTAAATAAATAAATCTTTAAAAAAAAAAGTCAGTTGCCACATGTTGAAGCAAGATGGTTGCTGATCTCTGCCTGGTCTCTCAGGGCTTCCTATATCAGTCTCTGACATAGGGCTTGTTTCTTTCCAGGCTTCCTCAGTTGCTCAGCTGCTCTGTTCTCTTCAGCTGCAGACTATCCAGCGAATGGCTCCTCTCTCCCCCTGTGACTGCAGGATCAAATTGACAAAGTTCTCTCCTCTTCTATGTGTCTTCTTGAGTGAGTGTCCATTTATATCCGCCCACAAAGGGGGTGGGACTCAACCTGAGTCATACCTTACTGATGTGGTCGAATCAAAACCCTAATCTTAACAGGTAATGTAATCAAAGACATCTTAGGTGAATCTAATACAATCAAAGGGTATCACACCCAGAGGAATAGATTAGTTTGCAAACATCTTCCTCTTTTTGAGATTCATAAATAATCTCAAACTGCCAAACACATTTTCCTTGTAAAAACTAAAAATATTGCAGGGAAGTCCTAAGTCCTCCTAACAACTTATTAACAACCCTATTTGGTGCATTTTCCTCCAGACATATTTCAGTGCATTTACAAATATATTTCCAATCCTAGGAAACTCTAGAATATTGTTTGTGGTATTCTATTTTACAAAATTGGTATATTGTGTGCCTCCTCCTTGGAATGAGGTTGATGGCTAGAGTGTCAGCAATGATTTTTTTTTTAAAGATTTATTTTATTTATTCTGCTCCCCCCCTCGTTTTGCGCTCACTGTCTGCTCTCTGTGTCTGTTTGTTGTGTGTTCTTTGTGTCTGCTCATCTTCTTTTTGAAAGGCACCTGGAACCGAACCTGGGACCTCCCATGTGGGAGGGAGGCGCCCAATCGCTTGAGCCACCTCCACTCCCTGCTAGTTGTGTCTCTACTTGTGTTTCCTCATTGTCTCCTCATTATGTCATCTCATTGTGTCATCTTGTTGCATCAGCTCACCGCACAAGCCTGTTGCATCAGCTTGCTGTCTTGTTCATCTTCTTTAGTTGGCACCGAGAACTGAACCCAGGATCTCCCATGTGGTAGGCAGGCCCCCAACTGCTTGAGCCTCATTCGCTTTCCCTCAGCAACCATTTTGAGACCCTATGGAAAAGACTAAGAGTATCACAATAACCTTAGTCCTGCCATCCTTTGGCTGCTAATCCAATCAGCAACTATATGCCTTCAGATTTCTTGTTTTGTGCAAAACAAACCAGAAAAAACATCGAGTCATTTACATTGCTTTTTTGTTGTTGTTTGCATGCAGCTCAACACAATCCTGACATGTGCCATAAACATTTGTAGTTCAGCCTGCTCAGCACCCATCTCCCCCTCCTGTGTAAGGAGCCTGCTCTTTTCCCTCTGTGAAACCAGCCGTTCCCCACCTCGATCTCTGTAGCTTGGGCTGGACTCCAAGGGAGGCCACACGACCCTGGGCAGTGAGAAGAAAGTTCAGGATTTTTCCTAGAGGTGTTGAGAACTGATTGCTAAGCTGTGAAACGGCATCTAGAACTGCTGGTGGCCACAAGGAGGGAAGCGTGTGCATAAGAATGCAGCCAACGCAGAAGAAGGCAGAGCTGAAAGATGGAGGGAAGCCAAGTCCCAGTGGATGACATAATTGGGCCTCTGCATCCAGCTGTGCCTGAAGTTAATTCCTACCCCCAACTTTCCAGTTAATTGAACCAATAAATAATTTCTCCTTAAGCCCATGAGAGGTGGGTTTCTGTCCCTTAAAACTCAAGTAATTCTGGCTCATCTAGAGAGCAAAAATTTTGTTATAAAGTTTCTGCACTCTGACCCACTATCCCACACCCGGCTTATGTGCAACACTGAATAACAGAGGCTTCTTGGTCCTGGGGAAGACTGGGTAGATTTTTTTTTTTTAATTATTTTAAAAAGATTTAAAAGAAATAAAGAAATGCAATGATTAGACCTTGTTTGGATCTTCATGTGTACAAACCAACTGTAAACAGATTTTTTGACAATTGGGAAAATTTTAATTTCACTTGAGCATCAGATGACATTAAAGAATCTTAATGTTGACAAGTATGATAACCGCTTTGTGATTATGTCAGAAATTATTTCTTTGTTTTCTGAGATGCATACTAAAGAATCTGGAGGTGAAAGGACATGATGTCTGGGATTTGCTTTAAAATACTCCTCCCTCCCCCCAAAAAAGTGTGGCAAAATGTTGTGGGTTGTTGACGCTGGGCAGAAATGGGTAGGTACAGAGATGTTGGTTGCACTCCTTACTTTTGTGTATGTTTGGAAATTTTCACAATGAAAAAAAAAAACACTTGAAATCAAAGAAGCGAGTTACATTGACTTTGGGTCCTCGGAGAGAGGGACGACCTCTTCTCACCAGGAACCTACCATCTCGCTGGGTGCAGGTGCTCGCTAAGCCTTGCAAGGCCCAGATCCCAGTTTCAAGGAGGGGGAGCACGGGCAGCAGGGAGCATCCGGCCATGGCACTTCTGGGAGCAGTGTTTCCTGCAGGGGTTGGCTTCCAGGCTGGGGGTCACGCAAGGCACCGGAAGACCCCCAGATCTCCCACCACCCACTTTCACATCACACCACTGGCCCCAGAACCAGCAGAAAATGGCGGAGGCCTCGTTTTGATTTAAATACCCTAAGTCAATTATTAATTCAGGCAAGAGGCCCGTTGCCAAGTGGCTGTTAATGACGTGTCTAGAATTTATGGTCATGTCAGAAGCACCTGGTGTTTGAGAAGTTCACCAGGAACTGGAGGTTCCTTGGGGGTCCCTGGGGCCCCTGAACTGCCCCTGGAGAGCTCCTGGCTAGATCTTGGGGAAGAACCACAGCTGGGGTGGGTAGAAGCCCTGAGTTCCGGTTCTGACCGCAGCCTCCCTGTGGGCGAGCACTGTGGTTAGAGGGGGATCTCCAGGGTCCCGCAGTCCTGGCCCAGAGCAAGTCCTAATCATTGGTGAACACACAAGTGCAGCCCAGGCTCCTCAGCGCACTTTGCCTATCTGAGCCTCAGGTTCCCCTTCTACCAAACAGGGAGGTGGATCTTCCTACAGAGCGCGCTAATGCCACTCTCCTGACTTACAGCAGGAGGTAGCCTCGTCTTCTATTCCTGCCTCAGCACTCTGCCCAGTTTGCAAGCACACATTTATTTCATCATTTACTTACTAAGTCCTTGTGTCCCTCCCCACTCTATTCCATTCGATTCATCATTCTCGCCCCAGCACCCAACCCAGTGCCCCACATAACAGGTCCTCAATAAAGACTTACTAAATGACTACATGAAAAGGTCTTGGCCCCTTGCCTGATTCATAAATACCCAAAAAATTACAGTTATTATAATCACTACCATTATTATTAATTACTATTATATTTTCCGAGTTTCAGTTCCTTCTCTGAAACATGAAAATACTCTTGTTTATACCCAAGAAGTGTTCTGAGAATTGTCAAGATAAGTGCATTGAAGGGCTTCAACCAACCAAGGTATAGTAGAAAGGACTGCAGGCACATGCCTCATCTGGATGCCAGGCTCATGCCAGTGAGCTGCCAGAACTTAGGGGAGGAAAGCTACAGAGGTTGCAGGGCCACAGATAACCTGGGCATAGCAGGGTAGACATCTCTGATACAGCAGGCTTGGTCTCTCTTTGATTTTCTTTTCATTCACGATCCAAAGGCTATGATTTTTACACTGTTGCAGAACAAATAAAAAATGGTTTATATTTTATGATTTTTAAGTGTCTTTTAACAGTTCCAGCATATTTCTGACAGTTATAGTTTCCCTCTCTGGAACACATAGAGACACTCAGTGAAGAGCATGGATGGGAAGTGGATGCCTCAGCTATGCTTATAGCTAGCTACACCCAGGCAGGTATGGAGACAAGGTGTACACAAGGCCATGAGAGGTGAAGGTCATTGGGGATGGTAGAACAAACTACTGGTGTTCTACCTCCGTTATCCAAGAGCCATTCCCCACTTCTTCCATAGTTACAGAACCCTAACTTTCATCAATGTGCCCGGTTGAAAAACTGAATTTCCAAGCCTCCTTTGCAGATAGAGGTAATCAGTGAGAGTGAGAGCTAGACAAAAGTCATTGTGTACGGCTTCTGGGAAATCTCTTGAAAGACAACTCATTAGGATGAGAGGTGTGCTTTTTACCCTTCTCCTTCTTCTTATATAGAATTCTCAAACTCAGATGTGATGGCTAGAGCTCCACCAGCCATATTGGACCATGAGGTGACCTTTAGGATGGAAGCCATGCTCTAAAGATGACAGAGCAGAAGAAACTTAGGTTCTTGATGTTATTATCATGGAGGAGCCATCTCAGTCATGGACTGCCTAGCTCTCGGCATCTTATAAAATATGAGAAATTAAAAACACTAATTTGTTCAAGCAACTTTAGTCAGGTTTTTGTGACTAGACACTAACACAATTTGTTACAGACACAGAAATGATGGAGGAAAGCACAGCACCCAACACATAATGAGTAAATGGGTAAAATAAATAACTAATTAGTAAGAAAGGGAAGGAAGGGCAGAAGGGAGAGAGGAGAAAGGAAGGAAAAGAAGAGAGAAAGAAAGGAAGGAAAGAAGGGAGGGAGGGAGGAAGGAAGGAAGGGAGGGAGGGAGAGAGGCAAGAAAAGGCAGTCTATGGGAAGCGGCTGTGGCTCAATCATAGGGCTCCCGTTTACCATATGGGAGGCCCCGGTTCAGTTCCCGGGGCCTCCTGGTGAAGGCAAGCCCGCCTGCACGGCGTGGTTAGCTGACCCAGCGAGCACAAGCAGCAAGGGGGGGATAAATGAATAAATAAATAAAAAATCTTAAAAAAAAAAAAAAAAAGTATTAATAAAAAATAAAAAAAATAGAAAAAAAGGCAGTCTATGATGTTCAAGAGGTCCCTCCGACCTGGAAGTGGGTTGAGGGCTTGAATGAGGGATCTCTTTGGCAAATTCAAGCACAGCCACTCCACACCTCCCCCTTAAATCATGTTCCTGAGAGAAGCCAGCAGTGCCCTTCTGTCAGTGCCTCCACCCCAGGTCCTGGGGCCTGACTCCCTCAGGCTCAGGTGAGATTGCAGCAGGGCCCAGACCAGCAAAGGCTTGGCCCCCAGGTCACGTCCTCTGTGGAGAGACCCTGGATGTTTCTCCTTCCCTGCCTGGGCTAGTTTTTCCACCTGGGCAGTAAAGCAGAGGGTCTTGATGATCTGGAAGTGTCTTCCCAGCTGTGATTTACCCTGTAAAGTATTTTCAGACTTGCCTCCTGTGATAACTGTAATCTCCATGTACCAAACAGGCACGTTCTCTCCTTAGTCCTCAGGACAACCCAGCAAGGTACCTGAAGCTCAGAAATGGGCTATAATTTTGCAGGTTCACATAGCCTAAGAGTGCAGAGAGATTTTACACCCTGGTTTTCGGACACCAAAGCCAAGCCAGCACTCCCACTCCTGACTTTTCCCCCCTCCCCGGCCATGGAGACTCCCACAAAAGCAGGAAACTGGGTGGGAGGCGGGGGCAAGTGAGGGTCTCCCACGCCCCGTCACACCCCTTGTTCCTTTCCCCAGCCCCTTCCCGTCTTGGGTCCAATCAAGACCGGCTCCGCCCAACTCAGGCGCCTCTGGAGGAAAACAAATAAAAATAATATGGTAATAACTCGAGCCAGAGCGGGTGCATGGCAACAGCTTTAGCCAATTAACATTCCTTCGGGGTTTGGGGAGGCCCCCTTCAGTGGCACCTCATAAATGTTAGAGGGGCTTGGGAGCAGCTGGGGTTTCTCTGTGGCCTGGCTGAGGCTGGCACCCCTGAACCGGCCTGCCCAAGCTAGATTCTCCAGGAAGAGAGGGGTGAGCAAATTCCAGGGGGCTGGAAGGAAACAAGAGTGAATGTCCCAACTGCGCGTGCTAATCAGCGTCAAGTGGGCCGGGGAGATATTTATGGACCCGAGCTAACTGGAGGCTCCAGAACCTTCCTAGTCAGGAGTAGGTTGGGGAGGAGGGGGTACCTAGGCTGCCCCTGCCCAGATGGATTCCCTCCCCACGTGAATAAGCTGATAAAGCCTTCTCCAACCTCCTCTCATTACACAGATGTGGAGAGTGAGACCCAGAGCCTGGCCTGGACTTGTTCAAAGGGTCCCGAAGGACATCCTCCGAATGTCCTATCCACGCTTCTTAGCTTATGGAGGGGTCTCTGTCAGGTCCCCTCCTCCTCCCTCTGAGCTCAGCTGCGCTGCCGCCCAGGCAGGATCTGGACCCTCAGCTTCCCTCTCTACCTCCCCACTCTTCTCTCACAGCACATCTTGGATTGCAGATTGATGACTTCCTGTTTCCCCTACTAGCTGTAAGGTTCCAAGTCAGGGGCTGGTCTGGTGTGCTCACTGTTGAGTACCCAGCAAAGTGCCTTGTGAAGGCATGAATAAACAAGTGAACAAGTGTCCCATCCCTGCCTGTAAGCTCCCAGTTGCCCCGTGGGAAGGAGTTTTCTGAGTTCCCTGTTTGGTCCCATTAGGGAAACTCTCCTCACAGGCCAGAAGTTCCCAAATCCTGCTTGTACATTGGAATCTCCTGGGGCTGTTTGTGAAAAATGCAGGTTCCTGGGCTCCATGACCAGAGGAAGCAGAAGGGATGGGATGGGTCTGGGAACTTGCATTTTGGCAAGAGACTTGAAAGATTCCCACACAGAGGAGAAACAGTGGTCCCTGGAGGGCGGGAACCTTCTTTATATCCTCCCTGGCCAGGTGCCCTGCCTGGTAGAGCCCCTGTGATCCTGCAGATATGTATAAAATGAATAGAAATGGGATCTAAGCTTCTGGAAGGGACCGGACCTGAAGTCACACAGCTCCAAGTTCCAGCCCCAGCTCTACCCTCTAAGGAGCTAGGTGGCCCCTGGCAAATGCTTCCCCTTGCTAAGCCTTGATATTCTCATTCATAACATGGGGGGATATAATACAGATCCCAAAGGGCTATTGACAAGAATAAGTTAAGATTTTATATGGGGCTACAAAGCCATAGAAAGTGTGTTATTACTGTCCTCACCACCATCTTCACTATCTTCATTGGTAGTTTGGGACAGGATCAAGGAGGGCTTTGAATGCCAGGGTGAGGGTGTAAACGCCATAGGCTTGTTTATTTATTCATCCATTCAGCTAATGTTTACTGATTTCCTACCATGTTCCCAGCCTGGTGCTGGGCATTGGGGATACACATACCGACCCTGAGACGTCAGGCCAGGGGTCACCGTGCTCACAAGAGCCAGGCAGTATGTGGGGTCAGCGTGGGGTGGGGAGGAAGTGGGAGTCCCATGATGACCCAGCGGCCAGAGCTCTCATCTGCAGAGAGCAGCTGCTTCTCAGCCCCACAAGGAGGTAGTTAAACCAAGAGTGGTTGGAGCTTCAGATTTCACAAAAGAAGCTGGGAGTCTGGATTTGTACGTGACTCTCCTGATTTTTAAGTATTGGTCTCTAATTTTAAAAAATTATTTTAAGCTGAGAACTGAAGAACAAAGGCCAATTACAGGCCCGAGTGGGAGGGGGAGTCTGCGGCCTGGGGTGGGACGGGGTGGGGGTACCCTCCCCAGAGGAGAGGCCTGGTCCAGGCTCCTGGGTTCTGCTCAACAGCAATGACATAAGCTCCCACACTTCCTTCCTTTCTATCCCTCCCTGGACAAATGTCCACTGGGACAGAGGAACCTGTCCTGGCCCAGCTCTGCACACTCACCAGGAAGAACATTATGAGCTCAAGGAGAGGCCCAAGCTCCTTCCAGAAGAGATGAAAGATGATGGGACTGGGAAAGCTTGAGGGCCTTCATAAGCCCCCCTTGCTTAATCACAAGGACACAGAGGTCCAGAGAGGGGCAGGACCAAAGCAGCAAGGGGCTGTCAGGCTGGGGTCGACCCCAGCCTGTGGGCTCCCTGTCCACTGCTCTTTCTACTTTCCTAGGAAGCCGCCTGGATGTGTCTTTGGCTGCTATGGCCACATCCTCTGTCAGAGGTTAGTGAAGCTCAGCTGCTCCTACCCCTATCCCACATGTTGGAAGAGCAGATGTTCTGGTTTGGCGGAATACAGGGGGCAAGAGATCCTAATATAAAAAACTGCTGAGGACTGTAAGCCACTAGAGGACAGAAGTTGGGTCTGATCTTTTCTTTCTTTTAGAACAAAATGAGAGTATTCCTCACACTTTATTAAACAAGACCTCATTGTACCTGACATCACAAATATTAACTTTATCATAAAGATATAGAATGCTCAATAAATAATGATTATCACAGGTTCACAACGGAGGTTGTGGTACATAGAAATAAAACTGGATTAAATTCACAAAGAAATACAACAATAACAAAATATGAAATGGTCAAAACTCATTTACATTTAAAGAATTTCAATTAAAGTATACAAAAAAAAAAAAACTGGATTAAATAAAATTAAAAGATATATGCCATAAAAAGTCATGGGGTCAGGGGGCGGATGTGGCTTAAATGGTTGGTCGTTCATCTGCCACATGGAGGGACCTGGGTTCATTCCCAGGACCTCCCACTTAAAAAAATAAAAAAAAGAAAAAAAGAAGTCATGGGGAACAATTGTTTCTGATTGGGTAAATTAGAAAATTAGAGATGCTTTATGAGATCAATTTCTTTTTTTTTTTTTTTTAGTTCGTGAAGTTGTAGGTTTACAGAAAAACCATGCAGAAAGTAGAATTCCCATATACACCCCCCCCACGCACACACACACACATAGACACACAGAGTTTACTCTATTATTAACACTTTGCTTTAGTGTGGTACTTTTGCTACAATTGATGAAGCAATATTATTAAAATTATACTATTAATTGCTGTCCATAGTTTACATTTGAGTTCACTATTGGGTCTGATCTTATTTTGTACCTTCTTCCAAGTATACACACACAGAATTCCTGATGGAGCTGTGCACGTGAAAAACGTGGAAATTAAATGTATTGGCAGAGAAACTTATCTCAGGCTGAGTGACCGGCCCTAGGCTGGACTTCCTGGTGTTCAGCTTGCCAGATGGAGTTCGGTACCTCCCCTGGCCCCGCACATCCACTTTGGAAGCCCAGGAACATAGGATGATTCTTCAAAGGCGGTATGTATGGGGCATCAAGAGCGCCGGGATCTCACTCGCTCTCGCCGGTAGGTGGCGCCTGCGGCACCAGCTCCGTGCCCACGCGGGTGGGAGAGGGGCGCACTAATACATCCTGCCGGGTGGGGGCGACAAACACCAGGACCCAACGCTGGGAACCGGGTGAGGTCAAGGGCTCTAGAAATTCGGCTTATCTATGGGACGCAAAACACACCACGAGCCGACTTTGGGTCGCGCAGCTGCCGACGGTCCTGCAGAGCCCGCTAGCGCGCTCTCGGGAGTTTGAGGGTATGTGGGTGAACTGGGTGAATGCCCCCACGAAGGCTCGTAGTCCCGAATTCTGATCAAGAGATGGAACGTTTGAAAAGCTGGCGTTGTGGGAGGAGGAGGATAGAAAGCGCTGGAAGATCGGAGAAGGCTGCTCTCTAATTGATTAACCATCTACGCGTGCATTTTTTTTTTTTTTTAAGATTTTATTTATTTATTCATCTAACCCCCCCTTGCTGCCTGGCTCACCGGGTCAGCCAACCACGCCATGCAGGCGGGCCTGCCCTCACCAGGAGGCCCCGGGAACCGAACCCGGGGCCTCCCACATGGTAAACGGGAGCCCTACTGATTGAGCCACAGCCGCTTCCCACGCGTGCATTTTTATACTTCTCAACAGTGTTTATTTCCCCCTGGTGGACATCAAAAGAGTTTTAAAACCTTTTTAACAACGAGGATAAGATTCCTTTTTTATTTTCCTTTTCCTTTATTGTTCCTCCCTCCTCTCCTTTTCCTTTAACATTTGCTTTATTGTTTTCTTTATTATTCTTTCTTTTAATATCAAATAACCATCATTAAAGGAATGGACTGAGACATCAAATAAAATACTGATGTTTTGACTGATGGAGTTCCAAGTCATACTGTTAACTTATAAATGCAAGTTACTGAACAATATGTACATATAACCTCGTGTGTACATGTACATATATATATTGATGAAAATGGTCTGAAAACGTTTGTGAAAAGGTCTGAAAGACTGCACACCAAACATGGTGACCTCTGGAGTATGGGAAGGAAAGGAAATCTTAGCTTTACCAGCAATGTTTGAATTTATAAATGAGAATGCACTATGTAAAAGTAAAAATAAATAAAAATTAATACAAGTAGCTATATTGTGTTTTCTAAGTACAAAACTAATTTTATGGTGCTTGCAAAAAATTACAGTATTCAGTATATACTTAAGTGAAAATCCTAGTTACAAGAAAATAGTTACAAAATGATATGATTCCATTTTTGTAAATAATGTTTAAATGCAGAAAAAGCCTGGAAGAATATTTTTTAAATGTTTGCCAATAGTTATTTCTGAATAAGATCAAGGCAACTTTTATTATTTATTTGATAATATATAAAAACACTATAGGTCTACATCATCATGTTTAATACTTTATGATACTCTGTTGTACGCACATACCATGATTTATTTAACCACTGTATTGCTGATGGACATTTAAACAGCTTCCAGTATTTTCCTCTTATAAACAATGCTGTGATAAACATCGTCCATTTCATAAGGGCAAATTCTGAAGGGGCATCCCCTGAGTCAAAGGGCATGACACATTAAATTTTTGTTTTGTTTTTGTTTTGTTTTAAGTACGGGGACCGGGGATTAAACCCGGGACCTCGTATGTGGGAAGCAGGCACTCAACCCTTGAGCTACATCTGCTCCCTAAATTTTGATCCAGATCACCAAACTGCTGCCCAGGAATATTTGACTCAATTTCCAGTCCCCTGGCACCTTCCTCCCTCTGCCCCCAAGCTGTGTAGAGAGCACCTATTTTCGCGCTTACTTCCAAACACTTAAGTGGTCATTCTTAATTTTTGCCAGTTTGATCAGTAAAAAAGGCTATCTCATTTTAATTTGTGTTTTTCTCATGAGCAATATGGTGAAATAGGATGACAAGTTTTCCTTAATCCCTTGCCCTTTCCTATCATGCATTCCTGAGACAGTTCTAGAGAAAGGAGTGGGGGGAGGAGCCGGCAAACCTGGGCTTGAGTCATGACCCTGTGATCTCGAACAAGCCCTTTGCTCTTGCTGAACCTTGGTTGCCTCATATGAAGAAAAAAAAAAAAGGATAAGAATTCCTGCCCTGCATTTCCTTCCAGTGCTATTGTGTGACTCAAATCAAATAATGCCTATGAAAGTGTTTTATAAGCTATAAAAATAAACAACAACATACTTTTAGCTCTTGCTAGGAGCCAGGATCTGTGTGTTATCTCCCAGAGAGCATCACGACAGGTACCAGTGCTAGACCCATTTTATAGATGAGAAAACTTGAGCCCGACAGAGGCCGAGGAAACCACCCAGTGTCCCAGAGCTGGAATGTGGCACAGCACAGGGACTCAACCTAGGCAGACTGGTTCTGGAGTCCACATCCTCAACCCACAGCATGTGGCAAGGGTGACAAAAACAACAACCCACCTACCAAGAGGTGAAAAGCAGAAGCCCAGCTTCCAGTGGTATAGTCACCGCATCTGTCTGCAGCTTTGAAGGCAGCTGAGGGTTCTAGCCACACTCCCTAAGTGGATATCACAAAACATCACTAAGCTTTAGTCTCCTCATCAGTAAAAAAGAAGTTAATGATAATGATAGTGCCCACCCTGTGCTGATGATTCAATGAGATAATACCCGTAAAAGTGCCTGGAATGTACGATTAATAATTTTTAAATGTGGCCTTTCCACCTTCTAGTTGTGGCATCAAATACTAGCTGTGTGGTTTAGACACATTGCTCAACCTTTGGGTTCCTTTGTTTTTTTGTAAAAGGGGATACACAATAGGTTCACCTCAGGATGTTGTGCATGGAGTCATTGAGAGTGGATATGCCTGGGACACGGTCAATACTGGACAAATGTTGGCCAATGTTCTTCCAGTCATGTCACTGGTCAAGTGTTCTGCTAGGGATTGTCTCCTCAGAAAGGGAAGACATTGGTGAACAATTTAATATTCAATTAAAAGGGCCAGTCACAGAATTTCCATCCCTCCCAGCAGAGGGCTCCTGGAAGGCCACCTGAGGAGGGACCCTGGTGCAAGAGCTGTGAGAACCCGCAGGTTTGGGCCTACAGCAAAGGGGAAGCGGCAATGCGTGAGCCTAGAAATTCCTTGTGAGCCTAGAAATTCCTTGGTCGCTTGCTCTAGGGTTTCCCTGCCTTCACCTTGGGGCCATTTCCCTGACTCCCGCCTGCTGCAAGTTCACCTATGGCCGTTCTTTGGACAGTTGAGGGCAGCTGGTAGCCCTCGGCCGTGTGGTAAGGAGCACAAGCTCCGAATCACCCACCTGGGCATGACTACTGGGCCACGTGTCCCCAGGCAAGCCCCTCCTCAAAGTGGCGCCTCGGTCTCCTGGGTTATAGAAGCTAAGAGCCGAGCTTTAGACGCCCCGGCGATTCCGGCTTCTAGACCTTAGGTGGACCTCATGCCCGCCGTGGGTGACCTCGGCAAGTCCCCCCTACGCTGCGCTCAGGCCCCTCCCGGGTAAGTGGTCTGGACGCGCTTCCTAGCCCCTCCCTCCCAGGATTACTCAGAGACTCCAAAGAAACTCTTCCTGCTCTGTGCCCCGCGCGTGGTCGCGGCTTGGGAACTCTTCGCTGCTTTTTCCCGCTGTTTTCATTTTTATCCTCCGTGGGCCCAGGGCCACCTATCAGTCCATTTCCCCAGAGTCCCGCGGAATCACAGAGAGCAGATTGCTTAACCTCTCTGGACTTGTTTACGTGTCTTTAAAACGGAAATGGCGACCCTCTTCCTACCGCGGGAAAGGCTGTTAGGTGATCAGTGTAGCAAACAGATGTGCAAGTGATTTGTGGTGAGTTAAGCGCCCTGAACGTATTAATCTCCTTTCTAGCCCTGAAACCTTCAACCCGTGACTTAACCGTGGGAGGTCAGGTTTCCTTGTCGGGAAGTTGAGAATAAATGTGGCACTTCTACATGAGGTTTTTCATTCATGTATTTGTTCACTTATTCATTCATTCGGCCATTTGGCGGGGTGGGGTGGGCTACCGGGCACTGTGATGGGCAGACCCCAGCCCCATCCGCCCGTCTCTTTGCTTCCTCTGGCTGGTATGCAATCCCACTTCCCGCCCGCGGGGAGATTCCCAGGGCTTTCCCTGTACCAGAATGCTGCGAAATGAGAAAAGACAGTGTGGAGTTTCTCATAGAACTACGTTTATTCAAATACAAGGGCTATTCTCTATTCTGAAATTATCTCTTTGTATCTAGTTGTTTAGCTGTCCATTTCTTTTACAAAAGATGTTGACTGGGGTGGGAGTTGATTTTCTAAATGTTCGGGGTTTGGCAAAATGAAAAGTTGGCAACTGTGTTGTAGCAGGAAGATTCTAAAATGGCCCACAAAACGATCCCCACCTCCCAGTATTCAAGCCCTAGTGTATTCCCTCCTCTTGAGTGTCATAAAAGATTATGGCTTCCGTCTTGCTAGCAGACTCTCTTGCCGTCTTAGCTTGCACGCTTTGAAGTAAACTGCCACTTTGGAGAGGAGCTAAGGGTGGGCTCAGGCCACCAGTCCTCCAGGAACTGAATCCTACCAACAGCCATGTGATCTCGGAAGCAAATAGTTCTCCAGTTGAGCTTTTTTTTTTTTTTTTCCCCGAACAGTGAAAACACTGTCTTTATTAGTTTTAAAAACTATGTAAAATACATGTTTCATACAGTTCTATATACTTATATTGACTTACAATCAGTTTTATTTATTTATTTATTTTTAATTTTTACAATCGTTGTTAAAGCAAGGAACCCTCTTAATGAGCTGTGAAAACACTACCTTGATTAGCTTTGAAAACTATGTAAAATACATGCTTTATGCACCACTGTGTACTTATGTTGACTTACAATCAGTGTTAATGCACAGAACTCAGTGAACTCTCCAGTTGAGCTTTAAGATTACTGCAGTCCAACTGCAGGGTCGGGACCTGGGTGAGACAGTCCAGTTCCCCAGGGCACAGCAGTTTGAGGAGGCCCTCACTCTCAACAAGTGCATCCTGCCCAGCCCACACCTTGAATGCATCCTGTGAGAGAGCCTGAAGCCGAGGACTATGCCCAGATTCCTGACTGACAAAAATGGTGAAATAGTAAATGTGTGATGTTTTAAGTCGTTAAGTTTGGGGGTAATTTGTTATTATATAGATATATAAGATATGATTATATGGATACTCATTACATCTGGATATTTAAAAAATTTTCCTGGTCTATGATATCCAAAATTCAGATCCCGGAGATGGTAAAAACAGCTCCTGACAACTCTGTTTCACATGGGCATGAGAGATGGTATCTCAAGGGTGGAAAGGTGGTCTGGGGCAGACCTGGATTCTGATCTCAGCCCTTCCTCTTGTTAGCTAAGTGGCCTTGGGCAAGTTACTTTGACTTCTCTGAGCCTCAGGTTCCTCTTCTGTGAAATGGGCATAATACTGTTTTCCTAAATGAGGTAATGTAGTAAATACTGATGATTACCACTTCTAGAGCATTCTTTTGCTCCAGGGCCAGTGATAACGTTTTATATGCATTATTGCCTTTTATCCTTACAACCTTGTGGGATAGCTTCAGTTATTACCCCGTTCTTGAAGTTCACTGAAGCCTGAGAACAGGCTGAGGCCTACAAGACTACAACTGGAAGACACATGCCCTGCATTTACCTGACATACCCTCTGTCATAAATGAATAAAAGGGAAGAGACAAGCAGTCCGACGTGCGCTTCCTCACTGTTGACCACCAGGTGGCAGCAAAGACAGGTGGACGAGCCTCAGACACATAAAGCTTAGCTGAAAACCAAACCTTTTATTCCTGCATTATTTCCACAAATATTTATGGAATGCTTTTTATGTGCCAAACGAGTTACAAGAATTAGTTATATTAATGCTCATCACAACCCTATGAAGTTTTTTATTACTAACTTACAGTGGAGAAAACCGAGGCTCAGAGTTGTCACTTTCCAAAGTTATGCAGCAAATTAAATTAGTTATATGGTGTGAATTCTTCCAGAAGTTTTCTATACCAGTATATCTATTTTGCTACACATATTTATAGAGAAAGATAGAGATGCTTTGTTTATATATGTGTTTTCAGAATTTTGATCATACTGTTCTTTGACTTGCTTCTTTCATCCGCCAAAGAATCTTGGAAAATTTTCCAAGGGTGCCTGTGCTTTTTGGCAACTGTATAGTATTCCACAGTGTGATTGTATCATAAAATGTCTTAAGTGATCAGCCCTCTGTGACCAGGCATTTGAATTACTTCCAATTTTGTATTTCTATGAAAAATGCTTCCACAAGCAGCTGTGAGCATGCCTCTGTGCTAACATATTATGCAATGGATTCCCAGGATCGTAATCCCTGAGCTGTGAAAACACACTCAGTGTGATTTAGAGATGCTGACCACCCTCCTGGCGGGTGTGCCCACTTTCATCCTCGCCCATTGTGTGAGGGAGCCTGTTTCCCCATGACATTGCCAGCCTTGGACTTATCAGTGTTTACACCTTTTGCCAGTTTAATATAAAATAAATTTTGGTCATTATTTCGGTAATTGATTGAGCTACCATAAAATGAAATGAGCTTCCCTCATCATTGCAGGTGAGTAGTCAGTTTGTGAGACGAAGAGTGCCCCTGGTGGAGAGATGAAAAGAAAATGTCTAAGGTCCCTTCCCGGGGCAAGCTGTTAGCCTCTGTGTGTGCGTGGAGTACACACCCACTTAAAATGTGCTACTTTTAAAGCTCTCATGTACAAGTCGCATCTCCACAACCAGATTAGAAGCCTCCAGGGTTATGTCATTGACAAAGGAACTGTGCATGATTCATTATGTGGGGCAGTGTGGTTGGGGAGGGGTGATCCGCTGGATTTGAAAATGGTTGGGAAATACTGCAAGAGGAGAAAGGTGAAGGAGACAGCTTTTCTCTTTCCAGTGGGAGTGGGGGGTTCTAGAAAACAGCGCTATCCCTAAAAATGGAGACAGGAGCGTGTTGTGGAGTCTCCTGCACTCCCCTCACTTCACTCTGCACCTTAGCTCACTTATTCCTCACAGTGCCCTATGGCCTAGGCACTGTCATTCCCCCACTTGACAGATGAGGAGACTGAGGTTCAGGGTGGCAAGAGCACCCGATGACATAAAGGAAATGATCAGCAGTACAGAGCAGGGAGAAGCTCAGACACCTGACTAACTGGCCTTGTGTGGTCCTCTCTCCCTTGAGGACACTCCCAGACCTGCAGGGGAGGTTGGAACACCCCAGGCAGGGCCCACAGGCACCCTGTAGAGTCCACTGCGATGAAGCTGGCAGGGGTCCACCAGAGAGGGCAACCGGGTGTCGTTCCTGCCTCACCCTCTCCTGGGGCTGTCCACCCGGTCCCCAGGGCACATGTTATCTTTGACCTGGGGACACAGCTGCAGACTCTCACCAGCTGAGGCCCTCCCTGGCAGGCAGCATCAGACCTTTGGACATGTAAACAAGCCTTGGTCTGGCCCGGGGTGGCCTGTCCTGTCCTTGGGGCCTGCAGACCTGTGCATTCCAGGCAGGCATGTGCTCAGGGGCAGATTCACTTGGGGACTGAGCCTGGGGACAGGGCACATCTTGTCCATCCTGCTGTCTACCCACACACTGGGGACTCCCAAGGATGGTCTCAGGGCCCAGGTTATTCCTGAAAGAGGGACAGGCCAGAACCAAGGAGTCCCAAGGGCTACCTGAACAGCACGCTTCTTCTATATTTGGGAACACTGAGGATTGTAGAGGGAATAACACGTCCCCAGCACCACACAGCAGACAGAGCCAGGTACACAAATGTAGGCTGGACAGGCCACCCTTCTCTGGGTCTCAGCAGTCTCGTCTGCCCACTGGGGAGAATCCTGACAACTCCCTGGCTCACCACCCCATCCCCCAGGTGAAGACACCCACTTCCTGCTGCAGACCCTGACCCACCTGGTCCTCACTGCCTCCCCCCACCCCCTGCAGCTCCTGTTATCTCCACAGCCCTGGAGCCTGCTGGTTCCTGGGACAAGGACCCACCCTCTCTGGGGGGACCAGATGGACGGGGCTGCAGGGGCTGCTGGGGCCTGATATGGGGCTTGGCCAGCCTTGGCCCTTATCAGTGGGGCTTGGGGCTCCGGGCCTGGGCTCCAGGCAGGCAGGCACGTGGCCCAGGGCCGAGAGAGGGAGCCGTGGGCAGAGGGTGCCCAGATCCTGAGCAGACGAGATAAAGGACAGGGGCTTTTTTTTTAGCACTTTTAAAAATCTGTATTGCTTTCATGGATTACAAAGGCAATTCCAGCATGTTATAATACATTCGAACATAACAGGAATAGACAGTTTGAAAGTGAAAGTGCCACCCTCCTGTAAATCCTCCCCCAGACATTATCCTTGAGCCCAGTTTGGGGTCATCTCCCCAGATTTTTTTCTATACATAGGTGAACATTGACAATTATTTACTAAATTGGCTCATATCACAGGGCACAGTGTGGTGGCTGAGTGTGCCCTAGGTCCCAAATGCTTGGCAACTTGGCTTCATACCCGTGCAAGTTACTTAATCTCCCTGAGTCTTAGGTTTTCTTCAGACCTCATAGGGATGTTGTCAAGATTAAATAAAATAACACATATATGGCAGTCAGCCCAGGGCCTGGCCCCCAGTGACTTTTCAATAAACGTTAGTGTCATCAATGTTATTACACAACTCACTTTTTTCATTTAACAACATAACATGGACATCTTTTCATGCTGACACCTAGCAATGTAGCCCATTTCTTTTTCTTTTTTTTTTTCATTTAAAATTTTTTACTGAAGTATATCATTCATACATGAACATACATAAACGATATATGTATAGTAAATTTGTGAACTTACAAAACAAGCATGCAAATCATCATACAGGGCTCCCAGACATCACCCCTCCAGCAACACCTTGCATTGTTGTGAAACTAGTCCATTCCTTTTGACAACTCCAGAGTTTCCCTTGTGTGGGTATATCAGCATTTACTTTTTTTTTTTTAAGATTTATTTATTTGTTTATCCCCCCTCCCTCTTTTTTTTTTTTTTTTTCACTCACTGTTTGCTCTTTGTGTTCTTCTGTGTCTGCTTATATTCTCTTTAGGCGGCAGCGGAAACTGATCCTGGGACCTTCCAGAGTGGGAGAGAAGTGCTCAATCTCTTGCACCACCTCAGCTCCCTGGTCTGCTGCATCTCTTATTGTCTCTGCTCTGTGTCTCTTTTTGTTGCATCATCTTTCTGTGCCAGCTTTCCACGTGGGCCAGCACTCCTGCATGGGCCAGCATTCCACATGGCCAGCTCTCCGCCCAGGCCAGCTCACCACGTGGGCCAGCTTGCCTTTCACCAGGAGGCCCTGGGAATCAAACCCTGGACCTCCTATATGGTAGACAGGAGCTCAATCGCTTAAGCCACATCTGTTTCCCTCAGCATTTACTTTTGTAATCAACTTTATTGTGTTATAATTTATATACAATACAATGCACTTATTTTCAAAGCGTAGTTCAATGAATTTTGGAAAACTTTATAATCATGTAACTACTGCCACAATGAAGATCTAGAACAGTCCCATCACCCCCAAAAATTCCTTCAAGTCCCTTTGCAATCAATCTCCTGCCCCCATACAGGGACCTGGACAAGCACTGGTCTGTTTTCTGTCCCTATGGTTTAGATTTCCCTTTTCTAGAATTTCAAGTAAATGGGATCATATAGTAGGTACTCTTTGGGGCAAGGCTTCATTCATGCAGCATTAACAGTTTTGAGATTCTTCCATGTTGTCATGTTACTAGTAGTTTATTTCTTTTTATTTCTGAGGTGCCTTCCCCTGTATGGATATACTACAGCTGTGTATCCATTCACCTGTGGGTGCACATTTGAATTGTTTCCAGTTTGGGGCTATTAATCCTTTATTTTTAAGCTACAAGGAGAGAGCACATTGAGATTGTTTCTAAATGTCTACTGTTTCCTTGTAAACAATACTGCAATGAATAGCTGCACACAGTTGCATGCAAGGGAAGTCATGACGCTAGGGGCACGACAGAAATTAATAAAACAGACCCATTGTTCCAGCCAGGGACCAGAAGCCCAGAGAGGGTAAGCTATGTGCCCAGGATCACCCAGAAAACCCATTTCCATGCAGAGGCCAGAATTCGACCCTGCCTTCACCATCCCTCCCCAAGGCCTTGCGCAAAGCAGGGTGGGCGCTCTGCGAGGAGCACTCCAGCTTTTCCCGGGATGGTGTTCAAGACCACGATGATGATGATGATGGTGACAATGTTCCCACTGTGTGTTGAGTGCTAATCCTAGGCCAGGATAACATGGATCAATTCACTTTAATCCACATGATAACCCAGTGAGGAAGGTAATATTTTTCCAATTTTTAAAGAAATTGATGCACAGAGAGGTTAAGCATCCTGTCTGAGGGCACACAGCCAGGAAGTGGCAGAGTTGGGACTCATACCAGGCAATCAGGCTCCAGAGCTGCCGCTCTCAGAAGCTCTCAAAAGGTGGAGAGTCGCTGCTGAGCAAGGAAGGCAGAATGACATGGTGGGTACGGCCTGAATCGTGTACTAGGTGGCCTGGGCCTTCTGCCCCCAGCTCGCTGGGTGACGTGGGCAAGTCCCATTCCCTCTCTGGGCTTGGGTTCTTCAGCTACAAAAAGGCAATGGGGCTCTAAACCTATTTTCCTAGAGCTTGTGACTTCACTCCCCGAACCAGGGCTGGGCTCAGTCCTCAGTGGCCAGGCTGGTGTCCCTGAGCACAGGGTTTGGTCCCTGTGCCCTGGGGTAGGCAAGGCTGGCCCTCCTGTCACATTTGTATTTCACTGCTGGCTTGGATACCTGAACTCCATGGGGGAGAGCATTGATCTATGCCCTCCACCTGATAGCACGTTCTCAATCTCCCAGCACCCTCTTCCCCTCCAGCCACCCCTTCTTCTACCTCCCTTGGCCCCTGCCTTCTGGACCTATGCTGTAGTAGCCTCTGCCTCTCTCCAGCTTCAGGGAAAACATCTCCATGGCCCTGTTCTTAAATTTGTACCAACTAAAAGTATATCATATACATTTATTGAGCATTGTTATAAACATATATGGATTAACATTCAATCCCCTTAACAACCCTATTACATCAGTAGTATCCCATTTTACAGATGGGGTTTCAGAGGCTCAGAGAGGTTGAGCACTTTGCCCTCCATCACACAGTATGTACAGGGCAGAGCCAGGATATAGGTCCAAGCAGTCTGCTTTGGAGCCCATGCTCTTAACCCCCTACACTACATCTGCCTTCCCACCCTTAGGACACCCCAGAACCTGACTCCTTTCTGATCCCATCCCTCCTACAGCATCTGTCCATCAGCCAGGGACTGAATTACAGTGTTGCTGTTATGAGCACAGGCCCCAGAGTCAATAGTCTTGGGTTCAGATCCTAATTCAGCCTGCTCACTGGCTGTGTGTCTTTGAGCAAGCCTCTCTGAATCCCATTTTGCTCATCTGTAAAATGCAAACAACAACAGGACCCACTCCACAGAGTTACTGTAAAGATTAAATCAGTATTGTAGAGCAGCAGAACCCCAAGGATCCCTAAGGCCCTTTCAGGGAACCATTAGGTCAAAATTATTTTCATATTTTGGGTGATGAAAAAGTTTTAATAATGAAAGGTGGTGATGGTAACACAACATTGTAAAAGTAATTAATGCCACTGAATTGTACCCTTAAAAATGGTTAAAATAGAAAATTTTGATATATATTTATATATAACCACAATAAAAATTATTTCATATTAAGACTAAGATGTTTTTTGCTTTTTTCACTCTCATGCTCTCGGGAGTGTACTGTGGAGTTTTCCAGAAGGTGCATATCATGTGATGCAGAAGCAGACATGAAAATCAAGCTGTCTGTTCTATAAAGCCAGATTTTAAAGAGATTTGCAAAAATGTAAAATAACATCACTATTCTCACTATTATTTTTTAAAATATGGTTATTTTTCATAAAATATATTTTTTATTATTTTCACATTAGTTAACTATTTTAAACATGTCTCAGTTCTAATTTCTAATACAGTAAACTAACAGATATAATCCACATAAAGAAAAGCTCTTTGGGGTCCTCAATAATTTTTTTGATGTTTTATTATACTAACATATATAACTCAAAATTTCCAATTTTAACCACGTTCAAGTGTACAATTCAGTGGTATTAATTGCATTCACAATATTGTGCTATTATCACCAACATCGAGTACCTAAACTTGCCCATCACCTCAAATAGAAACTCTGTACCCATTAAGCAATAACTCCCATCCTCCCCTAACAGCCCCCGAACCCTGGTAACCTGTCATCTTTCTTCTCTATGAATTTGTTTATTCTAAGTATTTCACATAAATGAGATTATATATTATTTGTCCTTTTGTTTCTGGCTTATGTTGTCTTCAGGGTTCATCCATGTTGTAGCATGTATCAGAACTTCATCCCTTTTTACAGCTGAATAATATTCCCTTATCTGGATATAACACATTTTGATTATCCATTTATCTAATGATGAACTCTTGGGTTACTTCCACCTTTTTGCTATTGTGAATGATGTTGCTATGAACATTGGTGTACAAAAATCTGTTCAAGTTCCTGCTTTCATTTCCTTGGAGTATATACCTAGAAGCAGGATTGCTGGGTCAATGGTTCACCTTTCTGAGGGACCCTCAAGCTGATATGCACAATGCCTGCACCACTTTACAATCTCACCAGTGGTGGAGAAGGGTTGCAATTTCTCCTCATCCTGGCCAACACTTGTTATTTTCTGTTTATGTTAATAATAGTCATCCTAGTAGGTATGAAATGGTCTCTCATTGTTATTTTGATTCGCATTTCCCTAATGTCCAATAATTTTGAGCAACTTTTCATGTGCTTGTTGGTTATTTGTATATCTTCTTTTGAGAATTGTCTATTCAAGTCCTTTGACCGTTTTAAAATTGGGTTATTTGTCTTTCTGTTGTTGAGTTGTAGCAATTCTTTATATATTCTGGATATTAAACCCTTATTGATATATGGTTAGCAATTATTTTCTCCCATTCTGTAGGTTGCTTTTTCACTTTCTTGGTAATGTCCTTTGACTTACAAAAGTTTTTAATTTTGATGAAGTCCATTTTATCTTTTTTTTTTTTTTTCCTGGTGTTGTACATGCTTTTGTTGTCATATCTAAGAAATAGATATGCTGCATCCAAGGTTTTTTCCTATGCTTTCTTCTAAGAGTTTTTGTGATTTTAGTGTTTATGTTTAGGTGGTTGGTCCATTTTTAGTGAATGTTTATATATGGTGTGAGGTAGGGGTCCAAATTATTCTTTTTCTTGTAGTCATCCAGTTTTTCCAACACCCTTTGTTGAAGACACCATTCTTTTCCCATTGAATGTAGTTACACCCTCGTTGAAAATTTAGGTAGCCATAGATGTGTGGGTTCATCTTTGGACTCTCAGTTCTATTCGATTGATCTATGTGTCTATCTTTATGCCAGTGCCATAATGTTTTGATATCTGTGGCTTTGTAGAAAGTTTTGAAATAGGAAAGTGTGAGACCTCCAACTTTGTTCTTCTTTTTCAATACTGATTTGGCTATTTGGGGCCCCTTGTGATCCCATATAAATTGACTTTTCTTTTTCTGCAAAAAAGGCTGCTAGGATTTTGATAGGGATTTCATTGGGTAGTATTGACATTGTAACAATAGTGTCTTCCTATCCATGAACATGGGATGTCCTGCTATTTATTTAGGTCTTTAATTTCTTTCAGCAGCATTTTATAGTTTATGTTGTTCAAGTCTTTCACCTCCTTGGCTAAGTTTATTCCTAGATGTTTTATTCTTTTAGATGCTGTTGTTAATGGAATTGTTTTTAAATTTCCATTTTGGATTGTTCTTTGCTGATGTATAGAAATACAACAGATTGGGGGGGGTGGTTAACCCTGTAGCCGTCAACTTTGCTGAATTCATTTATTAGCTCTATGAGTTTTCATGTAAATTCTTTGGGATTTTTATGCAAAGGATCATGTCTTCTGCAAATAGAGATAGTTTTACTTCTTCCTTTCAAAAAATGTCTTTTTCTTACCTAATTACTCTGGCTAGAACTTCCAGTACAATGTTGAGTAGCAGAAGTGAAAGCAGACATCCTTGTTTTGTTCTGACCTTAGGAGAAAGGCTTTCAGTTTTTCACCATTGAGTAAAATGTTAGTTGTGGACTTTTCATATATGCCTTTTATATTTTTCTGAGTGTTTTTAACACAAATGGGTATTGGATTTTGTCAAATGCCTTTTCTGCACCAATTAAGATGATCACTTGATTTTTTCTCTTCATTCTATTAAAGTGGTGTATTACATTGATTTTCTTATGCTGAACCACCCTTTCATTCCTAGGATAGATCCCACTTGATCATAGTGTATAATCCTTTTAATATGCTGTTGTAGTCAATTTGCTAGTATCTTGCTGAAGACTTTTGCTTCTATATTCAAAAATTTTCTTGATATATCTTTGTCTGGCATTGGTATCAGGATAATGCTAGCCTCATCGAATGAGTTAGAAAGAAATCCCCCCTCTTGAATCTTTTGGAAGAGTTTGGGAAGGATTGGTATTAATTCTTCTTTGAATGTTTGGTAGAATTCACCAGTGAAGACATCTGGATCTTTACTTTTCTTGTTGGAGGGTTTTTGATTACTGATTCAATTTCTTTACTTGTTATAGGTCTGTTGAGATCATCTATTTCTTCCTGAGTCGGTGACATAGCTTGTTTCTAGGAATTTGCCCATTTCCTCTAGATTATCTGATTTGTTGATGAATAATTGTTCCTAGTATTCTCTTATAATTCGTTTAATTTATGCAAGATCGGTAGTAATGTCCCCACTTTAATTCATGATTTTGATTTTATTTACTTGACTCTTCTCTTTTTCCTTTTTCAGTCTAGCTAAGGACTTGTCAATGTATGACCATTTCAAAGAAACAACGTTTGGTTGCTTTGATTATCTCAATTGTTTTGTATTCTCTATCTCATTTGTCTCCACTCTAATCTTTATTATTTCCTTCCTTCTTCTACCTTTAGTTTAGTTTGCTCTTTTTGTTTTCTAGTTCCTCAAGATGTGAAGTTAGGTTATTGATTTGAGATCTTTCTTCTCTTTTAACGTTGCTGTTTACAGCTAAAAATTTTCCTCTGAGCACTGCCTTTGCGACATCTTATAGATTTTGATATGTTTCTTCATTCATCTCCCCACATTATCTGATTTCCCTTGTGATTTCTTCTTTGAACCATTGGTCATTAAGAGTGCATTGATGCGAATATTCTCACAGTCCTGATTTTGTGATAATCAGGGTAAGCTAAACATTTGCTATATTAAAAACCATGCATGTCCCCAGACCTAGTTTTTCTCCCTAGGTCTGGTTTTTAGAATGCTGGTGATAAACCTGATTTATTATATGACCATCCTGTATGGGAAAAGACTGCAACTTTGGGTATCTTTGGTCAACCCTAAGAGATATAGCTCGGGTGGTTGGGCATCTCTCTCCCATAGGGAGGGACCTGGGTTTGACCCCCAGGACTTCCCAGTAAAAATTAAAAAAAGAAAAATATAGAAAGCATGTGGGCCACCAGCCCCCGTGCACGGTTGCACCGCCAGGCCTCATGAGCAGGTGAGCTGCCAGGCCCCGCGAGCCACACAGCAAGATGAGAACATAACAGGAGAGTGACACAAGGGAAAGCCAAGACGAGACACACAGAAAAACCAGGAACTAAGGTGGCGCAGGTGGTAGGACGCCTCTCTCCCACATCAGAGGTTCCGAGGATTGAATCCCAGTGAAGACAGGAGGAGAAGGATGAGAAGAGAGGGCAGGAAATGGACACAGAGAGTTGCCCAGTGAATGGACACAGAAACAGCAAAACTGGGGGGGGGGGGCGTGCATAAAAATGGGTAGAGTAAGTAAATAAATAGGTCCTTAAAAAAATGTATAGGGGAGGAAGATTCAGTTAGTAGTAATACTTTGACGATGCTCTTTGATGGTTTGTTAACGAATGTTTCACAACAATGCAAGGTGTTTGTTGGGGGGTGATGTGTGGGAGCCATGTATGATGTTATGCATGTTTGTTTTGTAAGATCACAATGTTTACTGAACACTTATAGTTTATGTATGTTCATGTATGAATGATATACCTCAATAAATTTTTTTTTTCAAAAAGAATGCACTGTATAATTTCCACATATTTGTGGATTTTCCATTTTTCCTTATATTATTGCTTTCTATCTTCATTCCATTTTGATCAGAGAAGATGTTTTGGATAGTTTCAATCTTTCACAAAATTTAATGAAACTTTTTTTTTTGTGGCCTAACATATGGTCTATCTTAGAGAGTAATCCATGTGCACTTGAGAAGAACATGTATTCTTCTCTTGCTGGGTGGAGTGTTCTATATGTGTCTGCTGGGTCTAGTTGGTTTATAATATTAAAGTCTTCTGTTTCTTTATTGATATACTATCTAGATGTCCTAAGCCATTATTTTATCTGATATTAGTATAGCCATCCTACCTCTCTTTTGGTTATTTGCATAGAATAACTTTTTCCATCCTTTCACTTCAAGGGAGTCTCTTGTAAACAGCTTATAGTTAGGTCATGCTCTTCTATCCATTCTGTTAATCTTTGCCCTTTGACTCCAGCCAAAGTTTAATCCACTTACATTTCAAGAATTCCCCAGTATGTGCAACTGATTCCCCTCCAGAAAAAGAGTTTCTCTCCCCAGCTTCTCCTTCCAGGATCCTAGGCTGTGCTCTTTGTCCCAATCTCTCTTTCCACCCAGGCAGTGGTGGTCTGCTGGGCTCTACTCCACAGCTCTGCACCACTTCTCCACCTGGGGTAAATTCCAGGTTAGGTAACCCAAACACACACCTTGAGTCAGTCTTCCAAGGAGCGGGTTAGGGCTGCCATGCAAAGGTACCCAATTTGCTTATTTACTAATAATCAAGTGCCTGGGACCTGCACTAGAATGTACACAGGCCACCAAACTGCCAAGCTGCCGTGGGTTGCGTAGACTACTGTGCCCAGCTAGAGGAGGGGTGCTCAGACATGTAACTGCATCCTGACCTTTTCTACCATTTTTAGGTTTTCTTTTTCCTGATTTTGCATTCACTGAGTTGTTTTCTGGCAGATTTTGCCAGTTTTCCACCGAGGTGTGTCTACTCCCATCTTGCTGACATCACTCGCTCAATAATTTTTAAGAGTGTAAAGGGGTCCTGAGACCAGAAAGTTTGAGAACTGTTTGGTGCTGGCTGTATTTGTGGAAGGAAGGTGCTCTCCATCTTGGGCTCAGTACACTGCATCACTGCTTTTCCAGGACCATGCCCCACTCCCTAAACCACAGGTGGCTGAACAATGGCCAGGAGAGACATACATAAGCCCTTGACCCTGGCTCTTTTTTTTTTTTTTTTTTAAAGATTTTATTTATTTATTCATTTATCCCCCCCTTGCTGCTTGTGCTCGCCGGGTCAGCTAACCACGCCGTGCGGGCGGGCTTGCCTTCACCAGGAGGCCCTGGGAACCGAACCTGGGGCCTCCCATATGGTAAACGGGAGCCCTACTGATTGAGTCACAGCCGCTTCCCTGACCCTGGCTCTTGACCCTGGTCCCACCACGGTTGATTGCTATGTGACCCTGGACTACTCCCTGGGATGCTTGGGGCTTCCCATTTTTCTTCACCTGAAGGACAGGCATGGGCAGCCAAGCAGATTTCTCGGGCACCTTGAACTGCTAACAAGTGGAGAAACTGTGACTAATAAGTCCTAAATCTGCCAACTGTGAGGTTGGAGCTCGAGAAGACTTTTCGGAATGCAGTGATTTGTCCCCAGCCTTAAGAAGTGAGATTCACTCAGGGCTGGTCAAGAGTCAGAAAGTTAATGTAGAAAAATCTTCTGATTAGGGTTGCCTGGTCTGGGTTTCTAGCCCCTGCAAACTATCTGTGGTATAATACATGCAACCTCGCAGTGCCTCAGTTATCACATCTGTGAAATAGGATGGTTGAGCTCTTCCTTGACAATGTTCTAACTGGAACTTGGAAGCTCTTAGGCCTCCTGGCCTCCTTTCCTTTTGTGTTCTTGCCTGAAAGGCAACACTGTGCGGTGGAAAGAACCCTGAACAGTGAAGTAGCTGGATCCGGATCTGCGTGGCCTCATCTGGGCTCCACCCACAACCCATGTAGCTTCAGGCAAGTCCCTGTTCCTCTCTGGACCTCCCAGGAATTTAAAAACAGGCACAGCTAGGTTGGGCTCAGAGCTGGCTTCTGTCTGCAAATCTCAAGGCTGGGTGGAGTATGTGACAGATACTGGACACTCAGGTCCTCATATTCCAAGCTGAAATGGCATCCGCAAACCTTCTTGTCCTTCTCTGGAGGGCCAGGCCATTCCCAATTTGCTCAACAAAGTTTATTCAGCACTTACTGCCTCCGGGCCACAGTATTTTCAATTCTCTGTACTCCATTCCACTGAATTATGGTTCCAAAAGCATTTACTAGGTCTCAGTGCGGGGCCAGAGATAAGAAAGGAATCAAGTGAGGTCTTTGACCTCTAAGAAACCTAGGATCTCACTGGAAGAAGTATTTGTTCATGCATCCATCCATTCATTCAACAGATACTTATTGAGTACCTCCTCTGTGCTAGGTCCTGTGCTATGAACAAAACATACATAGGTCCTGCCCTTGTGGAAGGTGAAATGAGCCTGACAGAAGAAGCAGACGTTAAACAGATACACCCATAATTACAGATATTATTGCAAATCGTGATCTCTTACTTGAAAAAAAAATTCTGGGAGAGAGAACAATAGGAGAGATTTTTCAGTGGGAATTATAAATATCTGTTAGTAACGTAGACCTCAAGGGCAGTGTCATAAACACATAAGGGACTACTTTCCTCTCATAAGTCTAAAGGCAGTAGCTGCTAGTATTATTCCAGCATGTCAGAGATGCTAGGATGGAAGTCTCTGTTGAACCTCATGTTCCCACGATAGCTGCTGGAGTGTCGGTCTTCATGTTTTTCATTTTTTGTTTTTTTAATATTTCTTTTTCTAATTTTTTTCTCCCTCTGCCCCTTGTCTGTGCTCGCTGTCTGCTCTCTGTGTCTGTTTGTTGTATGCTCATCTTCTTTTTAGGAGACACCAGGAATTGAACCCAGGACCACCCATGTGGGAGGGAGGCATCCAATCGCTTGAGCCACCTCTGCTCCCTGCATGTTGTGCCTCTCGTGTTTCCTCATTGTGTTTCTTCGTTGCATCATCTCGCTGTGTCAGCGCGCAGCGCCAGCCCATTGCATCAGCTCACTGTCTTGCTGTCTTCTTTAGGAGGCACTGAGAACTGAACCCAGGACCTCCTGTGTAGTAGGTAGGTGCCCAACTGCTTGAGCCACATCCACTTCCCCCAGCCTTCATGTTTGTATTCTAGAAAGTAAGAAGGACAGATGAACAAAAGGACACAGCTTGTTTCTCTATCCTGTTTTTCAGGAGTCTTCTCAGAACTCCTCACAACATATACTTCTCATTGGCCAGAATTTAGTCACATATCCCCACCTGGCTTGACAGGAGACTGGCAAATGAAGAAATGAGCTGGGCACTCAGAATAAAATAAAAATTTTCTAATAAGAAAGACAACTACTGCAGGTACTTTAGTTTCTGTTCCCAGCGACTTAATTTAAACTGGACGGGTTGAGGAGATGCTGTAATGCTGCATCCAAATGGAAAGGATGAGTAGCAGTTAACCTGGGGAAGAGCAGTGTTATGGTTGAATCTTATCCCCCAGAAGGATACCTAACTTTCCTAATCCCCAGTACTTCATCTCATAATGTGACCTTAGTTAGAAATTGGTTCATTACAGGTGGAATTAGGCAAGTCAAAATGTGGTCATACTGGAGAAGGGTGGGCCCTACTCCAGTATGAGGGGAGAAGATGTGCCTCAAGAGGTTGAATGCCTGCTTCTCACATAGGAGGTCCCAGTTTCAGTCCCCGGTGCCTCCTAAAAACAAAAACAAGCAACAGACAAACAGACAAGAAAACAGACTCAGGGGAGTCAATATGGCTCAGTGGTTGAGCGCCGGCTTCCCACACACGAGGTTCCGGGTTCAATCCCTGGCCCCAGTACCTAAAAAAAAATTAAAAAAATAAAAAAGGCAAGAGGAGACACAGACAGACACACAGAAAGAAGACGGCCATGTGGTGACAGAGGCAGAGATTGAAGTGCTGCCGCTACAATTCAAAGAATGCCAAGGGTTTCTCGCAAACCACTAGAAGCTGGAAGAGGCAAGGAAGGATTCTCCCCTACAGGCTTCAGAGGCAGCAGGGCCCAGCCGAAACCTTGATTTCAGACCTCCATGCCTGGAACTGTGAGACAATAAATTTCTGTTGTGTTAAGCCACTCAATTTGTGACACTTTGTTACAGCAGCCCCAGGAAACTAATTTAAGTGGGAAAGCATGCTTTAGAGAGAGAACGGCATAGCCTGTGTGAGGGCATGAGGGGGGATAAGAGCTTGCTATGGAGCCAGTAGGGCTGGCAAGTGGGGAGCAGAGCAAGATGAGCTGGGGCCTGAGAGCCAGAAGCCACATTAAGGATTTCTGTCTTTATTCTAAGAGTAAAGAAGAGACAGGGAAACGGCTGTGGCTCAATCAGTAGGGCTCCCGTTTACCATATGGGAGGCCCCGGGTTCCGTTCCCGGGGCCTCCTGGTGAAGGCAAGCCCGCCCGCAGGGCGTGGTTAGCTGACCCAGCGAGCACAAGCAGCAAGGGGGGGATGAATAAATAAAATAAAATCTTTTAAAAAAAAAAAAGAAGAGACAGTGCAGTGTCTTGCATGGGCCATGACATGATCTCATGTAAATATATTTAAATACCTTCAAACCTAGAGGACAGTTGCAAAAATAATACAAATCCATACAGAGAACTCCAGCATACCTATACCCGCACCCTCCCCCAGATACCCAAATCCACCAAACTGAATACTTTGTTATATTTACCATATCACTCAATCTATTCATCTACCTGTCTAACTCCATTTCCTAAACAGTTGAATATAAGTTTATACATCATGCTCCTTGAACATTTAACACTGCCATATATACTTAAGAACAAGAATTTCACTTATACATCCACCCTAAGTGCAGTTAACAAGCTCAAGAAATTCAACGTTGCTATATAGCCTGTGGTCTATATTCCAATTCTTTCATCTGTCCTAATGATGTCCCCTTGAGCTTTCTATCTTCCCTTGCTAGATTGCATCCAGAATCATGTATTGCATTTAATTGTCATTGTCGCTTTAGTTGCTCTTTCTTCTTTTTGTAATTGTAGGAACATATATACAACATAAACTTTCCCATCTCAACCACTCTCAAGCATAACATTCAGTGGGATTAATCACATTCACAATATTGCAGTACCCTCACCACTTTCCATTACCAAAACCTTCCCATCTCCCCAGAGAAACCCCACACCCTTCATGCATTAACTCCCCATTCTCCCTGCCCCCTGCCCCTGGCAACCTGTACTCTAATTTCTGTCTTTGTGAGCTTTCATATTCTCCAATATTTTCTTTGTAGTCACCAGGAGGTTTATATTTACCATCCTAAATCTATAACAATTTCATTTGCTTTGATGCTACCTTAGCTTCAATAGTATACACATCAAAAAATAAAAATAAATAAAGGATTAAAAAATAAACACAAACTATCTTACTGTACCCCTCCATTCCTACTTTTATGTAATTCTTATCACAAATTACATGTTTATGCATTATGAGTCCAAAACCACTGATTTATCACTACATTTTTTGCATTCATTCACCTTTTAGATCTTGTAAGAAGTAAAAACTGGAGTTAAAAACCAAATAGTACTGACATTTATATTTATTCCAGTTGTAACCCTTACTATAGATCTTTATTTTTCCAGGTGGCTTTGATCTATTGTCTACTATCCTTTCATTTTCAACCTGCAGAACTCTCTTTAGCATTTCTTGTAGGCCTGGTCTAGTGGTGACAAGCTCCCTCAGCTTTTGTTTACCTGGGACTAACTTAATCTCACCCTCATTTTTGAAAGACAGTTTTGTCAGATATAGAATCCTTAGTTGGCAATTTCATGCTTTCAGCACTTAGTTATGTCATCCCACTGACTTCTTGCCTCCATGGCTTCCAATGAGAAATCAGCATTTAATCTTTTTGAGGCTCCCTTGTACGTGACACATTACTTCTCTCTTGCAGCTTTCAGAATTCCTTCTTTACCTTTGGCATTTGATATTTGATTACAATATGCCATGACATGGATCTGTTTGGAGTTGGTTGAGTGTCTTGGATGTGTATAGTCATGTCTTTCATTAAATTTGGGGCATTTTCAGTCGTTTCTTAGACTATTCTCTCTCCCTCTCAGACTCTCGCAATGCACAGAGTCACAGAGTCTTGTATGCTTGATGGTGTACCATAGGTTCCTCAGGCTCTGTTTACTTGTCTTCGTTTTCCCTTCTTTTTTTTTTTTTTTTCTTTTATTTTATTTTTAATTAATTAATTAATTTTATTTATTTATTTTATTTTATTTTTATTTTTTTCCACCAGGAGGTCCTGGGGATCGAACCCAGGTCCCTCCATATGGGAGATGGACATGCAACCATTTGAGCCACATCTGCCCCCCTCGTTTTCCCTTCTTTCTTCTCCTCAGACTGAATGATTTCAGTTGTTTTCTCTTCAGGTTCTCTGATTCTTTTTTCTGCCAGCTTTAGGGAGTTTTTAATCTGTCACTGTGGTCTCTACCTCTCTTTGGTTCCTTTTCATAATTTCTATCTCTATATTTATATTCTCTTTGTGTCCATCTGTTGTTTTCTTGATTTCCTTTAACTCTTTGTCCATATTTTCCTTTAAGTCTTTGAGCATATTTAGAACCATTTTTTTTAAGTCTTTGTCTTGTATATTCCAGGTCTGATCCTCCTCATTTAGGGGCTCTAATGCTTTAATCTTCTTCTTTGCCTGGGTCATTGCTTCCTGTTTCTTTGTATGTTTTGTACCCTTTGTTAAAACCTGGGCATTTTGATATTTTAAAATTTTATTGCTGGATTTTAGACTCTGAGGTATCTGTTCCTTACACTTAAATCCAGCTAGTGTTGTGACAGAGCTTTCCTTCAATGCCAGGGGCTAAAAAAAAAAAAAAAAAAGAAGGAGAGAACACCTTTCCCAGTCCTTGCAGATGGGCCCGTTCAAGTGCACAACTCGGGGGCTTATCCATACAGTGAGTTTGGAGAATAGCTCCAGGCCAAAGTGTGGAGACCTCCCCAATCCTTTCTGCACATGCATCTTGTCTTGGGCTTGCATATGTGGCCCTAGGAATTCCCGTTTACACGGTCTGAACGCCTGCTTTTCCCTAGGAAACAGTTTGCTCACAGCCCCGGCACTGTGCTGTCTGTCCTACAGCCAGCAACCACTTACCCCAGGCAGCCCGGCTCGACTGCTCTCCCACAGTGTTCTGCAGGAGAGTTCTGTGAGCCTCCTTTTACCTGAAGGGCAAGTTCTGGGGTGGCGAGTCCCTCGGGCCACCACCAACATCCATGCTCCCAGTATGTGCACAAGGGTTACTGTACTCCTTCTCAAACCAGTACTGGGGGTGTGGGTGGCTCTGCACTGAGCCAGGGTGTGGTGGGGGAGGGGCCAGCCAGGGGCCACAAGAGCCTGCTGCTTTTTTTTTTTCTCCCCACCCCCTTGTTGTTTGCATTTGCTATGTCCGTTTGTTGTGGGCTGGTTTTCTTTTTAGGAGGCACTGGGAACCGAACCCGGTACTGCCAATGTGGGATTGAGACACCTTCACTCCCCTTACTGCTTTTAAGTAGCCTTTTTCTTGATGTAGCACTCTCCCTGTTGCTCCAGTCCTTTAACTGTTTTCTGGAGCTTTAAGAAAGATGTTTCTGTCAGTTCTTGCTGGTTGTTCAAAGCTTCTCTTGGAAAACAGAGCCCTAAAGTGTCTCCTCACATATTTTTGGGTGATGGCTCAGGCCCCTGGGTGGCATCTGGATGGTAGAGGGCAAAGGCAGAGGCAGGGGGCCAGTCAGGAATATGACCTCATCTTAACTTGATTGTATCTGCAAAGACCCTATTTCCAAATAAGTGGTGATAATCCAGGTGAGGGGGCGTGGGCATGGGGGCAGTGGTCAGAGAGAGAGAGCACAGGGCTTGGTGAGCGGTTGGAGGGACAGGGCTGCAACTTTGGCATTGACGCATAAGGATGCAAGGCGCTCTCTCCAGAAGTAAACATAAAAATCAGAATCATAGAGTCCTGTAATTCCAGTTAAAAGAGTCCTTAGAGATGGTTTTCCAGTTGGGGAAATGATGTCCCAGGGAAGGCACTTAACTCATCCCCCAGCACAGTGAAAGGAGACACACATTCATTTAACCATGCGAAGAGGAATGAGCCAGTGTGGGCCCATGGAGCCTGGAGGGACTTCCTAGACGAGGTGGAAGTTGATCAAGATCTGGACAGAAAAAGGGAGGAAAGGGGCACACATCACATTCTGTCTTATATTATTTCTTCATTTTTTTCCAGATTTCAAATCTTGACTTTTCTGTCCAGCTTGAGAACACTTTGGGCTGGGCACATGTCTGAGTCTGCCAAATTTAGTGTGAAGGTCATGGTGGAGAGTATGTGACCTTGAACAATGCATTCCCTTTCAGAACCTCAATTAACCCCATCTATGAAATGGGGTAAAACAGTGCCTATGCTTTGATGTTCTGAGTATTCAATGAGGTAAATAATATGTATGGGTTGAATTGTGTCCCCTGGGAAGAGATGTTGAAGTCCTAACCCCCAGTACCTGTAACTGTGATATATTTGGAAATAGGGTCTTTGCAGATACAATCAAGTTAAGTTGAGGTCATACTGAATTTGGATGGGCCCAAATTCAATATGACTGGTGTCCGTATGAGAAGAAAAGATTGCGAATATTCTTGCTGTCCTGATTTTGTGATAATCAGTGTAGGCTAAACATTCCCTATATTAGAAACCATGCATGTATCCCCAGACCTAGTTTTTCTCTCTAGGTCTGGTTTTTGGAATGGTGGTGATAAACTAAGCCTGATTTATTATATGACCATCCTGTACAGGAAAAGACTAACTCTGGGTTATCTTTGGTCAGCCTTAAGAGATATAGCAGGGGGACAGATGTGGCTCAGGTGGTTGGGCATCTGTCTCCCATATGGAGGGACCTGGGTTTGATCCCTGGGACCTCCCAGTAAAAATTAAAAAAAGAAAAACGTAAAGGGTGCGTGGGCCACCAGGCCCGGTCAGCCGCACGAGCGGGTAAGACCCCGGGCCCCATGTGCAGGTGCTCTGCCAGGCCCCGCGAGCCACGCAGCAAGATGATAACGTAACAGGAGAGTGACACAGGGGAGAGCCAAGACAAGACGCACCGAAAAACCAGGAACTAAGGGTGCGCAGGCGGTAGGACGCCTCTCTCCCACATCGGAGGTTCCGAGGATTGAATCCCAGGGAAGACAGGAGGAGAAGGATGAGAACACAGGGCAGGAAACGGACACAGAAAGTTGCTCAGCGAATGAACACAAAAACAGCAAAAACTGGGGTAAAAATGGATAAAAGTAAATAAATAAATCCTTTAAAAAATGTATAGGGGAGGAAGATACAGGCTATAGCTGGTAGCTATACTTTGATGATGCTCTATCATGATTTGTTAACAAATGTTTCACAACAATGCAGGGTGTTTGCGGGGCGGGTGATGTGTGGGAGCCCTGTATGATGTCATGCATGTTTGTTTTGTAAGTTCATGATGTTTACTGAACACTTATAGTTTATGTATGTTCATACATGAATGATATACTTCAATAAATTGTTTTAAAAAAAGAAAAAAAAAACTATATATAAATTTAAAAAATAAAAAGAAGAAAAGAAACACAGGCAAAGGGAAGATGGCCATGTGAAGGCAGAGCAGAGAGACTGGAGTTAGGCTGCCACAAGCCAAGGAATGCCAAGGATTTCTAGTAACCACCAGAAACTAGGAACAGGCAAAGAAGGACCCTCTCCTTGAGCCTCCAGTGAGAGCATAGCCCTGCTGACACCTTGATTTTGGACTTTTGGCCTCCAGAGTTGTGAGAGAATAAAAATTTTTCCCCCCTGAGATGGTTCCCTCATCTGTTGGCTCACTGTTTTTGCTTGTTGTCTGGTTGTTGTTGTTTTTTTTGCTCATTGTCTGCTCATTGTCTGTTTTTCTTTAGGAGGCACCAGGAACCAAACCTGGGACCTCCCATGGGGGAGGCAGGCACCCAACTGCTTCAGCCACATCTGCTCCTTGTTCATTTTTGTTTGTTTTTGCTCACTGTCTGTTAGTGTTTGTTTTGTGTGGGTTTTATTTTGCTTAATGTCTGCTCGTTGTCTGCTCATTGTTTGTCTTCTTTAGGAGGCACCAGGAACTGAATCTGGGACTTCTCATGTGGGAGGCAGATGCCCAATTGTCTGAGCCATATCCACTCCCTAAGAGAGAATAAATTTCTGTTGTTTTAAGCTATCCAGTTTGTGGTATTTTGGTACAGCAGTCCTACTAAACTAATACAGAATATAAATCTATATTATACAGATTTATACAAATTTATACTTCAGGGCCCCTCACTTGTCCGGCTCTTTCCAAGGCTCTGGGAGAGGCCCTAGCAACGTGTTCACATGGTGATCAAAGGATACACACCAAATATGTAATAGGCAGAGTATGGTGATATGTCAGTGAGTTAATTAATAAAAGTATTTTTTATCTGTCTGGATGTTGTGATGCTTATAGAATTGATAAGCTTTTTAAATGCATTTGTTGTGGTTTCTTTTCTCATGCTAAATAAATATTGACTTTTGCCCCTCATGTTGCATTTATAATTTTGTATATTTTTTTCTGAAAGAAGGCTCCTAAGATTGTATAAGCTTTGGGCCCCATGAAACTTGCACCTATTCCTGGTGAGCCCAGTGGCTTTCGCCATCCTAGTTTGCCCATTGATGGACTGATAAGGACACGTTGTTTGCAGCCTCACCTGATCACCAGCAGAGCCAGCAGGTATCTGAGGCCGTCTCTGTGCCCACCTTCACTCCCCTCCCCCAGAATGAGCTCCATGAGGGCAGGGACCTCCTCTTCTTGTCCCTCACTGGACCCCTGACACTTACCACAGCACTTGGCATGTGGCAGGCCTTCAGTCCAAAGGAGATGAATGAATGAACATGTCATGAACAAATAAAAGCTCTTGGGACCTGGTTTTGGGGAGACAGGAATTGGTAGTCCAGGCAGAAGGAACAATGGTGAATTAGCAGGCTGACATGAGCTTACCCAAGAGTTCCTGCATGGGGCTGATTCAGAGGCAGGATGAGATGAAACGGACTTGGCCTTGACTGATGAGGAGAACTCATTCCACTCCCACCACTAAGTCACAAAAGTACCTCTAGGAGAAGACTTCTCTGATAAGGACCACCACGCTCCTGGCCACACACCACTCGGGCCTGAGCAAGAGTCTCTCTGTCTCCTGACCTTGGACTGAACCTCAGACTTCAAGACACCCACCTGCTGGTTCTCAGGGGCACAGACAGGGTGGGCAGAGAGTAACTCGGAAGTGAAGTAGGAAATGACATCGTTTACTGACATAGTTTACTTAACCGCTCTGGGTGTCAGGTTCCAGTAGATGTTTGACTTTGGGCAAGTTACTTTACCTTTTTGAACTTCAGCTTCCTCATCTGTGAAATGGGACAACCCCATCCACTTCAGAGGGTTGTGAGTTTACGTGAGGCCTTAAAGCATTTAGCTCAAGGCTTGTCACATAGTAAGGGCTCAATAAAGTTTTTTTTTTTTGCTTATTTTTTCCAAATGTGCATCCATGGAGAAGTTTCCATTGATTCAAGGTGAAATAAGAAAAATAAAAATGGGGGATAAAAGCTTAATATATTAATGTCTCCACTTGTATCTGATTGTCTTTGATTTCTAAATTCCAATCAATGTATTATTTTCATAGCAAAAAAAGGAACAGAAGTTTTATTTAAGTTAGAAATACATGTATGTATAGAACAAGTACTATAAAGAAATCACTGAAATGTTAACAATAATCATCTCTAGGTAGTGAAAATAGGGGTGCATAATTTTTACTGTTCACAGCAAGTTTTCCAAATATTTTGCAATGAGCATGTGTTTCTTTTATTAAATGAATTATTTGAAAATAAGAAAAAAATTTTAATCAAATCTCTATTCTCAGATTATGTCCTTCCCACTATTTCCATGTTAAAATGTCCTTCATTTTTTAATTTTATTTATTTATTTATTTTTAAACAATTTATTGAAGTATATCATTCATACATGAACATACATAAACTATAAGTGTTCAGTAAACAACATGAACTTACAAAACAAACATGCATGACATACAGGGCTCCCACACATCACATCACCCCACCACAAATACTTTGCATTGTTGTGAAACATTTGTTAAATTATGAAAGAGCATTGTCAAAGTATTACTACTAACTATAGGCTGTATCTTACTCCCCTATACCTTTTTTTTAAGGTTACCCGCCTCCCCCCCCACCACCACCGTTTTTGCTGTTTTTGTGTCCATTTGCTGGGCAACTCTCTGTGTCTGTTTCCTGCCCTCTCTTCTCATCCTTCTCTTCCTGTCTTCACTGGGATTCGATCCTCAGAGCCTCCAATGTGAGAGAGAGGCGTCCTACTGCCTGCGCCAATCAGTTCCTAGTTTTTCGGCACATCTCGTCTTAGCTCTCCCTTGTGTCACTCTCCTGTTATATCATCAACTTGCTGTGTGGCTCGTGGGGCCTGGTGGCACACCTGCACACAGGGCCTGGGGGGCTCACCCACTCGCGGGGCCGATGGGGCCTGGTGGCCCAAGCGCCTTCTACATTTTTCCTTTTTTTTCTAAATTTTTACAGGGAGGTCCCAGGGATCGAACCCAGGTCCCTCCATATGGGAGACAGACCATTTGAGCCACATCCGTCCCCCTGCTATATCTCTTAAGGTTGACCAAAGATACCTAGAGTTACCGTCTTTTCCCATACAGGATGGTCATATAATAAATCAGGCTTAGTTTATCACCAGTATTCTAAAAACCACACCTAGGGAGAAAAACTTGGTCTGGGGACACATGCATAGTTTCTAACATAGCGAATGTTTAGCCGACCCTGATTATCACAAAATCAGGACAGCGAGAATATTCGCATTGTCCTTTCTTTTTATGAAATCACTGTGAGAACAGATAATTGGTTTTTAAAAACCCATTCTTAACAAAATTAAAAATGGACATTCCTATGTCAGTCTCCATTTTTCTCCCCAAAATTTCATTAGTCTGTTTGTGAAGTCCAGTTATCTAGATATTGCCCACCATTCTAGTCCAACTCCCTCATTTCAGAGATAGTGAAGCTGAGATCCAGAGTGACCAACCAAGATTTCCCTTTTCCATTCTAAAAACATAAAAAATACAAACAATAATATCACAAACCTCCAGGCCCCACTATTCAGAAGTGACAACTGTTAAAAATTTTGTTACATTGGCTTAATCCTTGTGTTCTTTTTAAATGACAGGTAGAGTTGAAGGCCACTTTTGCGGCCCATTCTCTGTTCCAGCCCCTTTTCCCCACACCTCCACCCCCCTATATCCACTATCATATGTAGCCTACGCATCGAAGAACAGTATGGGTAGGATTGTTTAGTATGTGTTTCGAGATTACATGAAAGGTATCACACTGTATATATCAGAGCCACTTGCTTTTTTTCTCTCTGTATTAATATAAATTCTGGATCATTTCTCTTTAGTAGTTAGTATTCCAACTGGTATATCCATTCCTCTTTTGAAGTACACTTAGGTTGTTTCCAGATGACTTTTCCAAAATCACACAGTAATCAAATGTCCTTTCCACTGCCCATGCTCAAGGCCAGAGGCTCAAAGTCACCTTGTGTTCAGAAATTCAGAGCTCCACGCATGGTCATCCGTGGTCTCCCTTGGTCACGGGTGGATCCACTAACCCTCTCCCTGGAGCCACACTCCTCTGTATTCCTTGTCTTCTGGAGCCCCACAGATTCAAGGCCAGCTGGACTTCAGGATGTGGGCAAGAGGGCTTTAAGAGGCAAGGGTCATACTGCCAGGACAGAACACAGAGCTCCCTGACCTCTTCTGGCTTGGATTTAATTGTTCCCAGATGGGGTTAGGATTGTTGGGCTCTTTTTCTAAATAATCAGCAGAGGAGAGAGCCTGTGGTGGTCATTAACACTGTTCACCAAATATACAGTTCTCCCCACTTCCAGGTACCTCCCTCTCTGGCTTGCACTTCCCTACCTTGTCAGAATTAGGTGTGGCTGTATGATTTGCTTCATCAAAAAAAAAAAAAAAAAAAGTGAGAGGAAGTAACGTGTCATTTCCAGGTGGAAACTTTAAGAGCCAGTGTGTGATTTTCTACCTTCTCTCCTGCCTCCTGGAATGGCGACTGGCAACCTTCAAGTTAGTGCTGCTCTGTTAACTTGTACAAGGACAACACAAAACAGAGGCCACTGCAGTCCCACAATGGATGTTTTAAGCCACTGTGAGTTGGAAGGTATTGTTTTACTGCAACATAACCTGGCCTTTGACGACAGATACCCTGGTAAGACAGGGTGCTAGAGCCTCATGATAACCTACCAAGAGCTGTCCTTTTGTTAAACCCTAGTTTGGAGACTCCAAGCCCACCTCCCAGCTTTAGAGGAAAAAGGGTACTTCTTGAGGACCCTCTTGGAATGAAGAACTTCAGGATTGAGAAAGCAGGGGATTATCAGTCCTTTGAAAGCACCCTGTGTTAGACAAGTTAGATATGAAGGAGTCATTTCCTAGTTGAATATCCTGGGTGGAAATGAAGTTCACATGCCAAGACCCTGGCACAGCCCCTGGCACATTGTGAGCTCTGGGAAAATGTCTGGGCAGCAAAGATGTTCAACAATACCTCCTTGATAATAGTGAAATATTAGATACTAAGTATCCAACAATAGGGGGAATAGTTAGCTAGGTTATGATATGTCCACATACTACTAAGCAGCCAAAAGAGAGGGGAGAATGAATAAGGTAGACCATGTAATGTGTAGATCACTACACACTTTTTAAGTAAAACAGCAGTTATCAGACAGTTTAGCATGAGCTTTGGAAACAGACAGACCTAGGTTTGAGTCCCAGCTCCCCTACCTGTGTGTCCTTTGAACAAAGTTCTTAACTTCTTTAAGCTTCAGAGCCTGACAGCAATAGGAGCTCAATAAATGTTACCTAATATTATTACTTTATTGTTATTATTAATAATACATCCATGGGGCAATATTGGTTGAGCATCTGACTCCCATTATCATAGCTCTGTCATCTTGTATTTCATCTCCCAACAACCCTGTAAAGTTGATCTTAATCCATTTTACAGATGAGGAGACTGAAGCTCCAAGAGATTAAGCCAATTGCCCAAATTACTTAGGTGACTTTCTAGGTCACCAGTAAGGGTCAGGATTTGCACCCAGTTCTGTCTGGCTGAACAGTGCATGCTCTGTAACCACTGGGCCATGCTGACACCTGGCACAAATAACAAAATTCCAGTGTCAAAGAATTGTTGGACTTTATTTCTGATGGTGCCACCCTGGGGCATTAGTAGTGCCATGATCCCAAAAGGGCACCACAGGCAAGTCCAGCTAAATTGAAGCCACTGAATAAGCGACTCTCAACTTTTTGGTGTTTGCAGCACACTTGAATACTGATTTAATTAGAAATCTCAGGTCTTCAACATAATAGTCCACAAGTCAGCAATGATGACCACTGTGGTAGACAGCTTCCAAGATGACTCCAGTGACCCCTGCCTCTTGGTATTCAGGCCCCTAGGTGGCCCCCTCCCACATGGAGCAGGGCTGACTTGTGTGACCAACAGGATATTGAGGAAATGATGGTGTGTAACTTCTGGAGCTAGGTATAAAACACATCGTGGCTTCCTCCTTGCTCTCCCCTGAATCACTCCCTCTGGGCGGGAGCCTGCCTCCATGTTGTGAGGAAACTCAAGAAGCCCAGTGGAAAAGTCCACATGGCAAGGAACTGAGGCCTCCTGCCAGCAGCCATGTGAGTGAGCCATCTTGGAAGTGGATCCCCCAACCCCAGACAAGCCTTCAGAGGACTTCAGACCTGGCTAACATCTTACAGCAACCTTATGAAAGACCCTGAGCTAGTACCACCCAGATAAGTCAAATGCATACAAACTATGAGATAATAAATATGTATGATTTTAAGCCAACAAGCTTTGGGATAACTTGTTACATAGCAACAGGTAACTAATAAAACCATACAATCACAGTTTAAGGTCAAACAATGCCTTGAATGCCTGTAAAAACAAAACAAACAAAAAAACCCAGTTATTACATGGCTCCCTTTGTCCCCTTTGGCATTCGGCTACTATGTTGGATGAACTAACCCCTCCACCCAGACCATCCTCTCTTATATACTCACCTGACCATGTTCTCACAGCTCCTGATAAATACTCTGTTGTTCTCTAGCAACAACTCTACAATGGGCCTCCCATGTGCCCCATGATTTGTAACGAGTTAATGCCTTTCTGTACCTCTCCTATAATCCAACTTAAACAAAACACACTGGAGCGATATATACCCTGGCTTGTAGTCAAAATAAACTTCACACATTAGTAAAAACTTGGCGACACTCCTTGGAGGCCACTTTGCTAACTGGTTATATCAATAGCTAAAAAAAGGCAAGCTTCACCTCCTTTAAGCCCAAGTCCCTCTTTCTGCCCAGGTCCCTGCCCCTTCACTGTCTTCTTCTCTAGGCTGCTCAGATTGCCCAGGACACACTCCAGCTGCTCTTGCAGAAAACAGCAGAGTTGTTAGACTTTGCAGTGACACTGCATTGGTTCCAATTCAGAGTTGTTACTTCTTAGCTCTGTCAGCTGGGTCAGTTACTTAACACGGCTGTACCTGAGCTCCCTCTTCCCTGCTATGGGGCTAATAATAGCATCTTCCTTATAGAGATGTTGAGGGGCTCAAAAGAGGAAAGAATTGCCCAGGGCTCAGCTCAATGCTCATTCTTTTATTCTTTTATCATTAATCAAGAATACCGGCAATAGTGCTAGCTGCTATGTGTTGAGGACTTACTACATGGCTAACATAATTTACATATACTGTCACATTTAATGCTGCCTGATAGGGCCTCTCAGTTTCCCCGTTTTAGAAAAGAGGAAGCAGAGGCACAGAGAGGCAAAGTGCCTTTCCCAAGATCACACAGACTTGGGAAATCTGGCACCAGAGCCCTCACCCTTAACCACTTTGCTCTGCAGCCTCCTAAGAAGAAGGAAGTGAAGGGCCCTGTAAATATTAGGAACAGCTATAGGGATCGCAGGAGAATAAAAGGTGTGGAAGGAGGGACCGGGCAACAAAGGAACAAACAGTCAAGAGAAGATGGGAAACGGATGTGGCTCAAGTGATTGGGCTCCCGTCTACCATATAGGTGGTCCAGGGTTTGATTCCCGGGGCCTCCTGGTGAAAGGGAAGCTGGCCCTCACAGCAAACTGGCCCAAGCAGAGAGCTGGCCCACGCAGAGTGCTGGCCCGCACGGAATGCTGGCCCTTGCAGGAGTGCTGGCTCACACAGAGAGCTGGCACAGCAAGATGACACAACAAAAAGAGACACAGAGGAGAGACAATAAGAGATGCAGCAGACCAGGGAGCTGAGGTGGTACAAGAGATTGGGCACCTCTCTCCCACTCTGGAAGGTCCCAGGATCGGTGTCCGGTGCCACCCAAAGAGAAGACAAGCAGAGAAGAACATACAGAGCAGGCAGCGAGTGCAAAACAATGAAAGGGGAAGAAATAAATAAATTAATCTTTAAAAAAAAGAGAGAGAGAGAGAGAAGAGAGGTCCCCAAGGGGCATAGATGGCACTAGCGTGAAAGTCTGCTGACCTGTGTCTGGTCTGTACTGAAGTCTGAGGCCTCCTGTGAATGTGATGGAACTGCAGCACTCTCTTCTACCTGCCCCTCAGGCCCTGCCCGCTAGGGTGGTCGGGTCCTGCAGTGGCTTGGACACCCTGCCTGGGCCAGGGCCCAGGTTCAGACATAATGCCAAGAGCCCTGCTGATGTCTCCAGCTTGCCCTAGCCGAGCACCTTCTCTGGCTACAGCACAGTGCTTGCTCATTAAAATCAGGTTCTGCCAGTGGGGAAAGATGAATGGCATAAAATATGATAGCATAAAATGGGACCAGCTCTGGCCCAACACTGTAGCACTGTGTTCTTCTTGCTCAACCAGGAAAGCAAACTCGCAGAACCAGCAGCATCCACAGCTCTGGGCCAGAGGTCAGGTGGCTTGGGGCCCTCCTCCTTCAGGCTCTGACCCCAAGGGACCTTTGTGACTGGAATAATAATTATAAGAATTAGCATCTACAGAGGTTTCTGTAAGGTGCCGAGCACTTTGCTTTCTGTGCTTTCCGTGGCTAGGGCTCAGAGAGATTGAGTTGCTGGGCAAAGTGGCCCAGCTGGAAAATCTTCCGTTTGTGGCTGAGGCAAGAAGCTACCTGTATAAAAAGAAGAAAAAAAAAAAAAAAAAAGAAGCTACCTGTATAGAAGGGAAGATCACTGTGAAAGAAAAAGGACAGCTGTAGCCACTGGACATGGTGGAGTTGGTGCAACTCCCCAAAAAACACTTGTCTGGGAAGACAGGATAGTCTAAGACAGTAGTTCTCAATCAGGGGTGACTTTGCCCCCAGGGAACACTGGGCAATGTCTGAAGACGTTTTTGGTTGTCACAACTGGGGAAAGGGAGCTACTGGCATCTGGTGGGTAGAAGTCAGGTATGCTGCTCAACATCTTACAATGCAAAGGACAGAATTAACGGGCCCATAATGTCAGCAGTGCTAAGGCTGAGAAACTCTGCTCCATCAGCTGAGAGGACATGGAGCCTCAGGGGTCTGAGAGACCTTACTAGATGTATAACCATGAGCAGACACTCAACAGCCTCAGTTTCCTCCTCTGTAAAACTGGGAATACTAGAGTTTCTGCATCACAGAGTTGAACCAATGTCAGTTAAGCGCTTTTCAGGGGCAGGCACACGGTGACTGCTCAATCAGTGCTGCTATTTTTAACTACCAAGGACATGCACTCTGCAGAACACCGACAAGGTAGACCCTGAGGAGGGCCAGGAGAGAAACAGATCAAGCGCCCGAGAAGGCGGCAATGACTGGTTCTAGCGTTCAAGACCTTCCCTGGGTCTTGCTTCAGTTTGCATTGTTTGCCTCGCCCCTTCCCCCTCCCCTGCTGCTCCCAAGGTGATCTATTCACCGGCCCAGCACACATAGGGCTTCTTCCTACCTCTGTGGTCCCTGATCTCCCCTGTCCCAAAGAACCTCCTCTGCCAAGAAGCCGCCTGGACCAGCCCGGCCTTTAAGAAGCACAGTCTGAGTCCAGAGGGTGGCTGCAGAGCTACAAGATACATACACAGGCAGATCCACACAGACTCTGAAAGTCATACTCTCATTTTTACACACAGACACACCCACACTCTCAAGACACACTCCAGCCCTGGTCACAAATCACAAATGCATTTCCATACTTGCACATAAACAAACACATAAACAACCATAACGGTCTCATGAAGACACATATACACACACACATACAACACTGATACCCAAGGATATGCAGTCATATACACAAACCCCCAAACGTGTACATACATGTGTTTAAACACAAACTCAGGAAAGCCCATAGGTATCATTATACGCATGTACTTAATATTTAGGCACACAAAGACACACACCTGTACACATACACAGATATAGTCCTGGCACACAAACACATACAGCTATTAATGTGCCTATATACATAAGGCACAGATATGCATATTATTCAATGACACATATACACCTATATATCCTGCCAAACACACATAAACAGACAAAAAAAGCATTTAGAAAAAACAAAATCCCTTGTTCTCTTATATACACACGGGCATGCCCCCATAGCACATTTCATTCATTCAATTAATTTGAAACTTCCTTGTGGCTCCTTCCAAATTCTACCTTGCATCAAATATCCAGTAGGATCATTTCTTCCTTCAAATTCCCCGTCGCAGATATGTGCTGTGGATTTTCTCTCTCTCCTGCAAGCCCCCACAAAGCAGGGTCCTCACCTCCATCCCATTTTAACTGCCTAGTCCCCCAAGGTCTCCAAAAGAAGGTGCTCACCAAATGCCTGGTGACTAAAGGCGCGTTCACTAAAGGCCTCTCCCTCCTCCCTCCTCCCCTCTCCCCTCTCCCTATCCCAACCCCCAATTCAGGAAAAAGTAAAAGAGTAAGGCCGAGTCTAAAACGGCCGGGGGTGGATTTGTGGATGTGGCTACGGACCACGTGTGCACACGGGCACTCAGGCATGTTGGAGGGCCTTGGAGGGAGGGGGAGAGACGACAGCACAGGCTCCTCCTCTCTCCACTTAGCCCCGTGCCGCCCGCTAGTCACCAACCGGCTTCCTCTCCCGGGACCAACCCACCCTCAGCCAGCCGCGCAAGGAAGTTGGAGCAGGGGCTCTGTCTCCCCAGGAGTTCATCCCCCTTCCTCCCTCCTTCCTTCAGCCTTTCTACCCCTCCCTTCGCCCCTCCCTCCCCTCCAACGTCTCCTCTCTCTTTCCCCTCTTTGGTCCCTCCTCCTGCCCGCCTCCCTCTCCTCCGCCCTGGCTTAGGGCCCTCCCTCTCCCTGCCCCTCCCTCTCCCTGCCCCTCCCTCTCCCTGCCCCTCCCCCTCCGTCCGCTACCCCGCTGCCAGAGGCTGAGTCATCGCTGCCGCCCTGCCGGCTGTGACCCGAGAGCGGGCGAGCAGGTAGGGAGAAGTGTGAAGAGAGGGACGCCTGCGACCCGTCACCACCGCCGAGGCCGAGGCCCGGGAGAGGCAGCCAGGGCCGCGGTGGGCAGGGGCGACGGGTCCCGGACGGGAGGATTCCCTCTCGCCCTCGCAGCAGCTTCTTTGCAACATTTTAAAAGAGCTGCTCGTAGGATGGAATCATAAATTTACACGTAACATTAGGGTGGCATCCAAGTCAGGGATCGCAAACTGGCGACCCGCTGGCAAATCTGCACTGCCCTCTGAGCTTAATTTGACCCACACAGTGTTGTTGTTTTCTGAGTTAACGTAGTTGCCAGTATTTAAACGTGCTGAGATATTTCCGGGGGGAGGGGGAGGGGAGGAAAGAGGGAATCAGATTTCCAACTCTTGAAAATTGAAATATCTGGCAGCACAGGGTTCACATTCCCCCGTGACAATAATGGGTGTTGTTGAGTAGGGCAGACCCTTTTAATAAGGGCATTGCACCCTCTAATTTGCCACAGTCCCCACTACTCCCTACTGTTTTGTTGTTTTTTTACAGTATCTGCCAAGTCCCTATCTAGTGATTCCATATCTAGTCCATCCCACCCATTTTTCAGATGGGGATGTGGGGGTGGAAGGTTTCCCAAAGTCACACAGCATGTGGTCTTAGAGCTGGATGGAATCCTGCTTTTCCTGGCCCACTGATCTTTTTCACCAAACCACTCTGCCTCCTTTGGTATGCAGGCTAAGATAGGGAATTGTCTTGTGAAAAGTATGTCCCAGAAAATGATCTGTGGATCAGAGCGGACCCCAGTGGATGATCATTTGGAGCAGTTATTAATCGGAAGACAGGCCAAACAGCTTTGCACTTATTCCTGGATGAAGGCAGATCCATACTAAGGAATTGAGCAGAGGCAGAGTATACAACAGCCCCATTTTTGAGGTTGGTGTTAGTCTCTCACAGCTTTTCCCTTAGACTCTGGATAGAAGACAAAACTGGGATACCTGGATGGCTGGAACAGTTGTCAATTCTGGCAAGTTTGTTTATAAGTTGTTTTCAGGCCATTGGGTACCTGGCCTGTGTGACGAGACTGTTGCATAGGGCTGCAAAGACAATCTACTGCTTTGCCTGGCTTATTCTCTAGTTGTTCTAGAACTGTAATGTGCACATAATTCTTGTAAAATGCAGATTCTGATTCAGTAGGTCTAGGATGGAACCTGAGATCCTTCATTTCTGACAAGCTTCTAGGTGATGCCAATGCTAAGGATCCCCTGGGCCCTACTTTGAATAGCAAAGCTTGAGACTCTTTATGCTCCTCTTTATTCCTGAAGGTCATTGCTGCATGGTAGCCAACAGGAAGAGCTTGGAATTCCACAGACTTGGGTGTCAACCACAGCCCACCTTTTACTAGCCAAGTAACCTTGGGCAGGCTGCTTATCCTCTCTGCACTTCAGTTTTCTCATCTGTTCAACTGGAATCAAAGAGTACTTACTTTCTTAGGAGGATAAGGAAGGAAGAATGAACACACAGCTCCAGCACAGTGTCTCGCTTATGAGAAGCTCTCTGTAAAGGTGGCTCTGTTATTGTGCTTTTTTGTTGTGGTTGTTGCGGGATTCCTCATGGGAAGTGACACATTCTGCATGCTTGCTGGCCCCTTCTTATCCTTCAGTCTCAACTCCTATGTCACTTCCTCAAATAGGCCTTCACTGATCCCAAATGTCTCTGTATTAAGGATTTAAGAGGATGTATTCCCATAGAAAGCGGGAGCAGGGGATATCTCTTGAGGCTGCATGTGTGCATTGAGAGGTCACTGTTTTTATTTAGATTGTAAGTTTATTTAGGGCACCTTTTATCTTTCATTTTGGGTGGGGCACTAAACACTTCCTTGCTAGTCTACATAGTCCCTTCGTGCAAATTAGAAAAAGGCACAGCTTGGCCAACCAAGCAGGGGCTGGATTTCAGCTCACACCTGCATCCTCAGCTGGATACCTTTGTGCAGAATATAAACTGTACAACCTTACGTGGCAGCCCTAGTGATAATGCTTCCCCACACTACCTCACGACCAGCATTTGTTTAATCCTCCTGTCTGACTGAAGTCCCTTTTTATAAACTTTTTTAACCCCATGAAGGTCATCGTGGTTGGAATTAGGTATTTGGGGGATTATTTATTTAAAATATGTCTCCTCCACTAGACTCTGTATTCCAACAAAGCAAAAGCTATGTCTATCTTGTTCCAGGTGGTAAAACCAGTCAGTGCCTAGCATGGTGATGAGCACATAGCAGGTGCTCAATAAATATTTGTTGAATGCTTCAGGAGCTCATTGTCTACTAGGAGAGATAGGACTCTTACAGCTGTGGCATGGGGCAGGATAGGCGCAGAGCTAAATGGTGATGTAGCTCCAGGGAGTGAGATGTCACCTTCAGCTGAGGTCATCTGGGAATGCTCATAGAAGAGGTGGTGTTTTGGGCAGGCCTAACAGGATAGGTAGGTGTTGTTTCATTAGACTGCAGTGAGTGGGAGGGTGTTCTTGGCAGTGGGAATGGCAAAAGCAAAGGTGCAGAAGGAGAAAAGTTCATTGTGTTCCTAAAGCAAGTCACAAACTGTGATCACCAGACTGGCCAAATGTATTTTGTGAATTAGCTGCCAATATTTAAAAATCAGGAGATTTCACATCAAGATCCCAGTTTCTCGATTCTCATGAAAAATGGAAAGATCCTACCAGGCAGCAATTGACTAGTACTGAAAAAAATGTGACTATCCCTTTAGAAGGTCTGTGCTTGCCCCAGTTTGCCACAGTCCCCACCTTTTCCCATTGCATTCCTACACCCAGCTATCTCCACTCATTTTCGTCCCTTCCTGGCAGGTAGAATATTTTGATTAGTGCATAGGAATTGTAAAGAAAGAAATGTCAGAAGGGAAAGTTGGGTTAGATCCTGCAGGCCCTGAAATGCCAGCCTAAGAAGGTTGGCCAATATTTACCCTGAAGGAAATGAGACGCCATTGGAGGTTTTTGAGCTTCCGAGTTCAGTAAGGCTGTTAGGGAACTGTAAGAAGGTCCTGGTAGACTGTAAGGAACATACAGAAGAGGCAAAATAACCCAAAGAGGGGGCCTGAATGCCACGGCCTTTCATAGAATGGTGAATCGCAGGCCTCCTCAGTGGATTAAGAGGTAACCTGGTAACTCTGCAGGGATTTTAAGGGTCTCCAGCACTGCCCACAGTTCCCCTGGCCAAGTCCCGCCTGACTTAGAAAGAAGGAGCTTCATGCCAAGGATGTTGAAGTTCTGGAAACCAAAGGAGCTCTACATGAGGCTTTCAAAGACTTAAAAAAAAAAAACAAAAAAAACCATGGACCTGTCAGCCTGCGTATGATGCAGTAGCCTTGCCAAGAGGAGGTAGGAGGGGGAAGGATAGAGAGATGGATGGGTATTACCAACAGGCAGAATTTTAATCTAAAATATTTGATCGCTGTCACATAGGTGACATCTAACTTGCTTTTGCTTAGCCTTGAATATTTTCAAAGCATTTTCTTTTTTCTTTTAAAATAATTGTCATTTTCTCCTGCCTAAAAATAGTATATCCTCATTAGAAAAAATTTGGAAAATATAGAAAAATAAAGAAGATAATAATTACCCGTAATCCTACCATACAGAGATAACACTGCTAACATGTTGATGGATGTCCTTTAGTTTTTTTGTTTTTTTTTTTCCCCAGTGTATTTATCCTTTTTAAAAACAAAGTTTGGGTTATATTTTATATACAAACGATTGCCTGTTTTCACTTGATATAATCTGTGAATCTTTTACCATAATTTATTAATGCATTCCTTTTGTAAAATTTTTAAATAAAAAATTTAAGTCTGAAAAAAAAAATGCTATGTTGGTATCATTTTTTCAGGCTATTAAACATTCTTTGAAAAAGCATTTTTGCTCGTTTGTTTCCTTCCATTTTCAAAGTAGAGTCAGGAACCTGACTTCTTTCATCTTGTGAAACAGGTTAAGCGGGGATTATTACCCCCATTTAACAGAGGAAACTGAGACTCAGAGATGAAATGATTTGCCCACAAGCATGTAGCTGGCAGCTAACTGAAGGCCTTCTGAGTTTAGGCTAGTGCTATGGTGGGGGTGGGGGTGGGAGACTGTCCCCTCTACCCTCTCCCAATACAGTGAATTTAAATAATGCCAGCTGTGCTTTAAATTCTGGGACTCAAGGAAGGCTTTAAACTGGGTGCAGTTAACCTGGGTGGACTTCGTAGAAGAGGTAGGTTTTATGCACGATCTGGAAAGTTTGCCATATTCATAGGTAAGTTGGTGGCAGGGCTCAGGCAGGCACCCAAGCCTACTGTCTTCCAGGCTAATAATAATAACCAGCCTTTATCTTTTGGCACGCACCCTTTAATACTCGTTAGGTTATTTAACCCTCACACCCAATTTTATGAAGCACTGTTATTTTCACCGATTTAAAAATGAAAAAACAAGCAGAGAGATGAAGTAAACTCAAGATTGCACAGCTAGTAACAGGGCAGCGATTTGAACCCAGGCAGTCTGGTCCCAGGGCAGTATCTACCATCCACTCACCCACCCTCCCTGCTTTGGGCTGGAAGGATGGAACCAGCAAGGCCGCGGCGGCCACAGACAGCTGTGACACCCGGGCACAATGGGCCCCACCCACGGCTGGAAAGGGAAGGCTGGGCGGGGTGTGCGCGGCGGTGCGCTGGGGACGCGCAGGCGGTGCCCGAAATGACGCGCGGGCCGAGGGGCGAGCGACGGAGGCCGGGCCGGGCAGGGCGCTTGCAGGGAGGCGGTGCCGGCAACGCCGCTTCCGCGGCCGCCAGTTTCTTTAGAGATTTCCCGAAGTGAGAAAATACAATAAAAAAATAAAGGATTCTCTGGGGGCGTTCGGCATCCCAGCGGCCAGTGCTCCTTTGGTGAAACACCATCAAGAAAGAACAGTGGTCTTGGAATCAAGAGGCCCATCCCGAGTTCTAGTTCAGTCTCTGCCACGATATGGCTGTGTGATGGTCTGTACACAGGATCGGTACACGGGATGGGAGGCACTTGAATGCCTCCCTTCGTCTTTGTTCCCTGGGGCCCTGCTCACATGAACGGCGCCCAGCCTTCCACCTAATAGCTCCCGCATGCAGCTGCACAGGGTAGGGGAGTGAGCGTGCTCAAGCATAAGCCGTGCCTTCTCGTGCCTGGAAACCTTCACTGGCTCCCCACTGTCCCAGAAATTACATCACAACTCCTTAGAATGACTGACAAGGCCTGTCTCCACCTGCCCCCAATCTACCTCCCCAACTCTATTCTCGGCTCCCCTTTCCCCTTTATTTAGAGTTTAGTGATTTTAAAAGCAGAGCTTCAGGAGTCAGGCACCCGGGTTCAAATTTGGAGACAATTCCTAGCTGTATAACCTTAGGCAAGTTACTGCATATCACTAAACTTCCATTTCCTCATCCTTAAAATGAGAGAAGTAACACCCATTCCATAGGACTGTGGGAGGATTAAATGAGTCACTTAGCATATATATTTCCTGGAAAATAGTAAGCTTACTCTAAGTGCTGGTTGTTATAACAATTCCCAACCCACGTTTGTCTACTACCCCTTACTGCCTCAACCTTGTCACACAGGTTCCCAACTGTATGCTTCCACATATACCTGGAAAGCCTTCTCCTTCCCCCGTTTCCACCCAGTAGGCTCCCACACACCCTTTAGAGCTCTAATCAAATTCCAATGCCTCTCTGAAGATTTCTCCATCCTTCTCCCTAGCAGAGTTAAGCATTCCTTTCTCCTCTCTTTGCCCCTTACCACCTTAACCCAGTGACCAACTTAACATCACTAGTGATGGAATAACCAACTTTATGGCTTATTGATAGGATGCAGTAGACTACACAGCTCTTCCACCCATGAAGTCTTCCTGACAAAAACGTTGAGCCTAAATCTAATCAGGCCTTCAGAGATAGCTTCAGTTTATAGGAAAGTCAGGGGATAGAGGCACAGGTAAACACATAGGAAAGCAATCAGACAAATCCAGCATTTTATACAGTTTATAAGTTCATCAAACAGTTTATAGGACAACTGTTGTGATCTCTTAAAAGTCAATGATGTGAAAACAAAATGATACAAAAGCAAAAGCAATGGAGGAGGGGGTCGTTCTAGATGTAAAGAGACCTAAGAGTCTAACAGCCAAATGTAATATGTGATCCTTGATTGTATGTTGGCTATTTTTTTTTTTTTTTTTTTTTTTTTTGAGGTACTGGGGCCAGGGGATTAAAATTGGGACCACGTATGTGGGAAGCTGGCACTTAACCACTGAGTCACATCAGCTACCCTGAGTTTTTTTTTTTTTCTTTTTCTTTTTTTTTTTCATTTGTTTGCTTGTTTGTTTGTTGTATTTTTTTTAGGAGGCATCAGGAACCGAATCTGGGACCTACCATGTGGGAAGCAGGCACTCAACAGCTTGAGTCATATCCACTCCCCTTATTGTTGTTGTTTTGTTTTTCTTGTTTGTTTGTTTTTAGGCCAGTAAAAAGAATTTATTTGGGAAACGGGGGAAAGAAGAGAGCTTGCTGAGAAATGGGAGAGAAAACATGCCACAGTAAATATTGCTTCAAATATCAGGGCTCCTGTGGGCTCTAGAGACACCCAGACACTATAGGCAGGGCTGATAGCTCAGGAGTTTGGTGCTCTGCCAGTAGGCCCTACTTTGGAATTTATGCTCCCCAGTGTGACAAAGTTGGACTCAGTAGTGGTTTCCCTACTTATGGCTCTTCTGCCCCTTCTATAGTTAGTACTAGAGTTGATAGGTTTATATCCAAGAGACTTAAATCTTTGGGCTTTCCATGTACCACTTGGGCCCTGAATCTCAACAGAGTTGCAACACCTACTTTCCAGTTCATTGAACTCACCCAGGACAACTAACAAGGAAATGATGATGGACAACGACCATCCCAAGGAACAGAGAGAATCTACAACTGCAAGCAAGATAGTCCCATCCATCTGCCCCATGGGATCTAAGCCCCCTCTAAATTAGAGGCAGAGTGGGCATCACCATCCCCAAATCTTCAGGATTAGGGAATGAATGATGGACTAAAGTAGACTTGCTTTTATTCTACTATAGACTTATTGTTATTCTGGCAATAGAAGAATTTTTATCATTCATATGGAGGCAGTGGCCTCCAGAGGTTCTGAGGGGAGGAAGAGGGAAAAATAGGTATAATATGGGGGCATTTTCAGGACATTGGAATTGTCCCAAATGACGTTGCAGTGACAGATACAGGCCATTATATATCTTGTCATAACTTACAACATTGTGCGGGAGAGAGTTTAAACTGTAATGTAAACTGTAGTCCATGGTTAGTAGCAATGCTCCAATATGTGTTCATCAATTGTAACAAATGTACCACACTAATGAAGGATGTTTTTAATGTGGGAAAGTGTGAGAAGTGTAGGGAGTGGGTCATATGGGGATCCCCTACATTTTGAATGTAACATTTATGTAATCTAAGTATCTTTAAAAAAAGAAAGAAAGAAAGAAAGAAAGATGGAAATACATGCCAAGATTTGGTGCAGGCTCCTCTAGGCAAAGAGAGCCCCTTGTTGTTTTGTTTTATTGTTTATAGGAGACACCTGGAACCAAACCCCGGGGAAGCAGGTGCTCAACCGCTTGAGCCACATCCACTCCCATTTATTAAATTTTAAAACATTTTTAAAAAGTGATAAAAAACCATGTTTTTAGACAATGGGGGAAATTTGGATATGAACTGGGTATTAGGTGATATGAGGACATAATTGTTAATTTTATAAGTTGTGGTAAGTGTATTATGATTATATAGGAGACTGCCCATATTTTTTAGAAATGCATGCTGAAATGTTGACTGCTGAAGTGTTAGAATATTTATAATTAACTTTGAAATGGTTCAGTCACAAATTTTATATTTAGCGAGATGAAGTAAACATGGCAAAATGTTGACAATTGTTGAATCTATGTGTCAGATACATAGGTATTTAGTGTACTCTTCTTTCTGCTTTTTTGTACGTTTCAACATTTCCATAATGAAAGTTTTTAAAAATTGTTCCTTCTTCGGGGTTACCATAGCAGTTTTTTGGGCCTTTGTTAAAGCATGAGTTACAGTATTCTGAGGTGATTGATGTATGCCAACGAGTCTTCCCACTCAGGTTACAGATTACAAACTCCTAGAGGGCAGGGTCCAAGTCTGGATCAACTTTATTTCTCTCACAGTGCCAAGTACATAGTAAGGAGAAACATTTGCTAAATGAAGACGTTACTATTGCTATAGTTCATAGTTCATCAGTAAACTTACTCTTAGAAATCTCCAGAATGAAAAATGGTTATGGCAAACTTTTATCAAGCACTTACTCTGTGCCAGGCTTAGTGCTAAAGCCCTAAGATGCATTGTCTCATGTAATCCTCATAGCAGCGATATGAGGTAAGTAAACTGTTGATCCCATTTACAGATGAGAAAACTGGCACACAGTTTAAGAAACTTGCCCCAAATCATTCAGCTGGTAACGACAGATGTTTTGGTTCTGGCCATTATGCTATGTTGCCCTGTCCCTTTTTTGTACCACCCTATGGGCATAATTATATGGGTACTTGTCTTAGTGCTTAACTTTATTAAGCACTATATTAGGAGCCCATCAAAAGCAAAAGAAAGAAAACCTATGTCCACACAAAAACTTGTACAAAAATGTGTAGCACCATTATTCATAATAGCCAAAAGGTGGAAACAACTCAATAGCCATCAACTTGATGCATGGATAAACAAAATGTGGTATATCCCTACAATGGAATATTATTCAGCTGTAAAAAGAAATGAAGTACTGATACATGCTACAATGTGGATGAACCTCAAAAACATTATGCTAGACACAAAAGTCCCCATATTGTATGATTCCATTTATATGAAATATCCAAAATAGGTAAATCCATAGAGGCAGAAAGCAGATTAATAGTTACCAAGGGCTGGGGGAAAGGGAAAATGGGGAGTGACTGGTTAATGGTTAAAGGGTTTCCTTTTGGGGTGATGAAAATGTTTTGGAACCAGATGGAGGTGGTGGTTGCACAACGTTGTGACTGTACTAAATGCCACCACATTGTACACTTTAAAAGGGCTTATTTTATGTTATGTGAATTTCATCTCAGCTAAAAAAAACAACATGCTATAACATAATGAACCTTGAAAACATTATGCTAAATGAAAGAAGCCAGTCACAAAAGACTACATATTATATGATTCCACTTATATGAAATATCCAAAATATGCAGATCCATAGACAAAGAAGTACGTTAGTGGTTCCTTAGGGCAGGGAGGACTGGGGGGTTGATAGCTAAAGGGTGCAGGGTTTCTTTTTGAGGTGATTAAAATGTTCTAAAATTGATGTTATGGGAAGCGGCTGTGGCTCAATTAGTTGGGCACCCGTTTACCATATAGGAGGCCCTGGGTTCGTTTCCCTGGGCCTCCTGGTGAAGGCAAGCCGGACTGTGCGGCGAGCTCACGCAGCAAGATGACTCAACAAAGGGAGACAAGCAGACACAGAAAAACGCAAAGCAAAATGGACACAGCGAGTACAAGCAGCAAAGGGGGGTGGCGGATAAATAAATAAATAAATAAATCTTAAAAAATTAAATAAATAAATAAATAAATAAATAAATAAAAATAAAATAAAATTGATGTTATGATGGTTGCACAATTCTGTGAATATACTCAAAACAACTGGAATTGTACACTTTAAATGGGTGTGAATTGTATGGTGGGTGAATTGTATGTTAGGTGAATTAGGTATCAATAAAAGCTTCAGGAATAAGGCAGAGGAAATATCTTATTTGCCAATTAATCTGCCCATGCTAGTTGAGCAAATAAAATGAATTAATGAATGGCTCTTTCCCTTGCAATTGACAGAAATCTGCTACATTTCCAAAGTCCAAAATGAATTTCTTTAGCAGTCTCATGGGCATGCTCGCTCCTAGCACCCAGGAATCTATTAGTACACTAATGAGAAACCTGATAAATCAATAAATAATTCCTGAGGTTGCCAATGTACTCCAGAAGAAGAGAGAAATGCATAGACAATTTCTTCCAGATACAAACTGTGGGAATACAGAGTGAGAAGCTGCCAAGATGTTCTGCTGGAAAAGGACCCCTGAGATCTCACTGTGGTCTGTTTCCACTTGTAAAACTTGTTTCATTTATCTGGGCTTATCTGACCATTCTTGGTTGGGTTGGTTGGTTTTTCCCCTCACCGTGGTTGTTCAGAAGGACTGTTGTAATGAAAGTTCCAGAATAAAATAACCAGTAAGGTTCTGTGGAAATAACTTCATTGAGGAGGACTCCAAAACAAAATGCTAATTCCTGGCCATCATCTCTGGAGATTCAGATTCAGCAGGACTAGGGTGGGGCCAGAGAATCTTCTCTTTTTAACAAAGCAACTGAGGTGTTTCTGATACAGGGCACAATTGACCATATTAGAAACCTGACCTAAATGAGGAATAGACAGGAGGAACGGAAACGTGTACATTACCTCAGGCAGAAAAACAGGTTTGCTTCAATTCCTGTCCCTGTTACTTATCTGACAGAGTTGATGTTTTGTTTGGTCTCACTGCCCTTGCCATCTGACCTGTGGGGAGATTTGCAATCTGCAGTGGATATTTGTTTTCCTGATCCAACAACATTCTTCCCTCTGATAATAGTACCCATATATTGTGTAGGGAACCTCTTTCTCCCCGTCTTATGCAAGTAATTCAGGTGAAGCTAACTCCAGGTGGCCATGTGACCATGTGACTCCTCTTTGCCAGTCAGAACCTTGCATCCTGTGGCAACGGTGGTTGGTTCAGGAATGGTGACTCAGTTACAGCCAATGAGACTCAATTTGGGGGTTTTGTCTGAACTTTGGGGAAGAAAGAAACTCTCTTGTCAGTGGTAGCTGAGAGGATAGGATGTAAGCTACCATGGGTGTGAGGGGGAGGGAGACCCTATAAGACTGGAGCCCATACAGAAGACAGCAGTGTGGAGCAGTGGAGACAGGGAGGGGACATCCTTTGATGACATCGCTTGAGCCCCTGGATCCAACGGTGCACAAAGCAAATCTACCTTCTGGACTTATGGGCTATGTGGGCCAAATTTTGCCTGAGTCAGTTTGAGTTGGGTCTGTGTCACTTAGATGGTTCTCTCCCTTTTGTCCACCCTCCGGCCAGGCTGGCCCCAGGAGATGCAGTGATTAAGCCCAGCACCCATCACCAGAGTCCCACCCCAAAGAGCTTCATCCAAATGGACAGCCCTTGAAGGCAAAAGAGAATTAATAGCAACAGCAGCAACTCAGCTAGCATTCCTGAGCACAATGCCGTTGTCAGGCCCTGTAGTAAACGTTAACACACATCTATTAACTCATTTTGTTCTATGACAACTCTATGAAATAGGCTCCATTATTAACTCCAGGTGATTCCTCTACCCCCAGGCTGAAAGTCCCAAATCGCCAAGTGGAGGTAAAGGGAAAGTCCCAATTAACCAGCAGATGAGCCTGCTTCCTACTCCATTTTTTGTTGTTGTTGTGGTTAATGAAAATAAGCTTTATTATATCAAGTAATAAATACATACAAAGAAGCAAACAGTTTCAGTCATTTTTTTTTCCAGACATTTTGATCAACTTACAGGAAACACAAAATTGAAATCTACACACAATCTCAGTATGAAAATTTTCGGGGGTCCTTGTTCGGTATAATAGATTGCTCTTCTGTATTTACAATTTATGCATTTTTTATTTGACTTCAAAGTACTAATAGGCATGCAAATATTTAAGCAAAAGAGTTCTATTAAGCAGAATCTACACTGTTTGCCAAACTGGGACTGGCTACTAAGTAAAGCATTTACTCTTTTGTAAACGAATGCAGACTTGCTAGAAGACAGATGCTAAGAACAGCTGAGGCAGAACACGAGCAAACTGTTATTCCCACACTCTCCCATAACTCCATGAGCATCCTGAAGTTTAGAACCTATGCCGGGTTTCTTTGCCCTGGTAATGGGCTCAGCACCTAAGGCAGCTCAGGCCTTCAAGGTTTGTAGGTGGGTGGATCACTGATGATTGCTGTCTTTGCCATCTGCGCTCATCTATTCATTCAACAAACATGTATTTGGTGCCAGCTATCTTCCAGGCACCATTCTAGGCACTGGGAAATACACTAGGGGCCTTCCCTGTTCCCAGGGAACTGAGGCCTTGTCAGGGTGGCACACATATAAATCGCACATATAAATATTAATTTATTTAATTACAAGTATGATAAGCCATTATAGGATTGTGCTACAGGGGTATCTAAACGTGTTGGCTGACTAAGCACCATTGTTCATGTGAAAGATATTTCTTGATTGACCACTCAGGGCCAGGCACTGTGTTAGCTGGGGAAAGATTGGAGAAATAGGCACAGCCCCTGCCCTCAAGGAGCTCACAGAGCACAGCATTTACACCATCTGACTGGCTGTCCCTCCGACAGCCCGAGAACCACTGCAAGTTAGCAGCTTTGGCATCTGTTTGAAGAACAACTTCAACTCCTGCTTCCACAGGAGAAGCAAACATATTTAACTGATGCTATTCATCTCTCATTGGTCATACTGTGTCATCTCCTGACTCTCAGTGGCTTTTGCTCTCTAGGGTTGGGGAATTGGGACACATGGTCGCTGGGCCTGCTGAGGATGCTTCGTTAGGCTCTGTAAAAACAGGGTCTTGGGTAAAAAAAAAAAAAAAAAAAAAATCCATGTGATCTCATTGGCAGAAAAGGACATCAGGAAAAGGAAGAAACTGGGTATTGAAACTCCCTGGGCCTCACAGCTCCTGTGTGCTAGGGACAGGGGCTGGGCTTTGAGGGCAGGCCTTCTGTGATATTTCTGGCTACCTGGCCCCTAGGATGCACGCCAGAGTGTGGTGCCAAGCTCCCCAGGGGGAACCTTCTGGGTGGCTTTATTATTCAGAGCATATGATGCTTTGGCTCCAGCAGCTGGAGACAGTCAGCAATTCTGCAGAGCTGAAGAAGGGGTTCTCGCCAGCAGAGCTGAGTGAATGGGTAAATTCAGACGTAGGAGATGGGGCTGGGTCCTTCTTAGAGCCAGCCTCCCCGGAGTATACAGCAGACAGAATCACTTCTCCCCTTGGGCCCTGATCCAGGCCTGAAATATGGTAACATGGGAAGAAATGGGGATGAAGGAGTGGCTTCTGACTGTACCACCACTGGACTGAAACATTCTGGGTGAGGAGTGCAATTGACTCATTTCTGTACCTCTCCAGCCTGACGTCCTGAGACTGGCTTCTGGCATCACCATCATCATCATAACCACCATATATTGAGGGCTCACTATATGCCAGGCACTTGTCAGTGTAATCCTCACAACAACCCACTATTATCCTCATTTATAGGAACTTGAGACTCAGAGAGTGGTAGAGCAGGATCCACACAGATTATAGAGCTGTGCTACCCCATACTGTCTCAGGGAAGGCCTCTGTCTGCACAGTGGGAAGGTGGTGAGGAGTCCTTTATATTCATGGTCCACAGAAAGCATTTGCATGAAAACCTGCTTGGGTGAGGCCTTGGAACAGAAAGCAGCTACAGACCTGGGACAAGCCTTTAACTTAGTATAGAGCCTTGGCCATCCTGGATCTAACAAGTGTGGATTTAACTATATAAGAGCAACATGGGATGCAGCATTTTCTCCTTTTTGCTAAGGATTGCTTTATACCAGGGGTTCTTAACCTTTTTTGTTCCATGGACCCCTTTGCCAGTCAGGTGAAAACCATGGACCCCTTACTAAGTTCACACTCTACTGTGTATTATTTAATAAATATATCACACCTGCACCAACACGTCCCCACAAGAATAATGTTTTTTTTTTTTTAATTTTCCAATTCAAGCTCATGGACCCCTTGTTAAGAACCCCTGCTTTATAACAACAATAATAAGAGTAAATAACTGAAATATTGAAGTCTGATTTCTTCCTAGTCACTGGATCAAGTGTTTTACGTATATCATTTCATTTAATCACACATCAATTAATGAAGTAAGTATTATTATTCTTGTGAAGAAAGAGACTTAAAGAACTTGGCCAAGGTTGCAGCTAGCGGGTTACAGAACCAGGATTCAGACTCAAGGATGTATGACTCTAACATGTCTTGATTCTGCTGAGCATCTGGAGACCTGGCTCAATTTCTGGTCCCTCCACAAACCAACTATGTGCCACTGGCAAGTCGTCTAACTTCTCTGGGCCTCAACTTCCACATCTGTGAAATGGAGGAGATTAGGCTAGATGATATGTCAGTCCATCTCCAGCCCTGATATGTAGACTTTGAACCCCTTGAGGGACATCACCTCTATATCCCCAGTGTTTGGCAGAGGGTCTGGCACAGAATAGGTACTAGGTCAACCATCAAATGGCTAAACTGGTCCTGATGGGGGCCCAGCTTTTAGTTCCACACGTAGCTGCCACTTAGAAATCTCTGCATTTATTCATTTCTTAGACCCTCCCTGCTTATATTGTCCAAAGTTCAAAGACACCATGATTTATCCATTTGGGTTATTTCCAATTTTTCCTTTTTTTGTGTGTGTGTCTCTTAGTGGGCTACAATTTCACTTGGGTATATTTATATATATCCAGAAATGGAGATTTTGGCTCATAGGATATACACAAGTTGCTCTCAAAAGCTGTTATAAGAGGCAACGGATGTGGCTCAAACAGTTGAGTGCCTACTTCCCACACGAGAGGTCCTGGGTTCGGTTCCCTGTGCCTCCTAAACAACAACAAAAACAAACAACAAGCAAAACAAAGGAAAAAAACAAGTCAGGGTCGATGTGGCTCAGTGATTGAGCACCAGCTTCCCAAATACAAGTTCCTGGGTTCAATCCCCAGCCCCTGGTACCTAAAAAGAAAAACAAAAAAGCTGCTGTAGGAATTTCGCCTTTCGCCATATCCTTTTCAGAATTTGGGTTTGTCAGAATTTTAAAATGTCAATTTGATGAGTGTGAAATGGTATATATATATATATATATATATATATATATATAGTTAATTTTTCAAAATGGAAGATTTCAAATATTTAGAATAGTAGAGAGAATAATATAATGAATGAACATCTGTTTGCCTGTTACTCATCTGCAACAATTAGCAATTCCTTACCAATCTTGTTCCCTTTATATTCCCCCCACCCATTTTTTTTTTCAGGCAAATCCCAGACAGCATACCATTTCATCTATAAATATTTCAGCATATATCTCTAAAAGATAGACTCCCTTTTTCAGACATAACCACAATACATAGTCACACACACCCAAAATCAAAAATAATTCCTAAATATCATCAAATGTTTGAGACAGTGTTCACATTTACCAATTACACTATAATTTTTTCTTTTTATACTTTGAATCAGGACTCAAACAAGATTCACACATTGTGATAAATATTTCTTGAATTTCTTTTAATATACATGTATGCCCTTCATCTCTTTTTTAAAATTAAAAAAATATCTTGACATTCATTTGTGAAGAATTCACCTTGATTTTCCAGTTAGAGTTTCCCCTAGTTTGGATTTTGTTTATTATATCCCCATGATGTCATAGCATATGTTCCTCAGTTCCCTGTATTTCCTATAAATTGATAGTGAGATCAAGACAGGAGTTGTCAAACCATGGTGCCTGGGACAAATCTGGCCTCCTGCTTGTTTTTGTAAATAAGGTTTTATTGGAACATAACCACACCAATTTGTTTATCTATTGTCTATGGCTACTTCTGTGCTACAACAGCAGAGTTGAGTAGATGGAACAGAGATTGCATAGTCCACAGCACCTAAAATATTTAATTCTTGTCCTTTAGGGAGAAAGTTTGTCAACCCTTGTTCTAAAATCTTGATCAGATTTGTGCTAGATTTTGTGGGTATGATTTCTTCATAGGAGGTGGTGCTTAATTCCATCACGAGGCCTATTATGGCTAGTTGTTTCTCTTTTCGTAATATTATCAGCTAGGTCAATTAATTTCATAAGGAGCTGCAAAATGGTAATATTCCAAGTGAATTTTTCTTCATCCCTTTTTCAATTATTTGCTGCAATGCTTCTATAAAAAACAACTTCCTCTCATCTATTTTTTGTTGCCCTATGGCACAGTTCTTACAGGAAAGACAGAATAAATGCTTAATTGTTTCCCTTTATTCATCAGTTTTCAAAATAATGAGTTGACTTCCTAGGATTTTCCAAAGGTGATCACTGAGGGTTTTGTTGTTTTTTTTCTTTGTTTATTTTTAAAGTGTCGCTATGAACTTGTAAATTTAAATAGATTTGATGTTTTTCAATCCATTGTAGTTATTTTCTTTAATGATCCTCAAAGTGTCCTGACATTGGCCAGTGGAAGAAATCTCTTCAAGTTGTTTCCTGAGTCCCTTTGACATGACTCTAGCTTCCTTGATCTGTGGTTTTAAAAGATTGTCTAGAATGGAAAGTTATTGTTTAATGGTACAGAATTTCTCTTTGGGGTGATAGAAATATTTTGGTAATGGATAGTGATGATGGAAGCACAACATTGTAAACGTAATTAACACCACTGAATTGTATATTTGAAAGTGGTTCAGATGGGGAATTTTATGTTATAAATGTTACCATAATAAAAAAAAGATAGGCTAGGCACATATTGTATACTTTCTGCCCCCAAATGGGAATTAGCTATTTATTTTTTCCAAGGTACCCTGGTTCTTTTTAGTGGGAAATAGTGTTTAGAGACCATGGTCTGGGCACTAAAGGTGCTCACTGCCATTGGGTTGGTCTTTTTTTCTAGGCTTGAAAACAGTAGACAGAGCTAGGAAATATGGGTGATTGGTTGGTTTTCAGATAAGCTACCTCAAAAATTCATACTGAAACTTCTGATTCAAATTTAGGACTCTACAGTTTTTACTTTCATCTTTCTTCTGTATCTCCTTTCTCCCACACCATAAATCCTGGTTCTCAGCAATGCCAACAAATTCATTTGCTTTATCCCACACAACACATCCAATGGTCTCAGAATAACAATACCAACTCTACCACTAACAATATGATGTCTGAAAAGAGGCAGACCTTTCTTAAAAATAGAATAAGAAATTTTAAAAATGAAAGTAGAAAGGAACTCAGCAGAAAGGTTCGGTGCTGACTCCATGTGATTGTGTTACAGTTTGCATTACTGCTGGAATTTTAAATATTATATTCTACTGGTAAGGATTTTGTGCTTCAGTGCAGTAAACTCTTAAAATTACAGTCTTTGCCCTCTGGGAGTTTTCACATGTTTCACAGAGGAAACATGAGGCTATGGCAGTGAAGCCTAGTGGAATGATTTTTAGGTTGGTAACCAAGTATGTGAGTAGGCTCCAAACTTCACATGAGGATAAAGAAAGGAAGGAGGAACTAGCAAGAGGGGCTTATTAGCTGTGGGATCTTGGACAAATCAGATCACCTCTCTGGACAGTTTCCTTACTTAAAAAAAAAAAAAAAAAAAAAAAAATGCAGGGGTAGCGTCCAGGAACTGAACTATGCTCTAGCTACAGCCACTTTCTTTCTGTTTCCAAATACATTGAGCTTATTTTCCTGTCTCAGGGCCTTTGTACTTGCAGTTACCTGTGCCTGGGGCACTTTGCTCTAGTTCTGTCAACAACTGGTTTCATTTTCATCATTTGAGTCTCAGGTCCAATGTCACCTCCTCAGAGAGAGCCTCCCTGACCACATAATCTAAAACAGCTATCCTCCTCTCATTACTCTTCATATCAGCCTGTTTCATTTATTCTTGGGACTAATATCTATCTAATCTGTTTACTTATTTATATTTACCTCCTCACTCTCTAGAATGTAAACTCAATGAGAGCAGGGTCCTTGACTGTCTAGTTCACTGAACTAAAACAGAGCCTGACACATAATAGTGGAGAATAACAATGCCTGCTGAATGAATGGATGGGGTAGATAATCTCCCAAGTCCCTTTCAGCTCTAATTCTAACTGTATACACTCGACATAGTGAGTGTAGACTCACATACAAGCATGATGGTACCATTACACAGATGTGGAAATTCAAGCAGTGAGTGACTCGTCAAGGGCTTCACAGAGAAGTGGGTGGTATAGTCCAGTCCTTGCTAGCGTTCTCCTTTTAGCACTGTATGGGAAGTCAAAAGCAGGAGACTCAGGGTTGGCTCCTCACACTGTCCCACTCTGTCAACCTTCCTTCCAAGAGCTGTGTGCATTGGACAAGTCACTTCATCCAGGGACCAGTGTCTCCATCCAAAAGAGAAAATACCAATAACTCTGGTCTAGGGTTTCCAAGGATTCCGTGAACTCCGTTTCTCCAAGTGAAAGAGAAGACACATATAATTCTGCTCTAGGGTTACTGTGGGATAACGAAGCTTTGTAAACCAAACAGTGCTAAGCACTTGGTAGAATGTTTTGCGGTTTCTTTCTTCCCAGGTCGTTCTAGGGCTGTGGAGGAAGGGAGAGCCAGCCACTTGCCATGGTTTGTTTACTCACCTGAGTCCACTGCCTGCCCCTAGCCTAGCTGCTTTCACCTGCTCAGGTAAAGAGGTAGGGGGAGCCTTGCTCAGCCAATGAGCTGCGCTCACTCTCTTAAAGGCACCCAGCATCTGGCAGGAAAACAAGCCTGGCCACCCGGAGAACTCCAGGGCGGGTCCAAGGAAGCAGCTGTGCAATCTGGATTTAACTAAGCCCTTCGCGGCCACACAGTGACCCCAGGGCCCGGTCACTCCATGTCCTGGCAGAGGCTTTCTTCAGGGAGGTCTCCTTCACCTTGCCCAGAGCCGGCTTTCCAAGAGGTTTCCACACCTAACTGCCCTGGCAGACTCCCAGGGAGGAAAGACTGCATGGCCTTGGCAGCTGCCTGCTAGGAAGGAACTCACAGGTGCCAGGGAGAAGCCATTTCCCTGTCCTGACCCCCTTCAGCAAGTCTGGTGAGTCTTGATGCTCTGGGCTTCTTGAACCTCAGGGCTGCAGGGTGTGGTGGGAAAACACGTCTCCCAAAAGGCAGAAACCTTGGGGGATGGTTCCAGCCCTGCTGTGTGACCTTGAGTAAGTCACTCCAGCTCTCTGAGCCTCACGTTCCCCATCTGGGAAAATGAGGAGCTCAAACTTCCACATCAGCTTTCCCCTTCCACTATTCTCCTGTCACACCACTTGTTTTGAAATATTTTTGTCTGCCAAACTGTACCTATTATGTAGTAATTTGTTAATTGGTTTCTCCTCTTCTACTTTAATTGCGGTGCTCTAATAGTCAGTCAGTGTTTCCTGCAACAGGAGCAAACCACAGCAGTATCACTGAGCTGATGGACGTTTAGGCCAAAGCAAAGAAATGTGATGTTTTAGTCTGTCTGTGAGGGCTTATCTAGAGTCAATATTTGATTTTCATTTGGCCTTTTGAAATATAGGAAAAAGTTAAGATGTTTGGTGTAACTTCCAGAGAATTGAGACCCTTGGTGTGAAAGTCCTAGAGCTAGATCTCATGGTTTATGAGGGAATGAGGAAGGATTACTGCCTTTGCAACCCCAGCCCAGCCTCCGTCCCTACAACGCTGCCTCACACATGGGGAACATTCTTGAAAGGGGAAAATTTGAACTGAAAACTTCCTATATGGAGCTGGACTGCTCCCAGGTGTCCCCCTAATGGGATCATTGCACCTCTGGTCAAGGCTGGTGAACCCTGGGGAGATGGGGGAAGACCCCTTCAGGTCTCTGCTAGGATGTGGCCAGGGATGATAGGAACAGGTAGCTGGGAGCACAGCGGCTGAAGGTCAGGAGTAGATGTTTGTAAAACTGTGCTGGGAATCAGGCAATGGGAGTACAGTCCTGGCTCTGCATTGAGTAGTTCTGTGACCTCAGGTGAGTTGACTGACCTCACTGAACCTCAGTTTTCCCAGCTGTAAAGTGGTGATTGTGGTCTTGAGAATGTTTGCCTATCAGGGTCATCCTTGGGCCAAATAAAATAGTGCATTTCGTGGAAGCTTATATTCCACAACTTTAAAGGAATATCCCAAGTTCAAAAGTGAAAAACACAAGTGTTTTCAAATTGAGAATAGAGTAATGGATGTTGTGTAAAATGTGACCTCTGTGATAAAGAATTATTCCGATTATGATGGAATCATGACTGCTTTTTGTTTAAATCCTTTTACTTTTTCGCATTAATTGAGACTTTGAAATGTAGAATCAAATAAAGTGGACTGGGTCCAGCCAAGGCACTGAGTTTCTTGCATTGTCATTTGCCACCCTGTTCTCGTCTCTACCAGTCTCTCCTGCAGCTCCTTGCTAAGTAAGTAAATCTCAGGGATTCCTGGTTTCAAGGGCTGCAACAGTGCCTTCCCTTCCGTTAGAGTCTGAGGGTGAATGAGGTGGAGTCAGAGCCAGAACAAAAGCTTCCCAGGAACAGGCAAAGACCGCTGCCCTTGCCCAGGTCTGAGTAGATGATGTGTGTGGTTGTGTGCTTGCCCACGTGTACAGGAGCTAATGAAATGAAAGTTGAAAAATTCTAAGGTTGAGAAGCTCCCCTACCAAAAATCCTGTTAGCCAGTCCCCTGCTCTGGGGAAAGTCTCCTAACCAACCCTGAAAGTTTACAGCTGGACCCCAGGGAGGGCTCCTAAACATCTTTCCTTGGTAACCAGCCTTGGCATCTCAAAATCCTCCCAAGGGTGTGTGTATGGTTGTGTGTATGTTTGAATGCCTCAGGTGTCTGAGTTAAACTTCTTTGGTCACTGAGCACCCAAATATTGGAGAGAAATAGGTGCCTGGATGGACTAGGGTACAGTGGGAGGCAGGAACTCTTCCAATCACCATGAAGCTTGGAGGCATTTTGGTGAAGTAGCTAGGCATATTTATTGAGCACCTACTTTGGGCCAAGGATTGTGCTAGGTGTTTTATACTCATTACTTAATTTAATCCTCACAGTAGCCTACTTTATGATTCCCATTTTGCAAGTAAGAGCACTGAGACTCAAGGAAGCCACAAATCTTGAATTAAGTTTACTCAACTAACAAGTAGCAGATATGGGATTTAGACTTTCATATGTCTTAATTCAGAGTTAAGGCTCTTACTCATTCCATTAGAGGTAGTAAATCAGTCCAAATACTGCAGTTCAAAGATATTTTTTAAAATTTAGGTGACAACATTTGAAAATAGAGCTATTTCATATAAAAATCTGGATTCTGACTTCTCTTTAAACATTAGAAGATCTGGCTCCACGGATCTACATTCTCATATGACAATAATCAACTTGAACTGGTTTTTCGCTTCTGTCTTTCAATAGGGCCTGTGACCTCCAGTTTGCCATAGTCCCTATCACTCTCTACTGTCATCTACCTGGCCTACTTTCTGATTTATGATACCAGCCCTGCCTCCACAGGCTGTGGTTTTGCAACCCCTGCATTATACCCTACTCCTTACTTGGACCTGGGCCCTGATCCTAGCACTGGCTTGAACTGGCTGTGACATTAGGTAAGTTATGCCACATGTCTGGGCTTCAGCTGTAAACTGGGCTAGATATACTTTGCAACAATTCACAAGTGGTTTTTGTACCACCTAGGGGAGAAGTCACAGGTCTCCAGCTCATCCATATCTTGGCCATGTGGCTGTGTGTGATGTGAGTTATACCAAGAGAGGCCAGTTCTATTCGCTTTGTCACCACCACCACTCCACTGTACCACATTTAATATTCCTTGAGACATGGGACACTTGGGAACAAGGAAGGCCTGGTAGCACCAATTCTGGCATGATACCTGTTCCCAACAAATTTGTTCAAAGAGTCTGACTTCTGTGTGCCCTAGTTCATCTGTTCCAGGAGGCCTGGTTGAACCATAGGGAGCTCTGCTAAGATTTCAGCATCTGAGGGTCCTATTCTGACCCCATTCTTGCTTTAGTATGTGCGAGAAAAAATCCACAGCTCAGCTGAGAACGACCTCCCTTTTCCTCTCTCTCACTGTTTTACACACACACACACACACACACACCTATGGGCCAGAAATAGTCGTGCTTTCTAGGTCTTCACATCTTTCTGGCATCTTATTTGAGTTTCTGAGATCAGATCTTAAGAGCCATGAAATATCAGAGATGGAAAATTGGGTGGTGCCTTAGATGTAGACCATCTAGCCCAACAATGGCAGATAGATTTCACTTCAAGTATCAATTCCAAACAATTGTTAGAGTGTTAAAAAAGCTGCTGAAGCTATCTCCGGGCATGGATGGTCATATACTGAGATCTACTAGCAATGTCCACTGTGGGCATGACAGGGGGGTCTAGCAGCATGCCAGGAATTTGCTATCTTTGAGCCAGCCCAACTGGTCTGGAAGGGGGAGATGACTTGCCCAATGTCATTTAGCCAAACAAGGCAGAGCCAAATCCAGAAACAGGGTCTCCTGACCTTGAGGCCACTACTTTTCCACTATATTAGTTCAGAGAAGAAAACTGAGACTGGGAGGGGATCAGAAGCAAGACTAGGACTCAGTAGTCCTGCTCCCTCAAGTAGCCTGGCTGGAGTAAGGGCTAAGGAATTCATTTCTGTCCCACTAGATCCAGCCCCTCCAGCTGGCCTGTTGGCTTCTGTTCCACTTCTCTGAATCCCTTTGCTCCTGCCCCAGTTTCCTGTCTCATTTTCCTCAGACTCAGAGAGTGTACATCAGAGCAGAGGGGCCTCTGGGGATCCTAGGCCCTACATACCCTCTTTTGTTAGGATTCAACACGCTCCCCAGCTCCCTTCTGTTCTGGAAGAGAAGGCCTAGGACACGGGTTTTTAACCTTATTAATGCTATGGACCCTTCTGGCAGTCTGGTAAAGAATCTTCAGAATATTCTAAAATGCATAAAATAAAATACACAGGACTACAAAGGAAACCAATCATTTTGAAATACAGTGATCAAGATATCTTTGTAAATTTCATTATGTAGTAGTAAGGGCTTCTTTATATTAATAAATTACATTACCCTGTGTTAATATAATATATTAAAAATGAGATCTGGTGGTAGATAAGAATAACTCTTGTAATAAGTAATGATGATCATCAATGCTATATTGAAAGCTTTACAATAATTGTAATCTGATGTGAAAAATATCCATGGTTTGTATTGGTGACAAAGTCACCAGAACTCCCAGTACTGCTGTGGTTCATTGCACTCACTGCATTGCATTACATTCATAATGGAAGACCATACTTAATTTGAATTAAGTATTAGTGAAAACAAAGATGGTATGTTTTCCATCCAAGTTCATAGACACCCTGAATTCGATCTGTGGACCAAGGCTGAGAAACCCTGTTCTAGGATATTTGAGCAGGAATCCTCTAATGCAGTGGTTTGTAAACTGTGGGCCATGGGACTCTGGGGATTCTGGAAGTGTCACAGAGGCTGCCAAAATGGTCAAGGGCAAGTGGGGCAGCTGTCCAATCAGATAGCCTCTGAACCCACAACCTCAGCTTCAGCCTGCTTTCTAACCAAGCCCAGTTTAGTGGTTCATAGGATTCCTTTTTGAAAACAGGATTCACCTGTTTTTGTTTGAATGTTGAAAACCTTCACCCACCCCATTTTTTGATATAAAGCAAAGCTGAAGCTGAGAGAAGTGAAGGGGTTGCCAGAGGCCTTTGGTGGCAGGGTTGGAGATGTTGAATCCAAGGGGAAGAGGTAGGAAGAAGCTGTGCAGGCTTGGACTTCCCTGTGCCTCTTTCTGCCAACCATTTCAAGGAAGCAGTCTTCCATGGCAAAGTACCGGGCCAAGAGTCAGGAGACCTGAATCTGAGGGTCTGTTTCTGCCACTACTTCAAGTTTCCCATCTGCTAATCAGGGCCAACTATTCATGTTGTTGAGAGTTCTAAAAGAAAGAAAGCTGTAAGAACAAGAAAGCCCTATAGCAGAGATTTTAATTTCTTCATCTCTGCAAACTGGAGACCCTTTCCTCAACTCTCTCTGGGGTCCTTTCTCCCCATACCAACAAATCAGATATTTCCCCCATCCTATGGCATTATAATCTCAGTCACCCAACACAATGTTGCAGTCAGGTTTGTGACTGACCAGCCAATTGGTCAGTCACCCCATCTGCCAGTTTTACCTCCTAAGTACCTCCTCTTTGCTGTCCCCACTGTATGTCTTTATCTCTGGCCTGCTCTAGTCTGCCTTCCGTGGAGCCAAACACATTCTGATCATGTCCTTCTTCTACTCCAAGGCCATTGGTACCTCCTCACTGCCCACAGGCCAGATCCAGCCTCCAGAGAGAGCATGGCAACCCAGACTCCCCACACTCCCACCTTTCCCAGCGTCACTAGCTCCTCCTGCAAGGGGGCTGCTGTGCTCCTTTTGCCGGAGACATCTCTGTTTTCGGCATTACCTGAGACAATAATGAGGCCCCAGGTTGCTACAAGAAAAAGAAGATATTTGGGAAACTGGGAAAGCTGCTCCCCTGGGGGCTGGTGTAGTGGGCATGGCAAGTTGAACACACACAGGCCTCAGAGGAATTCAGTTGGTAGGGGCAGGGGACAGGTGTGGTTCTGCCCTCTGGGCCAGACAGGGTTCTTTTCAGTTGTCAGCTAGTAAGGCGGAGAGAGAGCTGGGAGCACCTGCACAGTCGGAGAGAGTCTTCCATTTGCTACACTATCCAAACCAGAGGCAGAATCCAGTTCCAGGAAAATACAACCAAGAGGTAAGGAATTCGTAAAATCCCCAATTCTTGGAATGATATAGCTGGCAAGGACCTTGTAGATCTATCTTATGATCCAACTCCTTTCTACTTCAGGCAGAAAAGGAAAGCCCAGAGAAGGGGAGTGACTTGCCCAAGGCCACACAGCAAGTTTGAGGCAGAGCCCAGACTGAAGCCTACATCTTGTGATTCACTTCTCAATCTCCATGTTCTGGGCTCTGGCCTCTGGACTCCCACCAGGGGACTAGTAACTGGTCCAGGACTGATTTACCAACAATGGCTTAATGTGTCACTTCTGGGCAATGCAAGTACTGGCATTTGCCAGGGATTGTCAATGCCTTGGCTCAAAGATCCGCCTTGGGGGACAGTGACAGGTTATGGATATGCCAAGATACTACAGAGCCCTCAGTAGTGTCCCAGCCTCCCAGCTCTGCTGGGACAGTCACCTTCACACCTCAAGCAGCCTCATTAGTTTAGCCCAGAGGGTATCCAAATGCTACCATGAAATAGATGGAAACATTGGGAAGGACTGCCTTAACCCCAAAGCAGGAAAAATTTTAGGTATAGTGGGGAGAGAGGGAAAGAGGGAGAGTCTGAAATCAAAGGTTTTATTTCCAGATATACAGCATTCTCCTGACTTGTATATTCTGGGGGGGGGGGGGGGGGCAGGAGAAAAATAAGAGATACCATTTACTGTGCCTAGTTTAATCTTCCAAACAGTTCTATAAGTAGGTATCATTATCAACTCCGTTAGACAGATGAGGAGACCACATCACAGAAATTAAGGAACTTATCCAAGAACCCATAACTAGGAAATAGTGGAGCTGGGATTTGAACCCAAGTCTGTCTTCCTCTGGATTCTGTACTCTTAACTACAATGCCCTATGGACTTGTTAGGGGCCTGGTGGAAGAGAGGAGTTTGGGGTCTTTCAGCCCTGCTTCCCTGGCATTAGGACTGCTGACTCTCCTCCTCCTTGAGACAGCCGCGCCTCAGGGAGGCCTTCAGCAGGAGGAATGCAGGCAGTAGGGTCCAGAGACCCCTAAGAAGTGAGGACTACTCCTTAATATGGCAAAGGGGGAGGAGGAAAGGCCTTAAAAAGACCTACCCCAGGGCCCCACGCACACATCTCACCCTGTAGCCTACCTGCACCCATGTCTCAGGTGTATACTTTTCCTTTTTCTTTTTTCTTAAACTCTTGTTACTGGCCTTATTATTATTATTTTTTAAGTGAGGGCTAACCTCACTCCTACCCTCATGGGTGTGAGATTATCAACAGGACTGGGGGTGGGTATTTTGAGTTCTGCCTGAAGGAAACCACAATCCTCCAGGAGTAGAAGCCTCAGCCCTCAGGACAGTGAGGTAGACATGAGCGAGGACAGGAGATAGCGATTGTTGCTGTGATACCTCTAAAATGCATAGAAAGAAATCTGGAAAAGGCACCTATTCTCCGTGCTGACCCTTCCTTAAATAACTCCTATTTACAAATCCAGTTACTCTGTAGAGTTATCATCTCCCTTTACCAGAGGAGGAATCTAAAGCTCCAAGAGTTCATGTAACTTGTCCAAGGCCACATAGTTGGTATGTGGCAGAATGGGACTTAAACTCAGGTCTGCTTGATGCCAAAGTCCACGCTTTTAAGCATTATACTATAGTGCAATGTGGCAGAATGGGGAAAGGTGCTATTCTCATCCTGGATACAAGACCCAGCTAGGCCACTGATTTCTTACTGACTTTAGTCAGGCAACCTTGAAGCAAGTCTTCTCAGGGTCCAATGTCTGTAACTATAGAAAGGTAACTCCTTCTCTGTCTATAGCAATTTACTTTCTCATGGTTTTGAAAGTAAAAGCAATTTATAAACTGTTATCCATTTATTCAAATTATGTTTATTGAGAACTTAAAGTAAAGGTGGTCCTCATACTACAGAGGAGAATAAGAAATAGTTCCTGCCCACTGAAAAATATAACATAAACATTAGGTGAGCAAAGGTTTTCCATTTCTAGTAATGATAGACTAGCTTGTTGAAGACCAACTCTCCTACTGAGAACTATTAAAAGAGCTGAACAAATAAATTCATGTATACATACACATACACATATACAATGTGGTGGTTTGAAGTTATATGTATCCCAGAGAAACATGTTCTTAAATTTAATCCATTCTTGTGGGTAGGAACCCATTGTAAGTAGGATCTTTTGATGAGGCTACTTCAGTTAACATGTGACCCACCTCAATCAGGATGGATTTTAGTCCTTTTACTGGAGTCCTTATAATGGGAATGAAATTCAGGCACAGAGAAAGCCATAGAAGAAGCAGTCAGAAGCCGAAATCAACAGAACCCAGAAAGAAGGGAGAGACCAAGATTCTCCACCATGTGCCTTACCATGTGACAAACTAAGGATTACCAGCAGCCAGCCCCAGATGCCACCATCTTTGGGGAGAAGGCATCGCCTTGATGATGCCTTGATTTGGATATTCTTCTAGCCTCAAAACCATGAAAGAATAAATTCCCATTGTTTAACATGACCTATTTCATGGTATTTGCTTAAACAGCCTAGAAAACTAAAACAGTATATATACATTTAAAGGGATCTACCAAGGCAACAAAGACCTGAGTAGCCAAGATTCCAGAGAGAAGGGAAACACAAAGAAGTAAGTCCCATATTCAGCTGTTACTTTCCCCCTCAAGGCATATGTTATTTCTCAAGAGAAGCTGAGTAGAACATCTGGGAGTGTTATAAGCCTGGAATATAAAAATTGGAGTTCAGGGTCCACCAAGAAGTGTCCCTGGTAAACCCTAGCCTTTCAATTGGAAACCTCAAAAAGCTACATTCTAGAAATATATGTGAATTAGAAATGGAGCAGCCTCAAAAAGAAGCCTAGCCTTCAATAAATTCATTTCTTTATAGGAATTAATTTTAACTGCCTTCCAGAAGCAAAAGTAAAAATCTCTCTGAAAGAAGATAATACATATACAATATCTGGCTTCAATCAAAGTTTCCCTGACATGTTAGTATAGAAGACCAAATGACAGAAAACCAAGAGAGAAACTAGACAATAAAAATAGGCCCACAGGAGATCCAGCATTGGAATTATGAGAAAGGGACTCTAAACATATGTGATGAATATATTCAAGAAATTATGACAAGATGGAAACTTTCAGCAAAGAACTAGAATTTATTGCAGAAAATCAAATGGGAAATCCTAAACATGAAATATGATTGAAATTAAGAACTCAATGGATTAATGAAATAGTTGATTAGACATAGCTAGAGAGAAAAGTAGTAAACTGAAGGACAGGGCAGTAGAAAGTATTCAGACTTCAGCACAATATAATACAGAAAAGTCATATGGATTGGGACAATGAAAAAGTTTTGGTAATGGATGGTAGTGATGGAAGCACAACATTGTAAATGCATTTGATACCACTGAATTGTATCCTTGAAAGTAGTTAAAATGAGAAATTTTATGTTGTATATATGTTACCACCATAAAACTTTTAAAAGAAAAAAGGGAACAAAAATACCTACCCTGAAAAAAAAAAGACATAAAACATGGTGGACAAGTCTAATATATGTATAAGTGGAGTCTCAGAAGAGAGAGACAGGCTGTTGGGTGTGGGGGGAGGAGAAGAGAGAGAAAATGAGTGAATACTTGATGATGGTCAATAATTTTCCAAAACTAGTGAAAGATATTAGGGCACAGATCTAAGAATTACTTTAAACTTCCAATAGGGATAAATAAAAAGAAAAATGAATTTAATCATATTGTATAATTGCTGAAAACCAAAGAGGAAAATCTTGAAAAGCAGCAGTAATAAAACTGACAGTTGATTTCTCAACTGAAATAGTGGAACAGGGGACAATAGAATGATCTTCAAAGTGATGAAGGAAAACAAATATTGGGGAAACATAGGTTAGTGGTTCTCAAGTTTTAATATGAGTTCAAATCACCTGGGGTAGAGGGGAAGGGGAGGAGTGTTAAAATTTTAGATTCTCATGTCCCACCCCAGATATCTCAATTTAGCAACTCAGGAGTAGATCCTAGGAATCTGCTTTCAACAAGTACTCTGCTGATTTTGATGCAAGTGTTCTGTGGCAGATTGTTTGCAAGGATGGCTGCAACAATTCCTCCCATCCTTGCCCCTGTGCAATGTGACTGCCACTCCTCCAAAGGTGGAATCTATTTTTTTCTCCCTTTAAGTAGGGACTTGATCTGTGGCTTCCTTTGACAAATAGAATTCAATGGAAGCAATGTTATGGGACATCGACATCTGAGCCTCAGCCTTAAGAGGCTTTGCATTTTCAGTGTTTACCTTCTTGGAACCCAGCTTATATGTAAAGAAATAAGGCACAACCTGCTGAAAACATATAGAGACAAAGATACAGCCAACAGCCAGCACCAACCACCAGATATCTGAGTAAGTCAGGTATCTGTTTTGATCTAACCAAGAGAAAGATACCACACAGTAATTTGAACAGGGAAAGTTTAATGCAAATAACTATTAATTATTACAGAGGACAGGAGTAACAGGGATTGATCAGTAAGAAGTGAAGAGAACTTTAAAGAATATAGGAATAGCAAATATAAGGGCAGAGGTGGAACACCCAAGGAAGAATCACTCCTCTCAGAGATAAGATCCAGATTTTATGGGAGAGGACATGGCTGTGGCTCACTGAATTGCAAAGAAGTCACTTCTAGTCATCAGACTTGCCAGAAATCCACCCTCTGGAGCCTGCTGGAAATCTGCCCTCTAGGGTGCTGGGGAAAGTAATTCATGGGGTAGTATCTCAGCAGAGGCACTTTGCTACAAAACTACTCAATGGCTGACTGGGGGAAGCTTCCGGCTGCCAGGTGCTGCTGACCATAGTGTACTATGGGAGTCTGATACTAGAGAAGCTGTCCATGCTGTAGGAGCTGGGCATGGGAGAACCAGCATACTGGAACCAAAACCCCAAAATACTGTCCTCTTTCCATGTCTCTGCAGCTCCCTCTACTAAACATCCTGACAGATGACAAAGGAAAAAGATATTTAAAGAGTTTGTATCTATTTTCATAGACCAGGCAAAAAGGGTGAATTTAGAAATAAGAATCAATAAGTCAATAACCAATACAGGGAAGCGGCTGTGGCTCAATCAGTAGGGCTCCTGTTTACCATATGGGAGGCCCCGGGTTCGGTTCCCGGGGCCTCCTGGTGAGGGCAGGCCCGCCCGCATGGCGTGGTTGGCTGGCCCAGCGAGCACGGGCAGCAAGGGGGGGATAAATGAATAAATAAATAAAATCTTTAAAAAAAAATAAAAAAATAAAAAATAACCAATACAGACCATCTTGAACCACCCAGCCCTGGTCAAGTTGCATGAGTGAACAGAGGTGAGACTGGCAGAATAATCATCTAGCTGCACCCACTCCAAATTACCAACACTCAGAATAATTAACAAATAATTGTTGTTGTTTTAAGTCACACAGTTCATAGTGGTTTGTTATGCAGCAATAGATAACTAAGATAGAGTTTGAGCACAACACTTTGAGAAATACCATGCAGGTTATCGGACATCACTATTTCCATGATTTCCATGATTTACATAAAAAAAGAACCCCTGACTGAGAATTGGAAAGCCTGGGTTCTGGTTCATATTCTACCATTAAAACACATCCTTCTGAGTCCATAATGTGCCCATCTTGAAATAACAATAAAAAACAACTGATAGCAATTTTGACCTCTTACTGCCAGGCACTATGGCAGATGCTTTACATGAATCTTCTCACAACAACCCTATGAGGTTGATACTATTAATTTCTCCATTTTGCATGTGAGGAAATTAAGACAACAGGATGTGAAGAAACTTTCCTAAGGATACATAGTTAATAAGTGAAGGATCCGCATTGGAACCCAAGTGGACTCAGTCCAGAGCCCACACTCTTACCACTATGCCATAATACCATACCCACTTGATCGACCTCATAGTGCTTGCTTATATATCACTTTAATTTGTGAAATCCCTGTTACATATCTCTTCTGTGATTCAATTATTCACCTTAACACACAGTTGTGTACACATGATTACAAATTATACACCCTATAGCCATTTGTTCAACAAATTTATTGAGCTTTCATCAGGTGGCAAAGAACATTTCTAGGAACTGGGATTATTCAGAGGTGAACAAGGTAGACCAACCAGTTCCTACCCTCTTAGAACTTTTTTTTTTTTTAACTTTATTTTGTACATTTAATAATTGAAAATATAAACAATTAAAAACTAAAAAGTAAACACAGATGAATAAATATATACATTTCTCAATTAAATGTAATGGATACATATACCTTTTTTTTTTAATCAAATAATATATTACACAATATATTTGGTTCATAGTAATGCATTCATACAGTATTTGTTCTTTTGTGTCTGGCTTGCTTCACTCAACATAATGTCCTCCAGGTTCATCCATGTTGCCATATGCCTTATGACTTCATTTCTTCTTACAGCTGCATAATATTCCATCGTGAGAATAGACCACAGTTTGCTTATCCATTCATCTGTTGATGGACACGTGGGTTGTTTCCAACTTTTGGCAATGGTGAATAATGTTGCTATGAACATCGGTGTGCAGATGTCTGTTCGTGTCACTGCTCTCAGTTCTTCTGAGTATATACCCAGTAGTGGTATTGCAGGGTCATGTGGCAAGTTCTTAGAACTCTTTAGTTGGAAGAATCAAAGTAGTAACAAGTAAGAAAACAAGATAATTTGAATGATGGTTTTTTGACTTCCTGAGTCTTCATTTCCTCATTTATGAAAATGGAGATATTAATTACTACTGAGGATTGTTGTGAGGGTTTGGTAAAACTATATGAGTAAAGAGCCTGGCACATTGTAGGTATAAAATAAATATTAGTTGATCAATCCACTTGACAAACACCAAGCATCTACTGTCTGCAGGGTACTAGGAAAATAAAAAGTAACAAAACTGATGCCCTGTTCTAGGTTTCCAGTCTAGTAGAAGGAACATGATGGATAGTTCCTTACCACCATTACCATCTAGTTTCCTTCTCTTGATTCCCACCATGTTGCTAAGAGACATTTAGAATTAGAATTTGGATCTCTTGAGGGCTTCTCAGGTTCTTAATTTTTTAAAACTAGGGGTAAGTGTTCTTTATCTACCATAGCAGGAAAGCATAGGATTCAGTGGAGGCTGGCATATTGGGACTGGACATTGAGTGATCCCTATCTTCAGTGACTTTCTTCCTAGAATCCTCTGATGTCAAATGTCTCTGATGGGCCTTGGCATCCTCTTATCCTTAATTCTTTGAGCCTGCATCCATTCTCCATGATTGCCTTCTATGAATTTGAGTCAGAACAAGAACAACAGTGAATAGGAATAAAGAGCTGATGATCCTATGGAACTGGTTGTGAAACATTCACTTGGGACCAAATGGAATTACTAGTTTGCATATATAAATGACATGCAAACCACAGGACATCATCTTACACTTTCTTTTTTTTTTTAATATCTTTTTTAAAAAAGATTTATTTATTTCTCCCCCTTCCTCGTTGTTTTGCGCTCACTGTCTGCTCTCTGTGTGTTCTTCTGTGTCTGCTTGTCTTCTCTTTAGGTGGCACAGGGACCTTCTGGAGTGGGAGAGAGGTGCTCAATCTCTTGTGCCACCTTGGCTCCCTGGTCTGCTGCATCTCTTATTGTCTCTCCTCTGTGTCTCTTTGTTGCATCATCTTGCTGGGCCAGCTCTCCTGCGTGGGCCAGCTCTCCTGCACAGGCCCACTCTCCTGAGCAGGCCAGCACTCCTGTGCAGGTCAGCCCTCTACCTGAGCCAGCTTGCTGTACAGAACAACTTGCCTTTCACCAGGAGGCCCCAGGAATTGAACCCTGGACCTCCCATATAGTAGACAGGAGCCCAATCACTTGAGCCCCATCCGCTTCCCCCTGCATTCTTGTAAGTTCCTAGAATGTGCAATCTGGAAGAAATTTTTAATGTTATCTAGTTCAAGTTCAAGAAGGAGAAGAAAGAAACTATTCAAAGAAATAATGGCTGACAGCTTCCCAAATTTAATAAAAAACATGATTATGTACACCCAAGACACCCAACGAACTCCAAACAGTATAAACCTAAATAGACCCATTACATAGCGTATTATAATCAAACTGTCAAATACCAAATATAAAAAAAAGAATCCTAAAAGAATTTAGGTAACTTGCCTGAAGTCAAAGAGTTAGTGAATGTCAAAGAACCAGGGAGTGGCCAATTCTAGCTTTTTAAGACCCCTCTCTCTGTGACACCTCCCTCAAGGAGCATAGCATTTGGATGGGAAACAGAGAGGATGGGAATAAGAAGAAAGAGTACAAGAGGAATGAGAAAGCACACCCAAGTCACACAAGGCCCTCCACTTCCCTGCACATCTTGATTGTCCATAACAGAGAGAAAGCCACAGAAAAAAGGCCACCCCAAGGGCTCACTGTGTAGAGCTGGAAATAGGCCACAGAAGAGGGCCACTTTCCTCCTGGCAGGTGAGGCAGAGGCTGAGGCCAAAGTGAGGGAACCATCTAGGGCAGCCAGAAAAGCTTCAGGAAGAAGGTTGGGGACCCAGCCTCCAGCCTGACTCTGTTACCAGCATCTGGTAAGTTCTCAGTCACTGACAGCCCTGAGGCCTCCATCTTCCCATCCATGAACGAGGCAGTTGAGCTAGGAATAGAGGGAGGCTACAGTAGTGGGAAGGGCTCTGGCTCCATGGCTATAAGAGATCCCGGTCCTGATTGAACTTGAGCAAGTTACTCAACCTTTCTGAACCTCAATGCTTCCACTTGAATATGGCAATACTGATACTACCTTTCTCCCAAGATAAGAATAAATAAAGTGCTTTTCACAGGACCTGGCACAGAGTGATACATTAAGTGCCACTGTTTGTTGTGGCCATGATTTATTAATCTAAGGTTCTTCAGTGCTACCATCCTGTGTGACTGAGATGTTGGTGTTCGGCCAAGACAAGAAACCTTAAGAAGGGCCAAGGATCAAGATGGTGGAATGAGATACATCAGAACTCTATCCCCCAACAGAAGCTTTAAATAATCAGTAGGAACTGGCAGAAACATCTTTCTCAGCTCCAGAAAACAGTTAAAGGAATGTAGTAAAAGGGCAAGCGCCAAATCAAGAAAAAGGCCAAGCTGTAGGATCTCCTGGCTGGCCCCTCTACCAGCTCAGCAGTCGACCCATGCTCCCAATGCACAGATCCCTGGTCCCAGTTCCAGAGGGAACAGAGTAACCCTCACGCACATGCTGAAAGCATTGCATATCTGGCCCTTTCTCCAGTGATGGTCTGAGGAATTCACCACCCAGAATTTGCCTGCTTCTAGAAGTAAAAGGCAGCTCATGGAATTCTCCTATAGAATGCTGTGGGAGGGCAATCAAGTTGGGGAACGGATTGCTGGCTGTGAGGCATACGGTACAGAGTCTGGGATCATGAGGAAACTGTTCCCTAGGAAAGAAGGGTCATTTTTATCTCTGTAAATGGAGTGTATGTGGGGGGAGGGTGGATTCCTAGGGCCACATGCACATGCCTAAGACAAGATGCATGTGCAGAAAGGAATAGGGAGGCCCCTATGCTTTGGCCTCAAGCTATTCTCTAAATTCATTGCATGGATAAACCCTGAAGGAGAGCACTTGCACAGGTCAATCTGCAAACACTAAGAAAAGTGTTTTCCTTTTTCCTTTTTTTTTTTTTTTTTTCATTGCTGTTAGCCCCTGGCATTAAAGGAAAGCTCTGTCATCACACTAGCTGGATATAGACTTCAGGAGCAGATGCCTCAGAGTCTAAATTCTAGTGATAGCACATTAAAATATCAAACTGTTCAGGTTTCAACAAAAGGTTACTAAACATACAAAGAAACAGGGAACAATGGCCCAGGCAAATGACATGGTTAAAGTATTAGAGATCATAAATGAAGAGGACCATATCTGGAATATACCAGACAAAGACTTTTTAAAAAAATGGTCCTAAATATGCTCAAAGACCTAAAGGAAAACATTGACAAAAAACTAAAGGAAATCAGGAAACCAATAGATGACCATAAAGAAAATATCAATAGAGAGAAATTATGAGAGGGAAGAAATTATGAGAAGGAATCAGACAGAGGTAGAGATCACAGTAACAGAAATTTAAAATTCCCTGGAGGGGTTAAACACAGATTGAATAAAGAATCAGAGAAGTTGAAGAGAAGACAACTGAAATCATTCCGTCTAAGGAGCAGAAAGAAGAAGAAAAGTGAGCAGAGCCTGAGGAACCTGTGGGACACATTCAAGCATGCCAATATACACAAGAAGGAGAAAGAAAGGGGCAGAGAGAATATTCAAAGATATAATGGCTGACAATTTCCCAAATTTAATGAAAGACATGATCATGCACACCCAAGACACCCAATGAACTCCATAAAGGATAAACCCCAAAAGACCCCAGGCCATGGCATATTATAATCAAACTGTCAAATGCCAAATGTCAAAAGAGAATTCTTAAAGCCACAGTAGAGAAGCTACATGTCATGTATAAGGGAGCCTCAATAACATTAAGTGTAAATTTCTCATCAGAAACCATGGAAGCAAAGAAGGCAATGGGATCTGAAAACACAAAAGATGCCAAACAAGAATTCTGTATCCAGCAGAACTGCCTTTCAAAAATGAGGGAGAAATTAAGACATTCTTGAATAAACAAAGGCTGAGGGAGTTCGTCACCACTAGACTGACCCTACATGAGATGCTAGAGTTCTGAATGTTGAAAGAAAAGGACAACAGACAATAGATCAAAGCTGCATGAAGAAATAAAGATCTCCAGTGAGGGTAACAGTGTAGGTAAATATAAATGCTAGTACTATTGTATTTTCGGTTTTTATACTACTTTTTACTTCCTATGGGATCTAAAAGGCAAATGCATAGCATAATGATAAAGCAGTAGTTTGGGACTCATAATATATAAACATGTAATTTGTGAAAAGAACTACATAAAGGTGGGGGGGAAAGGGGTATAGGAACATAGTTTGTGTATACTATTGAAGTTAAGTTGGTATTAAAGCAAATGAGATTGTTATAGATTTAGGGTATTAAATTTAAGCCCTGTGGTAACTACCATGACAGAAATTAGAGTGCAGGTTGCCAGGGGTGGGGGACAGGGAGAATGGGGAGTTAATGCATGAAGGGTATGAGGTTTCTGTTTTGGGAAATGGGAAGGTTTTCATAATGAAAAGTGGTGAGGGTACTGCAATATAGTAAATATTATTAATCCTATTAAATAGTTTGCTTGGGAGTGGTTGAGATGGGAAAGGTAAAGTTATATGTGTTCCCACACTTGAAAAAAAAAAAAAAAACAACTAAAGAAACAAGGTGCTCGCTTTGGCAGCACATATACTAAAATAGGAATGATACAAAGAAGATTAGCATGGCCCCTGTGCAAGGATGACACACAAATTCGTGAAGTGTTCCATATTAAGGAAGGAAGAAGAGAGAGAAAGAGAGAGAGAGAGAGAGAGAGACAATTAAAGGCAATACATGATCCTGGAAGAATCTAACAAGGGAGGGCAGAAGGCTCGAAAGGACATTATTGGAACATATGAAAAATGGAATATAGACTGTAAGTTTTATATCAATGTTAAATTTCCTTAACTTGATTGTTGCACTTAAGATGGATACATAGTGAATATCCTTGTTCTTCGGAAATGTACATGGCAGTACTAAGGGTTCAAGGAGCATGATGTATACAACCTACACTCAAGTGTACAGAAAATGGATTAATAGACAAAGACACAGATGGATAGATAGATAAAGGAGTAATAGAATGATGGATAGATAGCTAGAATGATGTGGCCAAATGTTAAAATTGAGGGATCTGGGTTTGTTGGGAGACAGGGGCATGTTGGGCTTCTCTATATGGGGTGTATATCATTTTTGTAACTATTCTGTAGGTTTGAAAGTATTTCAAAATTAAAAGTTTTTTTTTTTTTTTTTAATAAAGGTAGTCTAGGAATGTAAATATAAACTGAAAGAAAGCTAGAGAATAATCTAGGGACTGAATAACAGTGAACGCAGAGGTGGATGAGAATTGTGGTTAATAGTACAAATGCAAGAACGTCCTTCTGTGAACTAGAACAGATATATATCACTATTGCAGGGTGGTGGGAATGTGGAGAAGCAGGGGAAAAACAAAATTAATATAGACTATGGACTATAGTTAACAGCAATACTATAATATTCTTGCATCAATGCCAAAGATGTACTATGTTAATAATAGGAGGGTATGGAGGAGCAGATGTGGCTCAAGTGACTGAGTGCCTGCTTCCTACATGGGAGGTCCTGGGTTCCATCCCCTGTGCCTCCTAGAAACAAAAACAAAACAAGCAAACAAACGAAAAATCCAACTTGGGAGCTGATGTGGCTCAGTGGTTGAGCACTGGCTTCCCACATAAGAGGTTTGAGGTTCAATCTCCCACCATGGTACCTCAAAAAAATATATAGGGGGGTATGGAAAAATATGCCAAATGTATGCTATAGAACATAGCTAATAGTAATAGTCTGATGATATATCTCATAATCTGTAACACCGCAATGGTGTGGTGTGTTGGTGAAGGGGTGTTATATGGGAATTCTACACATGTGCATGATTGTTTTATAAGTTCACAACTTCTGAAAATTAAAACATTTTTTTTTTAAGTTTAAAAAAATAAGGGCCAAGAATTGCTGAAATTTTTTCCCCCTTAAAAAAGGTGAGGTTCTCAAGGACAAGTTTTCTTTCTGAACCCCCCAAATAAATATCCCTCCCCCAAATAAACATTCTAGATAAATGCAGGAATGAGGGGAAACAATAGGTATATGCTCCTGGAATCCAGCAATTGCTATGGAAACGTGATTGATACTGAAATAATATTTGGCTTTCTTGGAGACGGCTTCCAGAGAGAGCCCCACAGAGTGGCCCTACTTGCTGTTCCAGGCTGGACCGACTCCAGGCAGTGAATACAGAAAGCAGGTTAAAGGGCAGGAGAGCAGCAGGTGAAACAGCCTCATGCTGACCCTGTTGCTGCCAGATCACTCTGGATACGTATTGATGGCGCTGAACGTTTTTTTGCCTTCATCTTTTCAGCAGTGGGCTTAAGCAGTGCTGAACCCCCGCTGCTCGTGATCCATTGACTCTGGAACTTTCTTTGAGACAGGAGGCTGGAGCTAGGGAGATGGCTATGACTGTCATCATGGAGTCATGGTACTACAGCGTTCAAAGACCAAGCTTAGCACCCAGAAGCCTTCAACTCTGTGTTCCACTGTGCCCACCAAGCAGAATATTGTAAAACCATTGTTGCAAGCAAGCTGGACTGTTTTCCATTTCCTAAACGTCCTTATACATTCCCTCTGTTGTGTCTTTCTCTGTGCTGTTTCCTCTGCCCAAAGTGATGTTCTTGACCATCTCTGCCTGATGGATGTATTTTCCATTAATTAATTAATTAATATGTAAACTCTTTATTGACCTATAGGCACACATGTAGACAAGCACACACATTATGAATGTATCACTTGATAAGATTTTACCAAGTCCACAAACTCGTGTAAGCTACAATCAGAAAACCCCATGCTCCCTTCCCGGCAGTAACCATGCCCTCAAGGGCACTGTTCTGACTTCTTACACCATAGATTAGTTTTGCCTGGTCTCGCACTTCACATCAATAAATTCATGCAGTATGTTCTCTTTTGTGTCTGGCTTCTTTTGCTCAACATTATATTTATGAGCTTAATCTGTGTACTGTTTGTAGCTGTCAATTATTTTCATGACTGTACATTTCTCAATTGTGTGAATATACCACACTTTATTTGTCTGTTCTGCTGATGGACATTTGGGTTGTTTCCAGTTAGGGGTGATTATGAAAAGTGCTGTTTATGTACTTTGTTCAGCACTGCCTGAACCGGTTTGATAAACATATGTATGCATTTCTGTTGATTATTCCTAGGAGCAAAATTACTTGGTTATAAAGCACCCTTATCATATACACTAATTTTTTTAAAAATCAAGATATAGAATGATATGTATAGATTAACAACAACCAAGCAAAAGGAAACAAAAAACTATACATCTATGTAAGGAATAAAATGAGTTTAGAAGAAAAAAACCAAGACAACATGGTTAATGGATAAAGGAAATAGAAATGATTTTTGCCTCTTGACATTCTTTCCCAGTGATTTTTTTTTTAAAGAAATAATTTTTTTATTACTACTTGAGTTGAATGCTTAATTTATATACCAATCCCCAACAATTCTGTAATGTCCATTCTTTACTTTTATAATCAGAAGCATTTTATCATTTAATCTACAGGTTTCCAAAATCTAGCTTAATGCTACCTGCCTCTGAGTAGCCACACTATAACCAGATTGCCATAGCAAGCTAATGTCTTACTCCATTTGTACAATCTTTAGGGCAAAAACACATCTCCATCAGGAGCACAGTACCTCACCTTGAATGTATGGCCCTTTCCCTATAACTTCAGAAATTTAAATAATAGCTCACATTTCTCAAAAGAGAATCCCAGCTTGCCACTAAGAGAGTCAGGAATCTGAACCCAGATTACTGTCTTCATTTCAGCTTAGAAAAACACCAGATGCTAAAAGAAGTTAAGCTATAGACCCATTGTCATGCAGGAAATCATTGGTAGAGGCATTTGAACTTGTCCATCCAATAGAGAGGAAGCTAGTACAAAATATATAATCTATCAAGAATATTCTACAGCATAAAGAGGCAGGGGTGGGGATTAAGGAGAAAGCAAGAATCTGGGAACCCTGGCTTTGCATTACTAGCTTTATGACTTTGAGCAAGTTAAATTACCTCTCTGAACTTTGGCCTCCCATCTGTCACAGTGGAGAGATTAAGTTGGACTAATTTCTAGGATAGCAGAAAAAGTTCAACCCTGATTAATTGGTAGTGGCTGCCTTGGGTGCTATGTTGAGAAAGATTATGAGGACAATTCCAGGAAAAATGCTGTGAACAATTAGTAAGGTCTGCCATGAACAGGGGATTTGAAATTGATATTATGTTTGTTAGATATTTGTCTTTCCTGGCCAAATTGCTCTTCAAGATTCTTTCTAGTCCTATGTTCCATTTAGATGTGCTCATGTGTCTGCTGGGTACAATATTCATCCCATAGGTAATCCTCTTACTTACAAAGGGGAAGAAATTTTAATTATCTTCTAAAACAATACACTTTGTCTCCAGCAATTGTATGTGATATATATTTAAATAATCTGTGAGACTCTCAGAGCTCCTTAGAGATGGAAGTGCCTGAATACAAGGTGTTAATTACATAGTCATAATCATTCTTTTGAGATAAATTATATTGCTAAAATTACCAAATCCAGCAGTTTTCCCTGCCTGCACATTGCCCTGCTGCCCAGGTTGAAGTTGGTCCTGGGAGGAGGGTGGGTGTCCTGGTTGGTTGTAATGGGCAGTGGAGTTAGTATACAAATACAGGAGGTGATATCCTGGTGATGCCCTGGGTCCCACAGTCCCAGCCCAGTCAGGATCCCCAAAGTGGTCTCATTCGTTGGCCCTGTCCGGACCCACCTGAAATGTGATGGGACTACCATTGTTATCATCACCTTAAAATGAGTGATTAGCAATGATCTTGAATTATATATAAAATAAAGCCTCAGAAGTATGTACTTAAGTTACATGAATTTTGTGGACATCAAGACAGAGCCTGGGATGGGGTGAAGTTTTTGTTGTTGTTGTTTTAATAAGTAACAAAATGCTCTCTTTAAAATAAAATTTAAAAAGTCAGAAAATAGCAAAAAGGAGAAAAAAAATCAGCATCCAGAAATAACCACTGTAAATCTTTAGGTGTATATCTGAACAGCAATAATTTACATACATTAGAAAAGGACATTTGACAAAAATAGGATCATACTGAACAGACTGTTTTGTAACCAGCTGTTTTTGAATGAGTAAAGAGGGGGAGTCTACAGGCAAATGTATTGCCTCAACACAATTCTAGAGGGAATGTTTAAAGTCTTCAAACAAAAAAACCCTTTTGATAACTTAGAAACATGGAATTTTCCTTTTTATGTATAAATGATTAACAAACTGTTCTGAAACTTATCAAATTTCATTTCATTAAACATATTCTGATAAGTGTTACCCTCTCCCACCTCCATCATTCCAAATTTGAGGGCGTTTACATTTACTCTATCCTTCTTGAGGGACAATTACTAGTGCACCAGTGCTGCAGCAGGTCAACTCTTTGACTCTCTCCTTCTTAAGATCCTCTACCCCAAGCTACCTCCATAGTCTCTCTGATCTCCTCCTGCTTTTATCTTTCCCTAGTTCCCCACCCTACCTGCTCCTCCTGAAAGATGTTCTCCACTGTTCCAGCTTTCCAGCTTTGTTCTAGCATCCTCCCACCACCCCCCTAATTAAAGGCCCTGAACGTCTCCCTACTTAACTCACAACGCTGGGTCCCAGGAACTTGGATCCTTGCCTTCAGCCTGATTTTGATCACTGAGCTCCAGGATCTCAGTTACCCTCCTCCGGGGTCCTATGGAAGGAGGTCCCTTAGGTTCTGAGGAAATGAGATGGAGAAACCCCACCTGCACATCTAAGTTAAACATAGTAGCTCTACAGATTTGGTGAACACTGTAAGGTAAATCGTGTGTGTGTATGTTTATGTGTGTGCATGTGAATCTCTGAGGTGAGACAAGAGAATCCATTCCCTTAGCAGTCTTGGTTCCTACATGTGGATCTCACCATATTGGTTATCACGCTATCATACAGCACATTATTTTCCTCTACATGTGACTCCTACATGCCAACCAACAACTTGATCTAGACCCACTGAAGAAGGGTTACTTCTTCAATAACTATTAATCCCTCGGGAGGAACACTGCCTGAGCGACCATGCTGCCTTCTGGGTGGCTCCTTCCTAAGGATTTTGGTCGAGTTCTTTCGACTATACATTATTTTGCCCTAAATGCAGATCCTAGAAGCTGACCCCTCATGAAGTAGAACCCAGCAGTATGATTTTATCCTTTCAAAAAACTGAGGGGAGTGAATGTGGCTCAAGCAGTTGAGCACCTGCTTCTCACATGGGAGGTCCCAGATTCAGTTCCTGGTGCCTCCTAAAATAAAATTTAAAAAACAAACAAGGAAACAAATGAAAAAATCAACTCAGGGGAGCCAATGTGGCTCAGTGGTTGAGCGCTGGCTTTAATCCCTGGCCCTGGTACCTAAAAACAAAAACAAAAAAAAATGAGTTAAACTTTCAAGAATACACTGTAAAGATTTTAAGGGTACAGTTCAATGAGCTATTATTTTAAAGAGAAGTTCTAGGTTTACAGAAAAATCAGGCAGAAGGTACAGAGTTACTATGTACCCCCACTCACACACGCAGTTTTCCCTATTATTAACACTTTGCATTAGTGTGGTACCTTTGTTACAATTGTTGAAAGAATATTATTGTAATTGTACCATTATCTATAGCCCATAGTTTACATTAGGGTTCACTGTTTATGTTATAGAGTCCTATGAGTTTTTAAACAATTTTTATTCTAGTAACACATATACAACCTAAAATTTCCCCTTTTAACCACATTCAAGTATATAATTCAGTAGTGTTAATTGCATTCACAATGCTGTGCTACCATCCATTACTAAAACTCTTCCATCGCCCCAAATAGAAATTCTGCACCAATTAAGCATTAATTCCCCATTCCCTACTCCCATCCCAGCCCCTGGTAACCTATATTTTACTTTCTGAATCTTAAGAGTTTGATTATTCTAATTATTTCATGTCAGTGAGACCATACAATATTGGCCTTTTTGTGTCTGGCTTATTTCTCTCAACGTGATGTTGTCAAGTTTCATCCATGTTGTTGCATAAACCAGAATTTCATGATTTTTTACAACTGACTAATATTCCATTGTATGCATATACCATATTTTGTTTATCCAGTCATCTCCTGATGGACATTTGGGTTGCTTCTATCCTTTGGCGATTGTGAATAATGCCGCTATGAATATTGGTGTGGAAATATCTGTTTGAGTCCCTGCTTTCAAATTTTGGGGGTATATACCTAGAAGTGGAATTGCCAGGCCATGTGGTAATTCTATACCTAGCTTTCTGAAGAACCTTCAGACCGTCTTCCACAGCAGCTGCACCATTTTATATTCCCACCAACAATGAATGAGTATCACTATTTCTCTCCAACACTTGTCATATTTTGAATAGTAGCAGTTCTAAAGGGTGTGAAATGGTGTCTAATTGTGGTTTTGATTTGCAATTCCCTAATGGCTAATGATTTTGAATGTCTTTTCATGTGCTTTTTGGCTATATGTATTTCTTCTTTGGAGAAATGTCTATTCAAGACTTTTTGCCCTTTTTAAAAAAAATTTTATGGAGGTACCAGGGAATGAACCCGGGACCTCATACATGGGAAGCAGGCGCTTAACCACTGAGCTACATCTGCCTCCCAATGAGAGTTGGTATTTTTGTTTGTTTGTTTTTAGGATGTAACAGGGATCAAACCTTGGACCTCGTACATGGGAAGCAGGTGCTCAACTGCCAGAGCTACATTTGCTCCCCTTTTGCCCATTTTTTAATTAGGTGGTTTGTCTTTTTGCTGTTGAGTTGTAGGATTTCTTTTTATATTCTGGGTATTAAACCCTTATCAGATACATAGCTTCCCAATATTTTCTCCCATTGTATAGGATGTCTTTTTACTTTCATAATAAAGCCCTTTTGTACACAAAAGTTTTAAATTTTGATCAGGTCCCATTTATCTATTTTTTTCTTTTGTTGCTTGTGCTTTGGGTATAAAGTCTAAGAAGCCACTACCTAACACAAGATCCTGAAGAGGCTTCCCTATGTTTTTTCCTAAGAGTTTTATAGTTCTGAATCTTATATTTATGTATTTGATCCAATTGAATTATTTTCTGTATATGGTGTGAGATAGGGGTCCACCTTCATTCTTTTGCATATAGATCCAGTTCTCCTAGCACCATTTGTTGAAGAGACTATTGTTTCCCCATTGAGTGGACTTGACACCCTTGTCATAAATCAATTGGCCATATATGTGAGGGCTTATTTCTGAGCTCTCAATTCAATTCCATTGGTCTATATGTTTATCCTTGTGCCAGTACCACACTGTGTTGATTGCTGTAGCTTTGTAATAAGTTTTAAAATTAGGAAGTGTGAGTCCTCCAACTTCATTCTTCTTTTCCCCTTCCATTTAATTTGATGATTTGTTTTCCATTTCTGCAAAGAAGACTGTTTGAATTTTGATTGGGATTCTGCTGAATTCATAAATCACTTTGGGTAGAACTGACATCTTAACAATATTTAATCTTCCAATCTGTGAACATGGAGTGTCCTTCCATTCATTTAGGTCTTTGATTTCTTTTAGCAATGTTTTGTAGTTTCCCAGGTATAAGTCCTTTACATCCTTAGTTAAATTTATTCCTAGATATTTGATTCTTTTAGTTGCTATTGTAAATGTCATTTTTTTCTTGATTTCCTTTTCAGATTGTTTATTACTTGTGTATAGAAATACTACTGATTTTTGTGTGTCGATCTTGTATATCACCAACTTTGTTGAACTTGTTAATTAGCTCTAGTAGCTTTGTTGTGGATTTTTCAGGGTTTTCTATATATAGGATCATGTCATCTTCAAATAGGAAGTTTTCCAGGCTGCTGAAAGCAGATACTGTAAAATGGGTTGGCTTTTAACAATGGGAATTTATTAGCTTACAAGCTTATAGTATTGAAGCTGAGAAAAATGTCCAAATCAAGGCATCATCAGGTAATTCTTTCTCCCCAAAGACCAGCTGCCAGTGATCCTAGACAACTCTGTCACATGACAAGGCACATGGTGGTGACTGCTGGTCTCTCCCTGCTCTTCCAGGTTTCGTTGCTTTCAGGTTCTTGCTTCCATGGGTTTCTCTCTCTTTGAATTTCATTCTCCAGTAGGAGGATTAAGACCTACCCTGGGCCATGCCTTAACTGAAATAACCTATTGAAAGGTTCTACTTACAATAGGTTTACACCCACAGGAATGGATTAGCTTTAAGAACATGATTTTCTGGGAGTACATACATTTCCAAACCACTACAGAGAGTTTTACTTCTTCCTTTCCTATTTGGGTGCCATTTTTTTTCTTGCCTGGCTGCTCTGGCTAGAACTTCAAGTACAATGTTAAATAACAGTGGTGAGAGTGGGCATCCTTGTCTTGTTCCTGATCTTAAAAGAAAATCTTTCAGTCTCTAACCATTGGGTATGATGTTAAGTGTGGGTTTTTCCTATATGCCTTTTATCATTTTGAGGAAATTTCCTTCTATTCCTAGTTTACTAAGTATTTTATTAAGAAGGGGTGCTGGGTTTTGTCAAATGCCTTTCTGTGTCTATTGAGATGATCATGTGTGTTTTTTAACCCCTTCATTCTATCAATATGGTATATTACATTAAATGGTTGTCTTATGTTGAGCCACCTTGCATACCTGGAATAAAACCCACTTGATCATAGTGTTTAATTCTTCTAATGTGCTCTAGTTTCTGTTTGCTAACATTTTGCTAAGGATTTTTACATCTCTATTCATAAGAGATACTGGTGTGTAGTTTTCTTTTCTTGTGGTAACATATTCTGGCTTTAGTATATGGATGATGCTGGCCTCATAGAATGAATTAGAAAGTGTTCCCTCCCCTTCAATTTTTTGGAGGAATTTGAGCAGAACTGGCATTAATTTTTCTTGGAATGTTTGGTTAAATTCTCCAGTGAAGCCACCTGGTCCTAGGCTTTTCTTCGTTGGAAGGTTTTTGATTACTGATTAATCTCTTCACTTGTTATTAGTCTATTGAGAGCTTATATTTCTTCTTGAATTGATGTAGGTAGTTTGTGTGATTCTAGGAATTTTCCATTTCATCTAGTTTATCTAATTATTTGGCATACATTTGATCATAATATCCTCTTAGAATCTTTTTTATTTCTGTGAGGTCTGTAGTAATATTTCCCCTTTCATTCCTGATTATAGTTATTTGTGCCCACTCTCTTTTCTATTTTGTCAATCCAGCTAAAAGCTTGTCAATTTTATCAATCTTTTCAAAGAACCAAGTTTTAGTTTCAATGATTCTACTGTTGTTGTTTATTTTTTATTTATCCCCTCCCCCTTGCTGCTTGTGCTTGCTGTGTCCATTTGCTGTGTGTTTTTCTGTGTCTGTTTGTCTCCCTTTGTTGCATCACCTTGCTGCACCAGCTCACCATGCCGTGCAGGCTGGCTTGCCTTCACCAGGAGAACCCAGGAATCAAACCCAGGGCCTCCCATATGGTAAATGGGAGCCCAACCATTTGAGCCACATCTGCTTTCCTCTATTTTTTTTTTCTTATTCTCTAATTTATCTCCACTTTGATCTTTGTGATTTCCTTCTTTCTACTCACTTTGGGTTTAGTTTGTGCTTCCTTTTTTTTTTTTTTTTTTTTTTTTTAATGCCATTGATTGTACATTTATTTATTTACTTACTTATTTTTTTACTGAGGTACCCAGGCCAGGGATTGAACCTGGGACCTTGTATGTGGGAAGCCAGCACTCAACCACTGCACTACACTGACTCCCCCCTAGCAAAAGTTTTGAGGAAATAGAAGCTTCGAGAGAAGGCAGAAGTAGGTTCCTAATCAAAATTCCTGGAGAAGGCATGGACATGTTGAAAGATGCAGGGTCTTTGGATCCATATGAGCTCAGAAACATCAGCACCTCAGGAGATGGCATGACCATCACAGAAGGATTCAAGGAGTGATTGTTGTGAAAAATTGTGCCACAGAGGTAACTGCAACAGAAGACACTCCTGGCAGGGGAGATACCATGACCACGAAGGTGGTTCTCCCAGGGCGAGGCCCATCCATTGCACTCCAGATGTGCTGACCCCTGTGATTTCCCCAAATGTGGGAAACTCGACTGCACAATCTGTGGTAGTGGGGGACTGCATTCGCGCTCTCCCCGTCTTTTCAAAAAAGTTTAACAGCGCATGCTGCGGAGTGTGTAGTCTCGCTTCTGCTTTCAGGCATAGCAGAGGACTGTGCTTCTTTTTTTTTTTCTTTTTTCTTTTTTCTTTTTTTATTTTGTTCTTATTTCTTTTGTCTCTTTTTTAATATTCTCCAGTTGTATGGTTAAGTCTCTGGTTTGCAATCTTTCTTCATTTTTATGTAATCATTTTGAGCTATTAATTTCCCTCTCAGCACTGCCTTTGCTGCATCCCATATGTTTTGGTAGGTTGTGTTGTCCTTTCCATTCGCCTTAAGATATTTCCTAGTTTCCCCTCTGATTTCTTCTTTCACCCATTGGTTGTTCAATTTTCCCATATTTGTGAATTCTCCATTTGTACCTCTGTTAATTGATTCCTAGCTTTATTCTTTTGTGATTGGAGAAGATACATTGTATGATTTCAATATATTTTTTTAATTTATTGCAACCTGTTTTGTGACTATATGGTCTGTCCTAGAGAATGAATGACCCATGTGCTCTAGAGAAGAATGTATATTATGCTGCTATTGGGTTATGTGTTCTATATATGTCTATTAGGTCTAATTGGTTTATTATATCATTCATATCTTCTATTTTCTTATTGATTCTCTGCCTAGATGGTTATCCATTATCAAAAGTCCATATTGAAGTCTCCTAATTGATGTAGAACCATCTATTTCTCCCTTCAAATTTGTCAATATCTGGTTCATATATTTCACAACTCTGTTAGTAGGTGCATATATATTTATAATTGTTATGGCTTCTTGTTGAATTGACCTCTTTATTATATACAGTGACCTTCTCCAACACTCATGATTGTTTTTTACTTAAAGTCTATTTTTATTTGATAATAGTATAACTACTACAGCTCTCTTTGGTTATAATTTGCCTGATATTCCACCTGCCCCCCATACTTTCACTTTAAACCTACTTGTGTCTGAAGTTAAGGTGATTCTCTTGTAAACAGCATATAGTTTGGTCATGCTTTTTAATACATTTAGCCAATCTCTGCCTTTTAACTGGAGAGTTTCATCCATTTACATTTAAAGTAATTACTGATAATGCAGGACTTTCTTCTGCTATTTTTTTTTATACCTTTTTTGTACCTCAATTCTTCCATTAATGCCTCCTTTCATATTTATTTGATTTTTTTTGTGTTGCACCATTTTGCGTCCTTTCTTTTTTCTTTCTGTATATATTTTTCATATTTTTATGGTTACCCTGGGGCTTAAATTTAACATCCTAAATATATAACACTCATGTTTGATTTGATACCAATTTAACTTCACTAGCATATACATTCATATACCCTGTTCCTATATCCATCCATCTCCCCACCTTTTTGTTCTACTTCTTACAAATTATATTTTTATACATTGCATATCCAAAGCCATAGATTTATCATTACTCTTTATGATTTACATTTTAGAAACTGGAAGAAGTAAAAAGAAGAGTTACATACCAAAAAAATTCAATACAATAGTAGTGACATTTATACTTACACAGATGGTTACATTTACCAGAAGTCTTTATTTTTTATGCCTCTTCAGTGCACTGTCTAGTGTCCTTCCTTTTCAGTCTAAAGGAATCCCTTTACCATTGATCATAGGGCAGGTCTAATTGTGACAAACTCCCCCAGCTTTTGTTTATTGGGAATATCTTAATCTTTCCCTAATTTTTGAAAGAATCTTGCTGGTTATAAAATTCTTAGTTAGCAACTGTTTTCTTTCAGCACTTAACATATTTCATCCCACTGCCTTCTTACCTCCATTATTCCTGATGAGAAATCAGCACTTAATCTTATTGGGACTCCCTTGTACATAACATATTGCTTTTCCCTTGCAGCTTTCAGAATTCTCTTCTTGTCCATGGCATTCAACAGTTTGACTGCTATGTGTCTAACATGGTTCTCTTTGAGTTTATCCTGTTTGGGATTTGTTGGAATTCCTTAATGTGCATATTATGTCTTTCATTAAATTTGGGAAATTTTCTGCCATTATTTTTTTAATATTCTGTTTGCCCCTTTCTCTCTTTCTTCTCCTTCTGGAACTCCCATAATATGTATATTGGTACACTTGATGGTGTCCTACAGGTCACTTAGGCTCTGTTTGCTTTATAAAATTCATTTTTCTTTTTGCTCCTCAGCTTGAATAATTTCATTGTCTTGTCTTCAAGATCACTAATTCTTTACTCTGCCAACTCCAATCTGCTATTGAAATCCTCTAAAGAATTTTTCATTTCAGTTATTGTGGTCTTCAACTCCAGTAGTTCTGTTTAGTTCCTTTTAAACTTTTCTATCTCTTTACTGAGATACTCATATTTTTCAGTCCTATTTTCCTGACATCCTTTCATTCTTTCTCTGTATTTTCCTTCATCCTCTTGAGCATGCTGAGGATAATTTTTTAAAAGTCTTCCTCAGATATGCCCAAAGTCTGGTCTTCTTCATTGATGGTTTCTGGATTTTTATCTTGTTCTTTTGGATAAGCCATAATTTCAACTTTCTTTGTTTGTTTTACAATCTTTTGTTGCACACTATACATTTTAATATTTTAAGATGTCAACTCTGGGATTTAGACCCTGAGCTGTCTGTTCCTTACATTTGTATCCAGCTAGTGATATGACAGAGATTTCCTTGATTGCCAGGAGTGTTTTTAAAGCTGCCTTTTCTTAATATGGCATTTACCCAGTTACTGAAAGACTTTAAACTATTTTCCAGAGCATTGAGGAGGTAACTGCTGGTTTTTGCCAGTTGTTCAAAGTTTCTTTGGGGAAACAGTCCCCCTGGAGTGTCTTATACCACCATTTGGTCAACGGAAAGTCTCCAAGAGTTTTGAGAAAAGCAAACCTCTAGGAATTACAAGATTTTGATACATATTTAGAGAAATTTCAAGATTTTATAGAACTATTGGAAAGAGCATGGAGTATGGAGTCAAGAGCTCTGGTTACCTGGTATTGAGGATTTACTCATGCCCCCCCAAAAAGGCATGTTCAGGTCCCATTCCCTGGTCCTGTGTTGTAAATAGGATCTTTGAAGATGTTCCTAGTTAAGGTATGCTAAAAGTGGATGAGGGTGGGTTTTAATCCAATATGGCTAAAGTCCATATAAGCAAAGGAAATTGGACACAGAAGGAAAAGCCATGGGGAGCAGCCAGAAGCTGTATAAGTCAATGGAACAAGGAAGAGAGGTGAAGATACTTCATATGCATTTCTAGCCAGCCAGAAGATATTCACCTCAGGAGGAAGCAAGACTTCTAGCATCTGAAACCATGAACCAATAAATTCCCATTTTTAAGCCAATGCATCCTATGGCATTTCCTTTTCACAACTAGGAAACTAAGACACCTGATCAAGCCTCTGTCATAAATTAACTGTGTGACTACAGGTGAATCTCTTTTCCTCTCTGAACCTCATTTCAATTTGTACAAGAAGGCTGATTCTAACCATTGCTGGAATCTGTAGTTCACATGACATGACAGGCATTGAACACAGGTCACAGAAGACCTTCTGAAATTATGCAGAGCTACCCTGTCCTGCTGACATTTGCAAAGTGAATGCATCTCACCTGAATCCTTCTAATCAAATTATTGAAAAAGAAAAACTGGAGAAATATTGATATTTATAACAATAAATAAAGATGGCAGACACTAGCCAAAGCAAGCTTTGCATCCTGTAGAAATGTACCTAAATGCTTATAATGAAACCCTTCTCAAATATTTTTCTGTCTGGTACATAAAAGAATATGCTGAATGGATTAGTATCTGGTGTCAAATTCACGGCAAGCACCAAAATCACACCATTGGCCAAACAGGTCGAGCTTAGCTGTTTTGCTGTTAGGAAGCTAACATGCCTTGCTAAAAAAGGAAAAGTCTCCTCCAACAAAAAAGATGAAACCCTTCCATTTATACAGCATTTTCACTTTTCAGAGCCATTTTATCCATTCTCTCAATTGATGTACATGTGGGATCTATGACAGGAAGCAGGACATGGATTATTGTTTCCCCCTCTTCCAATTGAGGCACCTGGGGCCCACACAGATGAAGTGAATGAATGCTGTCACAGCCACAGGCAAGCCCACTCCTCTGAATTCTCAATCCTGTATTCTTTAAGCTGGGCCTCATTGTCTGTTCTGCAAATCAACCAGCCAACCAACCAGAGAACCAAAGTCCAGGAGGATCCAAAAGCAATGGCAACAACAATAATCAGTGGCAATTAAGAATTATGAGCATTTATTGCCCTCCCACTATATATTAACACTTATAATTCTCCCAAAGTCCAATAAGGAGTCTTCCTGTTTTACAGAAGAAGAAACAGAGACACAGAGAGGTTTTGTGGCTTTCTCAAGCTTACACAGCAAGTAGGTTGCAGAGCTAGGATTCCCCCAGGCAGTCTGGCTGGGAACCCAGGCTTTTCACCCTTATGCTACACTGCTTAACATTACACAATGCCACTGATTAAAGAACTTTCTCAGCAAAGCCATTCATTGGTGAGATGAGCAGCCTTGAGTGGTAGAGAAGCCCCTGTTCTAAGCACTCCAAGCAGAATCAGGGTGGTGATCACTGCTGGGGCACTTTAGGGGTCAGCCAGGCTTAATGAAGAGGGTGGGCCAAGAGTTCTTAGAAGGTCCCTTTCAACCCAGAAATTGTAGGATTTGATGAAATCTCTGAAGGTTCCAGCCTTCCAACTCCGGACAGTCCTCCCCCTTGGGCTTCCCAACTGGAATTCTCTCCCAGCCCATCCACCTGTCCACTGTCCTCTCCTTGTGGGCCTGGGTTCGGTGAGCTGTGAGAAGAGGTGTTTAGGAATGGATCGGCCTGAAAATCTGACAGTGTGGTTGCCAGCCCAAGGGCTGGAGAGTAGGGACCACAGAACACTAAATTACAAGGTATCTGCTGCCCGATTAAATCAGTGCATTGTGCCTAGTGCTGCAGAGACATAACAGGCTGGACTCTCTTCTGGGCCCAAGGCCTAGATGTTAGTCACAGATCCACAGGCAGAACTCAAAGGGTTCCCAGGGGGGACTTAGGGACCCTGAGAGAGTAAGCAAGTTGCTTGAGGCCACACAGCATTCATTCAACAAATACTGAGTTTCTACTGTGCCAAGCACCATAGCAAAAAAATAGCTATGAGCTGCAGTCTCATGCAGCTTACACATTAGTGGAAGATAAGGGCAGAAAGCAGGTAAATGCATAAAATCAGAGATTATGATCTGTGCAATGAGGAACACAGAGTGTTCAGCCAAGGTGATCAAGGCAGGCCTCTCTGAGAAGGGTTGTTTGAGCTGAGGTATGAAGATGGGAAGTGTGTGATGTTTGGGGGGTGGGGGGTGGTAGTGAGGGGGTTGTTCCCGGCAGCAGGAATGCTATGCCCTAGGGCCTTCAGGTTGGAATGAGCTGTATGTGTTTGGGGGCTGGCACATGGTTAGGGCAGGGGAAAGAAGCAGAGAGGGTAGGTCCTGAGGTAGATGTAGTCTGGAGCACACTGGATCTGGTGGGCTGAGGTGAGAGCTCTGGAGTTTATTTTTATTGCAATATGAAGTTATTAGACAGTTTTATGCAGGAGTATGACAGACACACTGTAACATTTTCTGCTTTTTCCAGTTGAGAGACTCCCTAGGAGCCCTGTCACCCTGGAGGTTTGCAGAAAACAATCCAGACAAAGCTACTTATGCAAAATGAGCCCACTTCTTGTCTTTATCTAGTGATTTCTATGCATTTTACCCACATTAGGTAATTAGGCACTCATGTTCATTTGAAGTTCCTTCTTCCTACCACGTGAGACAAACAGACCTAGAGACGCAAATGTTATGGGAATTGACCTCTCTGATGCAGTGACTGCCACTGGGAAAGACAATCAACCTGCCTAATCAGCTTGCCACAGCCTTCCCTCACCTCACTCCTGAGACAAGCATTCATTCTTCTTGTCCTAGAGGAATGAAATATTAGAAACTGCTGTCAAGACTGCCAAGAGGAGAAGAAACTTCCAAAACATCCAGGCTTCTTTAAAGATGGGAAAGCTGAGGCCCAGAGAAGAAAAGGGATTTTCTAAGTCCCATAGGAAGTAGCAGCAGAGCTGGAACTGCCACTGAGGAGACAGGCTGGAGACAGACATGGAGGCAGCCTGACAAACTTGAGCTATTGTTTCCCAAAGAACACCAGACTCGAGTTTCCACAGAATACCAGACTCGAGTTGATACACACACACACACACACACACACACAAAGGGGTAGGGGGGAGATGTACTCTGTGACACATCAGTTTGGGGAATACTGCAACAATCACTTCCTCCTTAGTGATTTGCCATGAGTGTTAAAGGTTCTGAGAAGTCCTACTGAAAAGTACTAATTAAACATTCCTTTAACCCAATGTTTCCCCAAATGATCTGATGACAGAATTCATCTCAGTGTACTATCTATTCACATTCTGAGGAACACTCCTTGGGAAGTGCCACCCTGCACATGAAAATTCTTTGATCCACAGTCTGTGGCTTAAAATAATGGCATTATAAATGTTAGCCATTATCATTATTATTATTATCATTGAGGGCAGGGGCCATAGTTCATACTTCAGGTCATGTGATCACATCTCCCTCAGGGTGCCTTGCATAGTGCTGAGTCCTCAGGGATGATGACACAGCTCAATTACTCAATCAACAAACACCTACAAGTGTTGATTATGGACTTCCTCAGTCACATGTCCTCATCCGAAATACAGAGCAGACACTTCTTTCCTCTCCTCCACCAAGGAAAAGGACTAGGGTAACTCTGACAGGGAAGTCCATAAACACCCCTAACAAACATCAAATGTCCTACCCACAGCCCTCCTTTTTATCTGGGCAAATCCCATTCCCCATTTTCGAGTCCTAACTCAAGTCCAGCCACCTCCAGGAAGGCTTCCCTGACCACATTCTCCTGTCCCTCTGGCCTGTGATACTCTCTATTTCCTCTTTAGTCTTCCAAACTTGTCTGTTCCATGTGCTTGGTGCCTGGCATGCATTAGCAGGTGCACAGATCTAAATGAGAATAGTTGACAGGGAGGAACACCAGTGGGGCCTGAGGCCCACTAGTGTGTGCTGGGTCCTTCTAATTTAAATTCAATTTTTAAAATTACTGCATGGGCCAAAATCAGCAAGAGGACTGACTGACAGCTAGCCACCACTGGAATATTATCTTGAGGGGGATAGGCAGAAGATTTGGAGTCTCTAGATGTCCTGGTGCTGACACCAACAGTTTGATTTCAAATAAGGCATCTCCTCTTTCTGAGCCTCAGTTTCCTCATCTATAAAATGGGGTAACACTTGTTCTGCCTCTCCAACTCTCTAACAAATAGCACTACCCCCTTCATAAAAGAGCAAGCATTTAGTCAGCGCCTACTATGTGTCAGGCACTGTTCTAAGCACTTTGGGCATATTAATCCTCAAAATAACCCTAAGGGGTAAGTCTATTACTATCTCTATTTTGTGGATGAGGAAACTGAGGAAGAGAGAGGCAAAGGAACTTGCCCAAGGTTAAAGAGCTAGTGGGTGACAGAGCTGAGACTGTAAAGCACTTTCACAAATATTGGCTCATTTACTCTTCTCAAAAGCATAATGAATTTTATCAGGCAGGTATTTCTCTTTTCACCATTTTATAGATGGAAATACTGAAAGTCAGAGAAACAAAGTGATGTTTGTTTCTGAGGTCACAGTTAGGAAGTGGGCAAAGCTGGGCTTGACTCTAACTCTTCTTTTCCCACATCCTTTGTCCATCTTATGTGCCACAGGTAAAGGACAGGCAAGTGATCTGTGAAGAGGTGAACAACACACTGGTGTAGGGAGTTTTTTCCCCAGGGCTGGGACCATGTTTCCACCCCTGTCCTAGGGCAGTGTCCTTCTGTTCTGGAAGCTCAGTGCCCACGTTTGACTGAGGGGCAGTTCTGTAGGCCAGCCCCATCCTATGACTAATCATGTTCGTGTTCCAGGGAAATCGTCTTCAGCCTTCGCTCATTTTCACTGTTCATTTCCACTTGTCCCCAACAACTTGGGTGTTTCCTGACTCTGGAGTGTTTAAACATGGTTACCTGAGTTAGTCTGACTGTGGGGTTTTTGCATTTTATTATGTGTGCTATCAGTCTCTTGTGGTGTGGTATAGGGTCTGAAATAGAAGAGTTGAGACCTAGGTCTGACCTTGATTCTGCTGCCCTGGGATCCTGGAGCAAGTCACTTAACCTCTGTGGGCCTCAGTTTTTCAGCTGCCAATGAGGGTCATTCACATCTGCCTGGTTTCCATGAACGTCCTTTGGAAAATGCAGAGTTTGATACAAATAAAAGGTGGATCACTGTAATGTAAGGCATTTCAGAGGTGCTCAATCGATGACGCTAGAGACAATTGCAAGGATGTGGGGGAAAGCACATATAATACAAAGTTAAGGGAGAAAAAGCAAAGCATAAAACTGCCATATGTGCAATATGATCTCAGGTATGTAAAATATACATAGAAAATAGACTAGAAGAAAATACACCAGCATATTGCCAGCGATTGCCTCTGGGTTGTGGGCTTTGTTTTGCTTTGCTAGTCTTTAAATTTTTTTCTGTTGCTAAAATTAGCACATTTTATTTTTACATTATATTTTATCATCTAAAATTATGTATATAAAATATAGCAATTGGCCTTTGACAGTGTTGCCCTAGTTCCAAAACACTGATGTGAGCAAATGTGATCCTGGATTCATTAATTCTTTAGTTCAAGAAATAAATGGAGTCCCTGATGTGTAGAATACACTATTTTTTCTTATTTTTTAATTTGTTGGTTGTTTTTTTTTTTTAAGAATACACTCCTGATGAGTACCATGAGGGACATTAAGAAGAATGGGGTATGGTCTCTGGCTTCAAAAAAATATAATCTTGACAAAGGGATAGCATCCTCATAAGTAACCATAATTCAGGGTAGAAAGTAAAAAATACTATATGCTTTAGAAAAATTGCCAAGGTGTTAAGCATTGGGAGAAATCTAGGCCAGCTGTGAAGATTAAATACAATTTTGTGAAAAGCTGGCATTTTGTGCTGAGCCTTGAAGGACAAGTAGAATTCTGAACATGTGGAAATGGAAAAGCATTTTTGGCAATAGTGAAAGTAACGAAAGGTAATATTTATTTAGCACATACTATGTGCCAGGCATTGTGCTAATTAACTTGCATATTTTATCTCATTTAAGTCTCACTGAAACTCTACGAGATAAATAATAGCATCATCTCCAATTTACAGATGGGGAAACTAAGACTTGGAGAGAGGTTAAATATTTGCCCAAAGTCACATGGTAGTAGAGATGGGATTCACACTCAGTACTTCACTGTTAACAGCTATGCCATAGTGAAAGAAATAGAATGAACCACTGTATTTCCTGCGCACAGGAAAACATGGAGTGTACAGGGCATTGGACAGTAGGCTTCCTGAGGTCAGGGAACATGAGTGTCTTCTTCATCTCCTTATTTCTAGGGTCTGAGCAGTGCCTGGCACTTTGTAGATGCTTAATATTTGTCAAATTAACAAATAAAATGAGTGATCCATTGTTACTGGAGTGCAGGGTGTGTGGTTTGAAGTCAGCAGGACAGGAAGTTTGGGGTCAGGCTGTACCAGGTAAAAAGGTGGAGATTTTCAGCAGAGACAGAGCCTGTCAAAGTCCATCGAAAAGTCAAAGAGCTGACTCAGAGAGGTGTGGTAGGCTGGATTTCAGGGAGAACAATTAGTGGGGAAGCCCATCATGGGACTACTTGAGAAGTCTAGGAACTCCAGGGACGGTAGTGGAGATGAGGGGAGAGGATGCATAGATAGAATCCATGAGAAGAAGGCTGGAATGGTGCTAGTCTTCATCTTAGAGTGGTGAGTGTGTTAAAAGTTAATTCTCTACCATACCTGCTTCCTTGCAAGCCCATCTTTCTCCTTTATGAGCTCCCTCAAATGGCTTGGACTACCTCCAATAAGGTTGGCCCGGGGGGGGGGGTGTTAAAGAAGACATTATGGGAACAGTCAGTGCCCCTACCACCACTACTTTCTGCCCTCTGTCTCCCTTCCCAATCTACCTATTGCTTTTTTTTTTTTTTTTTTTTTTTTTTATTTTTTTTTTTTTTTATTCATTTTCCCCCCCCTTGCTGCTTGTGCTCGCTGGGTCAGCCAACCACGCCGTGCGGGCGGGCCTGCCCTCACCAGGAGGCCCCGGGAACCGAACCCGGGGCCTCCCATATGGTAAACGGGAGCCCTACTGATTGAGCCACAGCCGCTTCCCTACCTATTGCTTTTTGCATCTACTTTATAAGAGGAGATCTTGGTTGAACCTCCTCCCATGAACTGAAGTAATTTCATGGCACCCACCAGAAGGCCCAAGAGTCTTCAGGATCTGGAAAAACATTCCCCAGCTGGCACTGTTTGTTTTGGCAAAAGCCCCTCCCTTTGCTGACCCCACCCCTCCTACTCCATCTCACTAATTAAAAGGACTCATGCTTAAGAGTCCCTGCTATCAGAAAATAAGTGATACAGCCCAAGGTCTTCCAGAAACACAAGGTCCTTTGGAAAATCAAACTCAAAGAGGAATAAAACCATAGAGCCAAGTGTGTTAAATTTTCCTACCTAATAAGCACAGACAACTCAAAGGACTGTCCCACCCCAGACTTTGACCATCCCTCTACCCCACCCCAAAAAGAGAATCAGGCTTCATGGATTAATGATTCCTTCCATCTTTCTTCACACCCATAAACTGGATAGACAGAGATAATGCCTCCAGTTTTATGGATAGAGAAATGGAAGCCCTGGAAAGCTTGGGAGGCTAGCCAAAGTCATTCAGCAAACCCAGAGATGGGACGCAGGTTATAAAGCCCTGGCTGTCTAGTCCCTCATTTGGCCCCCTCTGTCTCTCTTTAGGAAGTTGTCAGCACCAGGGGCAAACATCACATAATTAATTATAAGTAGGTATTTGGATCCACTTTTAATTTTTATTTTTTAGGTTTAATTTTGTCATCATTCTGGGTTTTTTGTTTTTTGCTCATGATGTGTTTTAAGCTCTGGGCACAAGCTAGCCTGATCTTTGTCACTTTCTGCCTAAAGCATATCTTGTCTTACCTCTCTTTCTGGCCTGAGATCATATATTGCTTAATTATTTGAATATTCCTCAGTTAGGGTTTACCTTCTGGAGAGACAGGGTACAACTTTTTTAGTATCTTCCCCTATCCTGAATATTTAATGAGTTTTCCATAAATATTTGTGGATATGGCAGTGGAGGGAAGGGAGGCAGGAGGGAGAGTGTGGTGTGGTGGTAACAGCAAGGCCTAGGGAGTTAGACAACTTTAGTTGCATTCTTTTCTTTTCTTTTTTTTTTATTTAAGATTTTATTTATTTATTTATCCCCCCTTGCTGCTTGTGCTCACTGTGTCCATTTGCTGTGCGTTTTTCTGTGTCTGCTTGTTTCCCTTTGTTGTATCGTCCTGCTGCATCAGCTCATCATGCAGCGCGGGCTGGCTTGCCTTCACCAGGAGGCCCCGGGAATCGAACCCGGGGCCTCCCATATAGTAAACAGGAGCCCTATCGACTGAGCCACATCCACTTCCCATTTGCATTCTTTTCTAACTGAAGATAATAGCCGCTCCAGGGCCTAGCCCAGTGCTTGGCACATAATATCAATAGATATTTCTAGAAAGAATTAATGTCTAACTCATTGGGTTAAGGTGAAGATTAAATGAGATATTGAATGTCAAGTATTTCTCATAGAACGTAGCATGGAGTAATTGCTCAATAAAAGTAGCTACTCTAATTATTTGGTCATTATTTGTATCTAGAAAAAAAATCCACACATATAGAATGCCATAGTAGGCCAGGAATCAAACAATTTGAATTCAAATCCCAATTCCATCATTTTATGAAGGAAAAACTACCAGACTTGGTAGCAGGAGATTTAGGTATGAGGCCTGGCTCTGCCACCAACTAGTTGTATAACTTGGCTAAGTAACATCACCTAATGGAACTTCAGTTTCCTCACCTGCAAAAGGAGAATGAGTAATCATTAAAAAGTCCTTCTAAAAAATAAACGAAAACAAGTCCTTTTTTCAACTCTAACAGCCTCTAAGTCTAAGATGTAATCTCATGGAGGTCTCTTACCGTCTCTGGTACCAGTTTGCCCAGATGTAAAATGGCACAATGCCCCTTCCAGCCTCTACACAGCAGGACCTTGGGGGTGCTTGTTTGACTACTACTCTGACTGCTGGGTAGAATGAACCCATTACTTGTCCACAGAGTCCTGGTCCTCTCACAAGTTGTATGGGGGCACATCTCCCCTCTACTTCCAGTTATAGAAATATAGAAAAGAATGACCAACAATGATGATTCTGACCCTATAACAAAGTCTGGAGAGGGCTTAATGTGAATAACTTCTAAGAGAAATACTTACCAATAAATAAAATTCCAGTGGCAATGCACAATAATTTACCTTCTGATTAAGGGTATATGTAATGCAATTAAGATGAATTCCTTGAGATCCCTTTAATACATTATCTTCCTTGGTAACTTTTTTTGAAGTACTGGCCTCAATCTATATAATTTATACAGCACTTTCACAAATGCTGTCTCACTTGCTCCCTCACATTATTTATTCCCATTTTTCCACCAAGAAAAAGGGCCCAGGGAAGTGTGGAGAGCTAGCCAGTGCTGAGGCTTTGAGTTCTGGAAGAGTTGGGACTAAACAACAGATTGCCTGGCAGTGCTTGGTTACAAACCTACTACCGGGCCTTGTGTTGTGGGGCAGTTCCAAGTGTCTTTTCCAATAAGCTCTCTCCTCTACCCCCAGGTCACACATTCTAATCCTTGTTTAGGAGGCTGCCAACAATCCAGGCTGTCATGTCTTGAGCAAGTAGGATCACATTGGTCAGAGCTGCGCCACCCTCAGAACGCATGGGCCAGGACTTCACCAAGTGAAGTGTGGGGGCACCTGGTGCAGAAGCACCCAGGGGGTCTTGTTAAACCTGCAGATTCTAGGTCCAGTCCCAGACCATGCCATGCCTGATTCTAAATGCTTTGGAATCTGTTTTCAGGGAAGTCTTATTACCGAACTAGAGTAGCCCATCTATTTTAACCTATTACTGTAGTTTAGTCTTCACAGATACTAGACAAGAACTTGTTTATCACTTAATTTGTTTACTGTCTCTTTCCCCACATTAGAATGTAAGCTCCATGAGGGAAGGAACATTGATAGCCTGGTTTATTGCCAACCCCCCTGTTTCCTGCTCTGTGCAGGCCCTACAGTAGGTATTATTTATTGAATTGAATGTGCAGTAAAGTTTGAAACAACGGTCATAGACGACGTCTTTGATTTATATCGGAGAAACTGAGACCCATGGAGAGGAAAGTGACTGCCACAGAGTTGGTAAGGGGCAGGGACCCAACCCCGGCCAGTACAAAATTTCAGCTCTCGGGAGTCCCAATCAGAGTTCAATCCTGCCCAAAGCATTTATTTGTTTGTTTATTTATTTATTTATTTAATTTATTTTCTCTCTCTCTCTCTCTTTCTTTCTTTCTTTAAAAACAACAACGAAATTCACTTGAACGAGAAGATATTTTCTGCCCACCCATAATCGGTTTCGGGGGACTTGGCAGGGGTGGAGACTGTTAGTAATTCCGCTCCCGCTTCCTAGGCGCCCGCTGCCCCCAAGAGGTAAGGGCCCATCTTCCCGGCCCCAAGTCGAACCCGTTCCCAGGGCCACGTCCCGGAATAGGCTTGTTGGGGGAGGAACGGAGCGCGGCCAGCGGAGCTCAGGGCTGCTCGCCCAAGGTCACCCAGGCGGGGTCTGGAGAGACCGGGCTCGAGGGGCGTGGGGAAGAAGGCAGCCTGTTCAGAGCTGTTGAGGACCCCTCTCCAGCATCCTGGATTGCAGAGGGTCCCTTTAATGGCTCCTTCCCCGGATTCAGGCATTCAACTTAAAGGAGGAGAGAAGGCCAGGCCGGCCGCGTGGCCCGTTCCCATGTGCTCCACCTGCCGCCTCTCTCACGCGCTGGCCCTTTAAGACACCTCCCCCTTTTTCTCCCCCATCTCTCCTACCCCCGTACCGCCCGGCTCCTGAATTGCATCAGGCACGTGCTCGCCCCCGTCCAGTCTGAGCCACCCCCAGCCCAGCACACACACCAAAGCCCGGGAGGTGCTCAGAGGAATCTGAGGCGAGGGGCGGGGCGGCGGGCGGAGCCGCGAGGCCGTGCGCGCGCGCTCCCGCCGCCTTCTCCCGCCCGCCGCCCAGGCCAGCCCCGGCGGGCGCGCCCCCGCTGCGCCATCCCCTCCCCTTGCCCGTCGCGTCGCGAGGCGCGCGCCCGCCCGCCGCCTGCCGCGGATCGCGTGGTCTCCTCTGCTCGCCGCGCCTCTCCCCCGTCCGTCCATATTGCTGCAGCCCCCGAGCCGGGAAGCCCGGGCCGCCCCGGGGGCGGGGGGGGAGGGAGGGACGGGACGAGAAGCCTGCTGGGCTCGGGGTGGGGGCGCCTTGTGAGGAACGGGCGGGGGGGGCACGCGCGCCGAGGAGGCCAGGACCGCAGAGTGGGGGGTCCTCCTCCCCCCACCCCCCCCGCCCCACCAGCAGGCCACGGATCTACCGCGGCTGCATCCGACGCGGAGGGGGCCAGCACCTAGCCTGAACTCAGACCCTTCTCTGCAGAGACTGGGGCCCAGCGCCCCGGAGGAAAGCGTCGCGGGCGCTCTGCGAGCCAAGTTCGAGGCGGGGGAGGCGGTCTCGGGCGCGCCCGGCTCCTCCGGGGGGGCGGGCGCGCAGATGGCCACTCAGGTGGAGCCGCTGCTGCCGGGGGGAGCGCCGCTCTTGCAGGCCGAAGAGCACGGGGGGCTGGTGAGGAAGAAGCCGCCGCCGACGCCCGAGGGCAAGGGCGAGCCCGGGGTGAACGACGTCGGAGGGGGGGAGCCGGACGGCGGCGCCCGGAGACCCCGGCCGCCCTGCGCTAAGCCGTATAAGGAGGGCATCGGGCAGCAGGAGCGCGAGAGCCCGCGACCGCCTCAGCCGCCCGGCGCCGAGGGTCCAGCCGTAAGCGACGGGGAGGAGGGCGGCGGCGAGCCGGGCGCTAGCGGAGGAGCGGCCGGAGCCGCGGGCGGCGGCGGGCGCCGAGACTTCGTGGAGGCTCCCCCGCCCAAGGTGAACCCGTGGACTAAGAACGCGTTGCCGCCGGCCCTAGCCACCGTGAACGGACAGTCCCCACCAGGTGGGTCTCCCTGCTTGCTATCCTGGGTCCGGGTGGCCTCTTCCGGGGATATGGGCGTCCCATCCCCCAGCGGCCTTCAGGGCCTCGGGGTCTGCTACGGGTCGTGGTGACTCGGGATTTTTAAAAAATTGCTTTCTGGCTCCTTCGGGTGGCCGTGCCTTCTCCCCACACACACTCGGGAGCCTGCTTGCCCGAGGGCGCAGCCTCTGGGAGGCCACGGCCACCGCCTGGGCCGCAGCGGTTAGTGGGCAACGGCGTGGTCCGGGCCTACCTCGCCGGGAGAGGGTGGGCGCTGGTTTCGTTGAACAGGGCCCTCTCTCCCCTACCCCGTGTTGGTTTAAGAGACTGTTTCTAGCGTAAACCTTCCTTTTCCTCGAAAAGCTCCTTTTTCCACCCCGCCTCACGCTCCCCGTTTTGGTAGCGTTGCAAGTCCCCATGTTGTAAGTGTTTAATGAGTCTATGTCATGGGCAGCAAAGCGCCGGGCGGCTGAGTTCATACCGACCATAAGGACTAGGGATTTAAAAGTTAACAAATATTGTTCTTGAGTAGATGATACGGGGCTATAGAATCGCCATGTGGAGACGGGTTGAGGGGTCAGTTACCCGGAGAATGGGGAGTGTAGGAAACCCAACGTGTCATTGAATTCGGTGGTTTCCCACTCCGATCTCTGAGATCTTCCGTCTTGAGAGGGAGCCCGGTGGTGTGTGGGGTCGGGGGGAGGGAATCTATTTAGGGGGTGGGCGGAAAATGTGAGGCGAGTGAGAGGGCATGTGGAGGGAGACACGAGGGGCGTGTGGCGGTGCGGGAGGGAGTGGCCGGGCTGGGCGGGCGGGTGACAGTTGGGCGCCATGCGCCGAGCCGGCGGCCCGCGGACTGCTCGCGGCCGCTGGGCCTCTGCGTTCGGCGCCTGGCGCCCGGCGCGGAGCTCGAAATGAAAGCGGGTGCGGGCCGCCTGCGCGCCGCGGCTCGTAGTGTGCGTGTGCGCGAGTGTGAGTGCGCGCCCCCTCCCTTCCCGGCATTCCTCCGCAGCCGGGACAACGTGGGGCCTCCCCGCGCGCGAACAGCATGTGACTGCCGACCGGCTTTCCTCCATCCTTCATTTGGTCCTTTTGGACTCGGTCCTTTAAGTGGGGGCGGGCGCTTGCAGGAAATCCCAGTGGAGCCGTGTCTGCGTAGGGAGAAGGCGGAGCAGTGCGAGATATCGAGTCGTCTTCTGGCCTCTTTTGCCTGGGATTGGTCACCTTGGAAGGGGACACCCTTAAATCCCTCTGCGGGTGCTTGGGGGCACGGTGGATCTTCTACTGGCTTTGGATCCCTTGACGTGGGCCATTGTTAAAACCCCGCTTTTACTTAGAATGATGGTCTGTGGCAGTAGGCCTAGTACTTTTTGAAAACTCCTACTCTTCTGCAGCCGCTGGTTGAGGCAGACTGGTCTAAACCATCAAAATGGGAAAAGTTGAAGAGAGAATCTTAATACCTTTACATTAAAGGGAGTAGAATCACATAGAAGAACTAATCTTGAATACGGCATGTTGCAATTTTTATTTCTATTAAGATTGCTTCACTTGGAGGGAGGGGACATTTGGGGTTCACTATTAGTAATTCAAACCGTATTCTCTTCCTTCTGCCCTCCTCCTCTTCCCCCTTTTCCCTTCGAGAACCCTCTTATGCAAAGGGTGGTGCTGAAACCTCCATTTTCTTGCAAACCCCTCCCTAATCCACCCACAGAGGGAGGGAAAGCAACTTTAAAACACTCTTTGGTCCTTCCCTCTCTTTAAACTCAGAGGGTTATAATCATGCCCAAGAGAGAACACTCCTCAGATGTTTTAAATGGGGTTTTTTACCCTGGCTGCTTCTGCTTAGCTAATGGTGAACCTGCCTTGTGAGTTTTAAATCAGCCATGACATCAGGTGGTATTGGATGCCAGAGTTGGCATTTTGTGCAAATCCAGGGGCCCTTCATGGGGTGCGTCACTGGGGTTATTGATCGTGGGAAGAAGACAGCTTGGCTGGCATCTTGCCTTGCTCTCTGAGAAGAGAAGCAAACTTGCCTTAAATGCCCAAAGCAAAATTCTGAGTAGGGTAAATTTGCCCTTTTGTTCTTTCTTGAATCGTAAGGCAAGAGAGTATCTATTCATTGATTTTGAACCTTTGGAGTAGGCTCTGATAGACAACTCGGAATAAATCCAGTAGCTTCTCTGTTTAAGCCTGTTAAGGCATGGGTGCTTTTTTAGAGCGAATTCTCTGATTGGATTGTATGTCTGGTGGTTTGGTCCCCCTTTCTCTGGAGTCTGGTTCTTTAAGACCCTTTTCCAGCCCTGATTTTATTTGCAGCTTGGACAAGTTTAAATTATGACTTTAGTGGAGTGGCTGTGTTGTCTTGTGAATTTTTGTTTTTTCTGAAGCATAAGTTTTTGAGAGGTTACAGAAATGATTGTCTCATAAGCAAACTATAAGCTTTCCAAAGCTTGCTGCGAATGCCTATTTTTAGCCCTCCTTTTGGCTCAGATTCTAGTGTTTTAGTTCTTTAAGGGACACATGCAGTAACTAGTAATAAAAGATGGTTTGAGACATCCCTCCTTTCTTGTGGGGTTTTCTATTATGGTTTAAGCTTCCAAATCTACATTTGTAGTTTTAAGCCTTGGGATTTGCATTTTGGCTTTTTTTGACATCTCCCCCCAGAAAAAAAATTTTTTAAACATTAGAAAAATTTTTCTTATCCCAGGCACACCCCTTTAAGTATAAGAGAGCAGCACATCTTAGTTAAATGAAAAGATGATATATAGCAAAAGTTCTGGGATCAAATGCCAGCCCTACCACTTGCTAGCTGTGTTTCCTTGGGCTGGTTACTTAACCATTCTGTCTTTCAGCTTCCATTTGTAAAATGTGATTTAATTATGCTTTAGCCATCTCATGGGGCAATTCACTGCCATGGTATACATGAAGCATTTAGCTCAGTGCCTGGCATATGGTAACTGTTAGAATGTCGGGAGACTCTGGAACTTTTCAGGAGGGGCTTCTCCCTGAATCTCTGTTTACTCTATTTGTTAAATGAGGGAGTTAGAAAATGCAGTCCTTTCCTTTTCTGGTGTTGTATCAGTAATCTACAAAATATATGACTCTGTGTCCTTAAAAATGGACTTTTGCTTATCCACACCTATGAAGGGCATAATATGATAATCGCAAAGGTTGGTGACCCAAAGAATTGCCAATTTTTGCTTTGGAATGTTGTGTGATGAGTTAAAGAAAAAAAAGTTTTTAACTTTCGTAAAGATGATCTTTTAGGAAAAGTACACATGTATTCTTAGGGCTGTGGGGAAAGGTGAGCCTAAATGAACTGAAAGTTTGCTGTGGCTGGTGCACATGCAGTGGGTTGAGACTTTAAGAATGTATCATCACCACAAGCTTCCACCCATCCCTTCAAGGGTATCAGTGGGTTGGTACATTCTTGGCTTGGTAGAGTAAGAAAACTAGTGCTATAGTCTTCATGCTTTCTCTTTAAAGGAAAGTTGGGAGCAGGGTCTAAGACTTGAGTGTTTATGTTCTGGGCATCTTTTCCCTTTTTTTTCCTGTTGCTCTTTGAAGTGCAGCAAACTGATGGCACAAAATGAAAACTGGTTTTAATCCTTGCTAACAACCGCAGGGATCCTCTGCCTGGCTGAACTAGGCCAAGGTAAACCTCCAGTCTCCTTCTCTGCTTAATCCTTCTTGGGTTTTTTTTCCAGTTGTAGCAGTTGGGATATCAGTCTTGTGTGACCTCACAGAGTCAGAGCTACATCAGACCCTGACCACCGTCTTCCCTCCATGGGAAGTGAACTAGATTTCTGTCCCTGAAATGATATAGCCTACACTTTCAAGTCCCAGGTCTGCTGCTTGCTTGCTGTATAACATTGGGTGAATTACGCCGCCTCTCTGAGCCTTGGTTCCCTTATTCTCAAAATGAGAATAATGAAAATAACTATTTTAGAGGGGTGCGAGAATTAAAGAAGATATTTATAGTCTTTAGCCTAGTGCCACAGAGTAAACACCTAGGATGTGCTACCTATTAGCATAATAACAATTTGCTATTTTAAACATTTTCTAATTAATTATTACTATTATTAGGAGTATATGTTCTACTTCTCATTCTGCTCATGGACACCAGCAGATGTCATGCTTTCTCTTTGCCTTTGTTTTTTCATCTGTAAAATGAGGGAATGAGATTAGGTCTAAATGTCTTCAAAGGTTTTTTTTAATGTCAGAAACATTTTTCCTCCTATAATCCCCTTCCCCACAAAAGAAAGAATCCAATGTAGAGCTGTGTGTGTGTTTATATCTGTCATAGTGTTTAAAAAATCCAGTTTTGAGTCCCATTTCCCTCCAGGCTTGGTGAGGGTTGGAGAGACTTCTTGCTTGCTTGTGTATGCATATCAGAGCAACTGTGGAGCAAGCACAAATGTAATTAATGTGCCTTATGATGTGATAATAGGAAACACATAGCACTTTCTATGAAAATTTCTCCCACTAAATAAAAATTGAATCCAAATCTTAATAGAACCTTATATTTAACTGCTAGTTTATAGGTAAAATGGGAGATAGAGAAAAAATTAAATGTGAGGAAGCAGTTATTCAGTTTCTGAATATGAGAAATTCTACAAGACAGATTACTTGATTTGTTTCAATAGATAAATGGCAATTTTAAAAATGAGGAATTGTTATGGATGAAAATTGTTAGAGATACCAGTCAAATGCAACGTGTTGATCTTGTTTGGATCCTGATTCAAATAAACCAACTATAAGACATTTTGGTGAGGGTTGAGGAAATTTGACCACTTAGATTGCATTAAGTAATTATTTTGTCAGGGATAATAATGGCATTTTGGTGTGTGTGTGTGTGTTAAAGACACTCCAAAAGTGGTTATATTTTACACACCTGGTTAAGAACTGCTCGATTAGACTCTAAATGAGGGCATGAGGCTGTTTGTCCTATGTTTCAAATCACTTTCTTCTCTTCAATAGAAAGCACACAATTAGGGCACACTCTGAAAGGGAGATGGGGAGGCGGCCTTCACCAGCAGGCTTTGGCTGGCCTCTGGCCCCCTCTCCTTTGCTCTGGAGGGAGTTTGAGTTTTATGAATTCTAACTGGGAAGTGAGTGCCTCATAGTGGGGGGAGAGGAGTTGTTTCAGACCTTTTTGGGGTGGGGGAAGGATGGTCATGAACAGACTTAAACCCTGAGCCTCCTGAGAGTCAGAGTCCCTCTGCTGATCTATCCTGTGTCTGCAGTAGGACCTAGGCCAGAGTAAGCATTTTACAGCTGTTACTCAGCAGCACCCAGTTCCTCCCTCTAGGAGGTGGGCAGAGAGAGGAGGAGTAGCTGGCCTGAAACCACGAAAACCTCTTTAAAATGGAGAGCTTGGCAGATGGGAGTGCCCCTGTTTGCAAAATCAAAGACAAGCTCAAAGGGGGTAATTAGGGTGCTGGGGCCTCAGGAGGGCTCACAGGTGCATCAGCTGGCCTCACAAACCTCCCTGGTTGGTCCAAAGTGATATAAGGGAGTGGATAGAAGAGAGGATAGCCTTACCCTGCCTGGGGTTCGTGGAAGGAAATGTTTTGATACCTGCCTAATGAAAACGTGGGAGACAGCAGAGTGAAGGGGAAAGGTGATGGGATTTAAATCAGAACATAAGCTGCAACTTCTCTTCCCTCTCACTTTGTCATCTTGGACAGCTTGCCTAACTTCAGTTTTCCTTATTCACAGACTAGGACTAATTTCTATTTTGAGATGATTTTGAGGATCAGATTGATATCAAGTATGAGGTAGCCCAGTTCATGAGTTTATAAGTCCCACACAGATATAAGTCATTTATATTCCAAAGTAAGATATATGTAGTTTGAGGTAGGTACCCATTCTGAAGCATTATGCATTCATTCTTTCCAAAGTGGGGGTGGATACCCAGGTGTTAGCTTAATTTTTTTTTTTTTTTTTTTTTAAGGTGCCGGGGATTGAACTGGTACTTTGTATGTGGGAAGCCAGTGCTCAACCACTGAACCACATTGGCTCCACTGAGTTGGCTTTTTCGTTTGTTTGTTTGTTTTTAGGAGGCACCAGAAACCGAACCCTGGACCTTCCATGTGGGAAGCAGGTGCTCAACTGCTTGAGCCACATCAGCTCCCCAGCTTAATTTTTAAAAAGGGCTATTTGTTATAGTTTCCAGGGCCAACTGGCCAGCTTTCTGTGGCACATAGCCTGGGGTGCCTCGCTGAGAGACTTTCCCAGAATTAGAGGGACAGTTTTGACGTGGCACCTCTTACTTTCACTGAGCCTTTGGACCATGGAGTGTGGGCTTTTATTGATAAGTTTTATAAAGCCAGCCAGATCTATCATGTATGGTGAGGGGCTGTTAGTAAACCTAGATGACCCTTCCACCAGAGCTCTTGTTTACAGGGCATTTCGTAATAACTCTGTAAACTTGCTGTGATAACTGCCTTACCCTCAAGACATACATTCCAGCATCTCAAAATAGCTTTTCCTTTTCCCTGCTTTTTAGAAATGAAGATGTAAGTTTCTTAAAGGAGCTATAGTCCCTCACTGGCCAGGCGCCACCTGCATAAATGGTCTGCCTGGGCTTTATATGGTGTTTGCTCACTTTACACATTCACTAGTTTATTAAAGTTCTGATAACTTTGAGATAAATAATAGTGATATAATTTTGTCACCATTTATCGAATGCTTTACATGTTCTTTCCCATGTAATCTACCTGCTGGAGCCACCTCCTCTTGGCTAATTTCATGTCTTTTTATACCTGTGCTGAGAACAGTGGGTTTGCATTTGCCCATAGGTCGGCTGCTTGGGTAAGTTCCCAAAGATGCTGAGCTTTGGAGAAGAACAGGCTTCCCCAGCTCGACTCCCCAGTTGTTAGCTCTGCCTCCATTGCTGTGCCCTAAGGAGCTTGATTTCCCTTCTCTCCATTCAGAAAAGCAGGACCGTTTTTACCTGCAAGAAACCCCAGATGTCATTGACTCTAAACCCTTCACGTACAGATTAGGTACTTTAAGCCCAGAAAGGATATCATTATGAACCAAGGATGAGACTTGAACCCACATCTCTTGGCTCCCATCCCAGTTCTGTTTTCATTCTACTTCTGGAGGAGGAAGTAGAATTGGGTGATTGAGCATGGACTCTGGAGTCAGTCAACCATAGTTTGAATTAGCCCAGCCACTTAACCACCTGTGTACCCTTGGGCAGGTTAACGTCTAGGCTTCTGATAAATGGGATTATATCTAAAGTAAAATCTATTCAGATGATTGTTGAAGGTATATGTAAGTGCTTGGCTGGAGCCTGCACAAAGTAGTAATAAGTGGTAATAATAGTAAGAGTGTGATTGTGCCTCTTTAGAGGCCTTGAGTTTGCTCTAGGCCTTCAATTTGCTAGCAGAACTCAAGTGTTAAAGTTGACCCTCCCCTGTCTTCCTGGATCCTCTGCCCCTTGATCCCTGTTATTGGGACCTGAGCACACAGAAGAAGGCAGCCGATGTTACTTAGAGTGGGTTTCTCCCGGCTCTGCTCTAGTCTGGCTCAGGCACTCCGTGGTGGTAGTGGTGATTTAAGGAAACACTGGGGGCCATCCTGGCAATGAGAAGCTCAAACTGTGGGGCTTGGGGATGCCCTATGGTAGATTGTCAGAGGGAGAAAAAGGCTCAGGTGCTTTGCAGTAAGACCCTCCCACTCCATCTTTGGGGTGTTTTCTACAGCTTTGGGGTTTTTTGGGGAATAGTGGTCTCTTTGTTTTTATGGTTCAGAATAAAAACAGCAGCATAAAGAAGAGAGACCAATTTTGTGGATGGAATGTCCTGGTCTGGGTGTTGCCCAAAGTGGGGCCAAGTATAAGGGTGAGATTTGGACATGGTTGAGAGTAAGGTTGGGAGTGGGAGTCTTTATGCTGATTGCTGGGAATGTAGGAGGGAGACAGTAACCAAGAACAAAAATAAGAGGTGGCTCACCAGGACAGTAAATGCATGCACCTTTCTTTGAGGAAGGAATGGTGGAAAGAACTAGGATTATTTTGCCCACAGAATCAACATTTTGGGTGGAAATGCTGGTTGGTTGTCTTGCAATACTGCATTTAAATAGACTTGCTTCATGTGGCTCAATAGGGCAGTGCTCTTATAGCTGGTGGGAGATAAAAGGTCAATAGGTTTTGGCTTTGATCAAGTAATAACTTTCAGCAGTGTCCTCAGATGGACTGAACTGCCACAGGAGGTACTGAGTTCCTTGACATGGTAATATTTGAATAGTTTAGATGACAGAATAGAGTTCTACAGCTGCAAGTTGGGAAAGTATTTTCCTAGACCTGTTATTCAGCATTAAATTATTGAGTACTTGTTAGGTTTCAGGTCCTGGAATTGAGAGGTAATTGCTGCCATGGTGAGGTGAGGCTTATATTCTGAAAGGCAGAAGTCACAATGAGCATCTCCCACCTGCCTTTTCAGACCCAGTCCTGATTCCTGACAGGTTTTGATGGGCCTGTCATTTTAAAATAATTTAACCATCCGTGCTTGAAAAACAGGAAATGTTTCTAGAAACCTATGAATTTCCAGATTCTCTCATAAAAATCCAACTCCGAATATATTAAAGTCTACCAAACCAATTTAAATGGTGACTAGTATGGCATATGAATTATATCTCAGTAAAGCTCTTATGTCTCTTCTTTCATGACTGCTGTCCAGTAGCAGGACCTGACTTCCCTTAGATGAGGGGTGCCATGGCTTGGCCCCTGTAGGCTCTTGAGTTTGCCATCTGCATGGATCCAAACTTTGTATGTCCTTTCATACAGAGGAGAAAGGACAGCAGTCTGTCCAGCCCACAAATGAAGGAACATCCTTATGGGAGAAGAGCCTGATAGGAGTGCATGGGGAAGACTTTAAGACACAGGACAGGGAACTGCAGATCCTGGCTGCCAACATTGGCCTCCTTACCCAACTCTTTCAGGAAGAGTGGTTGTGATGGGAGGCAGGATATTGTGGCCTAAGGCCCTCAGACAGAAGTGGAAACCTCTTTATGAGCTAAAGGATGGGCTTGCCAGGGAAAATGGGTTATTTTAGACCCCAGTGAACCTGGAGACCATCCTAGATGAAATGGGTATAGCATCTTTGATCTTAATTCCTAAGGCCCTTCCAGATTAGACACCCTATAGGGGTAAGAGTGGCTAAGGCAGATGTTATTAAGCCTCAGGGTAGAAAGGGGAAAGGTCCTGGCTCGAGGCCTTCTGTGTTGTGGCCTTGCTGTTTGGTAATTGGAACTAAGGCTCATTGGAGCATTAAATTCTCTGGAAAGAGTCTTCTCCAAGGCAGCTCTGTTCTTCACTTAGTTGTTGGTCTGAAGCCCTGTAGGAGTTGCATGGACAGCTCTAGGTAGAGATGCTGGAACCAGCGTTCTAGCCATAGCTGTGTTTGGCTCACTTGCTGAGACATCTTGGGTAACTTAGTGAACCTCTTTGGGTCTCTGTTCCTTCTTCTGTAAATGGAGGTGGTTGTACTAGAAGACCTTTCAAGGTCCTTTACCACTAGAATTTAGTTGAGTATATCAAACTGGAGATCCAGACTGCAGTTTGTTGAGAGACAAAGATTTCATCCCACAGGGCTTGCTTTCTCTCCCAGATTGAACCAGCTTTAGAGCGCTTAGCCAAGGCTATGGGTCTCTCCTCCCTAGGCATGGGACATTCTGCCCTGGCTTCTGGAAAATGCTCATCTCTGGGGTGGATGAGCTGCTCCAGAAGGTTGTGCCCTCAACAGAGTACAAGCAGTGATGGCTTCTCCTTTGGCGGGGATGTGGTTGAGAAGATTCTGACATCTGCTTGGTTAGACTGGATGGTTACTGAGAATCCCCACCCCCTTCTGGCTCTGAGATTTAGAACCTAGGTCTGGTGAAGGCCAGAGTCAGAGTGCCAGTCGGCTCTGTAGAAGAGAAACAGACCCATCTCAAGAGTCCATCTCAGTATTCAGGGTGCTCAGGCTTTTCTAGAAAAGCACCAGAATTTGAGCCTAAACTTTGTATGAAAGAAACTAACTTGACTGTGACCAAACTGAAAATCATTTATGTATTCTTACTGACAACCTTACTACTTGTCAGACCATAGGAATACTTTTGGGGGGTAAGACAAAAAGGACCTGCTCTCATAGTTTACATTCCGGTGGGAAGACAGTAAACCACCAAGATCATTCCAGTTATCTATTGCTGCATAGCAAATCATTTAAAAACTTAATGGCATGAAATACAACCATTTTATTCACTGATTTATGTGTCAGGATTAGGACAGGGCTTAGCTGGGCAGTTCTTCTGTTCCACATTGCAGTCACAGGGGTGGCAGGTGGCCTAGTATGGAGGGCCCACCATAGCTTCACTCATGTTTGATACTTTGGTAGGATGGCTGGAAAGCTGTGAACTCAGCTGGAACTAAAGGGCCTACAGGTGCCCTCTCCAATGTGGTGGTTGTAAAGTAATATAGGATTTATTACATAGTGGCTCAGAGCTTCCCAGGGAGTGTGTTCCATATTCTAAGACCCAGGGTCTGGGCACTAATACAGCATCACTTTTGCCATATTCTCTTGGTCAAAGCAGTCATAGATCTTGTTGAGATTAAAGGGAAGGGGGCTTGGGTCCCACCACCTTTCAGTGGGAGGGTGGGAGGAGTATCATTTTGGGGCCATCCTTAATAATGCAGGATAGTTTCTGATAGTGATAAGTGCTGTGTAGGAAACAAAGTAAGGCAGTGCAGTACAGTGTGTTTAGAGGCAGCTTCAGTCAAGGTGTCTAGGAGTCCTCTAAGGGTGAACCAAGATTAATAAGGAGCCAGGTAATGAACATTCTGTCCTGGAGAAACAGCAGGTACTAGGTGGTAATAAGTTTAGAGTTCTCCAAGGAACAAACAGAAGGTCTGTGTGAATGGAGCGGAGTAAGGGCAGAGTGACTCAAAATATCAGTGAACTGTTCTAAGGGCAATGGAAAAAGTGACATGATCTGATTTCTGCCTTAGGATTGCTCAGTTCTGTGCAAAATGGACTAGGGTCGGTGGGAGATGGCAAGGGTGGAAGCAGGAAGACCCCTTAGGAAACTTCTGCAGGTAAGAGGTGGAGTAGATGATGGCATAGGGACTTGGGCCTGGTTTTTTAACTAACTTGCAGTTTTTTTCCTGAGACTAGGCCACTTAAAGAGGAACTTTTCTGATTGCTATTTCTTACTTCCTCCTGTCTCCTCAAACTTTGTCTAAAAGCTGAACTAGTTGCACTGTCAGGACAGCCTGACATAGGCAGATTTCCCCCTGGTCTAGGTCTCTTTGCCAACTTCCCTAGGCTCCTCCCTGTCGCTGGATGTAGAGTTTGAGTGAAGGTCTGGGTGGATAGGTTACATATCCTGGGTGCACCAGCAGGGGAAGGGATGGTGGGGCCTGGAAGTAGGGAATGACCCTGACCATGACTGTTCATGACTAAGTTTTTTGTTCGTGACTTGTCAAAAAGTGCTCTGGGCTTTTCATTTCAGGTAAGATCTTTCAGAGTGGGCTAAGCGCAGGCTGCCAGGGCTGAAAGTCTGGGATTCCAAGTTCTAACTTCAGCCCTGCTCTTCTGTTTTTCCTGGCTGGACCTTCATTCCTCTCAACTTGTATGAAGCGATTGGATCCTGTGCTCTCAAGTGTGGTGCTCATCCATAACTAATATGCCTTTGCCGTGTTCCTGGGCCCTGTCCTTGTTGAGGACAGATGCCCCAGGGAGCCGGCCCAGACTGCTCCTAGACTCTACTTCTCAAATGATTATCAAACATCTTAGCCACCACATCCATCTCATTCATTAGCTTGGTTCATTTATACAACAATCATAAGGGATCTAGCTATTTTTATCCTCATTTTATAGAAGAGAACGTGGGAGAACAAAGAGGTTCAGTGATTTGTTCAAGCTATACAGTAGTTACTAAGTAGCTGGGATTTGCACCCATGGCAGGATGGACTCTATAGAGTTGCACGCCTTATATACATTAGGCTTTGCATTCTCCCAAACTATAGGAGTATACCCCAATATGAAAACTTCCTGAGAGAAGACCCATACAAATCTTCAGAGAGCCGGAATCTCTATGGGGCCCTTGCAACCATCCTGAAAGCCCCAGCTCTGCACCCCCTGGCAAGCTAGGCTCTCTGGGCGTAAGCAGTGTGTGTGTGAGCCAGATCCTAGAACTTCTGAACCTGCTGGGGAGCCTTGAACCACCCACCCCCCACCCCCCATCCCCCAGAAGTGTTCCTCTTCAGCTCTGTCAGGCCATGTGTGAGCCTGCTGGAAAGAGCTATGCTGACCTTGTGGTTTTTCTGGCATGGGAGTGGGGGTGGGGCACTCTCAAAAGCCCTAGCCTTTCCACAGGCATTCAGAGGCTTTTTGGGTTACCAAAGGGGATGAGAGATATATTATTTTGGGCCTTATAACTTTTTTTTTTAATGTGGAAAACTTTTCAAATAACTCAAACACCAATACATTGCAGAAAAATGTTAAAATATCTTTTAAATAAAAAGAAAATCCTTTGTAATCCCACCGACCACCATAAATACTACTAAGTATTGGGTTTTATATCCTATGCTGTTTAATAGAAGTATAATGTGAGCCACATATATTGTTTCTAGTGGCCATATTTTTTAAAGTAGAAAAGCCTGTTTTAATAAATTAACCCGATATATTCAAATAAGTGTTTTAACATGCAAATTATATAAAAGTTATTGATGAAGTATTTTACATTCTTTGTGCTTGAAATCTGCTGTGTATTTTACACTTAATTAAAGTACTTCTCAACTTGGACGAGCCACATTGCAAGTGCTCATTATTCACGTGTGCTGTTGACTACTGTATCAGGCAGCACATTTCTGTTTTTTGGTGTGAGTATACACACACTCGCACACACACATATACTCTTTAAAAAAAGCAAAAAGTGTGATCATAATATTTTGAGACCTGCATTTTCTTTTCTACAAAGAAACATAGGCTTTCATTTTAACACTCAAAGCAACCTTGGCGAGTAAGGCAGCATTTCCTATTTTCCTGAGAGAGAGGTTAAGGAATTGGCCCAGAGTTACATCTCTAGGGAGTGATGGCACACACCCTATCTTTGTCTGCCTGTGAAGCCTTGACTCTTGCATTGTCCCCTGCAGGCACCTTGGGATTGATCTGAGACCCCTGAGCCCTGTCCAGAATTCACAGGTACGCATGCACACATAGGTCACACTTTGCTGAGGGAAATAAACCAGATAAGGGAAATGCCTTACCAAGGCTGTCAAACAGGGATGCAGTGTTTAAAACACAAGCATCCTGACTTCCACACCAATTCTCTTTCCACCACACTCAGCTGCCTTTTAAGAGCTTACAGCTTGGTTTTGGAACTAGCACAACTTCAAAGAGGAAACTGGTGGGGGTAGGCAAAGGCCTTCCATTTGGGTTTGTACTGGGAGGTGTCCCCAGCCCCAAGTGCATCCCAGGTGGTGGCCGGCCAGCATAAGCCTATGTCTCAAGGGGGAACACATGCAGATAGGACCAGCTGGGCTAGAGTGGCTGCAGAAAGGGACATGGGTTGGTCCGGGTAAAGTTGGGACTTAGACATTTCTAAATAATTGACTAGTTAGTCAAGTATTTCTGTACCCCCCAGTGCAGGGACATGTGTGCTTCATACTAGGCTACTTGCATGGCAATAACCTTATTTCTTAGCATATCAGAGATTTGTAGGAGTTTGGTTTCTTTTCTTTCTTTTTTTTTTTTTTTTTTGTTTGTTTGTTTGTTTGTTTCTCCTTTTTCCCTCTACACCCAAATCTGCCTCAGTTTTTCAGCCTGTAAAATTGGCCTGTCTCCTAGTGTACCATCTGCTGGCTGCCAGGGTCTTTCCTTCTTTCCCCCTTCCCTTCCCCTCCACCACATCCTCTCTTCAGAGGAGAGCTGGGAATAAGCAGCGGACCTTGGATAAGCCCTCAGGTGAAAGGGTCCAGATTACTGATGATTGGGGTTTTGAAGACTCACTGGGTCTAAGGAAGCCTGTCTTCCTCTCCATGACATCACTGTACCGTCACTCCAAGCTTGCTTGCATTTTAGGGAATGAAAGCTGCAGCACCCAGCAGCCCTGAGCCAAGTCACCACAGACTGGGAGGGGCCTGCCCTAGGGAACTAGTAGCTGGAGGAGGTGACTTTGTTTGCACTCCCATGGGAGCTCTATTGCCCTGAGGCGAAACGCTATCCAAGGTGGTGCCTGCCAGAGCTGAGATTCTAAACTACCACCCCTTCATTGCTCCTGGGATCTAGTCTAACTTTTCAAGCCTTTGGATTGAAAGAATTGGTACTGCCTTTGGAATAAATCTTAAGACTGCACAGCACTTCTTTATTCATATCTTTTGCAGTCCTCACAAGTACCCTTGAGGTGGGTGGTAGTGGCCCCCTTTTATAGAGAAGGAATCTGAGGCTTAGAGAGATTTTTTCTTTTTTTTTTTTTTTTTCTTTCTTTCCCACTTCAAAGCACAATAATCAATAAGAAAAAAATTCAGGACAGTGCATAAAAGATAAACATCAGCCTTCCTATTAAATAACATAATGCAAGGGAGTCACTTAGCAGCGTCACAGATTATACCAAGGACTTAGTAGTAGCTAAGGGTCTTTTGACTCTGATTGACTTTTCTTTCTGGAAGCTATGGGCATAACAGCTTGCCCACTAAAGAGGGAGGCCGTTTTGCTGAGGATTGGGAAAGGGATGTGAGGGCAGTGACAAACTATTAATATTTGAGTGCTGACTGGGAATGGAGTAGAGAGGCAGGGAAAGTTACCCAGTGGCTACGGCTGGGCTTGTAGTTGCTGTGGGATTTTCTTCACCATTCCAGGCCTTTTCTGCCTCACCCCCTGGCTTGCATCGTCTCTAATGGCCCTTCTGAGGTGGCAGTTCTTTGGAGACCCTAGATGCAAAGAAATCAGAGTTGAAGTGTTTGAAAGCCATGTATGGTCGACTCTGATTTGACATAAAACTGAGGCTTTCTCTTGGCCAAATCTCCATGGCACCAAGGGGAGCATAGTGCCAGTCTACCACCTCTCTTCATTTGTCCTTGTTGTTTCAAGGGAAGGAGAAATGGGAGAACCTTTGAATGCATGGTGCTGCAGGAGTGGAGATTAGAAGAGGACTAGGTCTATTAGCATGAATCCCAAGGTGGACCCAGCACAGATGTTGAAGCTTCTGGCCCTCCAGGCACATGCCTTTAGTGCTCTTCCCTCCCCCTCACTGGGCCATCTCTTGGCACACCCTGAGCCCTGAGAGGACCAAAGAAGGCCTGTTAAGATGGAGGAGATGTTGCTCAAAAATGCTCTGAATTTCCTGAAAATGAGTGCCCCATCCTTTCACTCTGCCTTATTTATGCCTTATTTATAAAGCATTGGTGCTAGGGGAAGGGGAGGGCATTAAGCACATATCCAGGGCAAGGTACTTAGTAGGAGGCCCCTCAGTGGGCTTGGTGAGGGGTGGAAAAGTATGTTATTGACCTTAGTCACATATTCCAAAGGATCTGTAAACCTCCAAAATAATAGCTAACAGGTACTGAATGCTTAGTATGTGCTAGGGTGTGTGTGTGTGTGTGTGTGTGTGTAAAGAATAATAGCAGGGCATCTGTCTCCCATATGGAGGGACCTGGGTTCGACCCCCCCGGACCTCCCGGTAAAATTAAAAAAATAAAAATAATTAAAAATTAAAAAAAGAATAATAGCAGATGTATATGTAAGTACAGAGGAGTGTGCCAGGCACTTTTCCAATCACTTTACAAATATCAACTCATTTAATCCTTACAATGCCATTAGATTAGGAGCTCTATTCCCATTTGTAGAATGGTCTCCCTAGTGGCAGAGCCAGGCTCTGATCACTAGAGCTCAGATTCTTACCCATCCACCACCCTGCTGGTGATGGAAGTAGGATGATCACGGCTGAGCTTGGGAAAGTATGCAGTTTTACTGACTCCCAGCCTAGTGCTCATTCCAGAGGCACCTGTTTCACAATTCTTATTTTGTGTTTCTGCATTTTGTTCTTCCTAGGCCTTGCCTTGATATCCCTCTAGCAGAACCCAGGCTTCAAGATTGCATGTCTTGTGGGAACAGAGTGGTTTCCGGAGGGAAAGAGCATTGAACATCAGATACTAGTTTCATGGGCTAGGCCCTGGCCAATCTTACCCGTTTCTGTATTCACTGTACTGGCACAGAGTTTGAGCTAATTAAATATTTGTTGCAGTGGAAAACATTTTTCAGTCATTGCCAGCCTGGAATTATAAATACTGATATTGGTGACTACTATGCCTTCTTCCTAGAACAGAACTCACTAATTAATCCCACATTTTTCCTGAGCCTTTTTGCTGCCTAAGGATCCTCAGTACAGCACCCCAGGAAGTCAGGTTCAACTGATCACAGGTGGAGTTTAAGATGAAAGTCCTTACTAAATTTAGCTCTCAGAGGATAGAGGATGTCTTTTTCACCATTGTTTCCCCAGTGCCTGGCATACAGAACCCTCAGTAGCCAAATTACTAGTGATGAAGTATATTTCACTTAATGGTTCGGGGCAGGAGCCCAGGGCTGGCATCCCTAAAACCAGTTCAATACTCTTGGGTCATGCCAGGAAAGCTCACTGTCCCTTAGTAAACTAGAGGAAACCATATCTACCCTATTGACCTCAAACTGTTAGGAGGATTAGATGCAGTGGTAGGTGAGGAAGTACCTTAAGAGCTGATTAGCCCTAGTCACCAAAGGTAAGGTAGGGTGATTTACCTGAACCAGTGGTTTATGTTCTGTTCACTTTTCCCCTTCATCCTGGAGCAGGGCCTATACAAAACTCCTGCTTTTCTTCTCCCTTTCTCCTCCCCTGCCTGTTCTTTGTCCTGCAAGGTCTCTTCCACCAATTCCTTTCTGTTCTGGAGGAGGTAAAATTCCCCTGGGGCTTTGGTGCTGGCCAGAGCACAGGTCTTCTGGTTTCAGGTGACTCTGGAACATATATCGGCTTTGCAGAATACTGTGCTTTGATTCCTGACTGCCTTTTCCTTCTTCCTGTGTGTTCAGTGGCATTATCCCTACCGGGCAGGTGAGCTAATAGACTCAGAGAAATAAGTTCTGCATGCCGGTGGGCTCAGGCCCCTATAGGGCCTGCAGACTTGAGCTGAATTCCTACGGGAACCTAAAGAGCCCAGTGTTTGTCTCCTGCAGAGCTAAGAGTGACCTGGGGTAGTCTGAGATTTCAGATCCTTGGGATCAGATGCCTTTCCGCTGTGTGATCTTCAGCTAACCACTTAGCCTCTTTGAATCTCCTCTGTAAAAATTAAGATAATAGTTCCTCTGTTGTGAGGATTACAAAACATAATACGCAGAAGGCCTGGCCTTAGTAAGTGGTGGCCATTATTAATGGACCCAGACTTGAGGGATTGGGTGAGCAAACAGCAGCAGGGTTTAGGGTAAGGGAGGCTGGAGGATCTGTGACTGTGAGGAGGAAGCACACAGACCCCTTCAGAGCCTTCATTCTCCTTCCTCTGGCACAGCCAGAGTTGGGAGCTTATTATGAACCTAAACCCCTAGCCCCAGCCTGGACTGATTCTCTGTTAACTGACGTCTGTCGAGACACTCAGTTTGTGGCTCGTCCGTACCATTCTTGGTCCTGATGCTGGATATTGGGCTGGTGGGTAAATGAAGGAGATGAGCTCGTCAAGCCATTGATGTGTGGCCCAGTTAAATCTGTCAAGTTACAGACTACATGAGAGATGGGTCAGAGTTGACCCAACTACCCCAGGCATTGTAAGTTACTTAATTGATCATGGCTGTAGGTTAGCATGATGTTAACTGCCCTGCCCCTCAACCCTGCAACCAAGTAAATTGTTGATGGTGGTGCATTTTGGATAGGGGTCAGACCCCCCTGAACATTTGCTGAAGGAGAAGGGGGTAGATTGGGGTAGTTGCCCATGACTTGAGGGCATCTGTCATGAGGTGGGGAGGGGGAGGGGTGCGGGCCTCTCAGTTTTCTTGTCTGTACAATGAGATTTCTCAAGTTCCTTCTAGCTTTGCTTGAGTCTGAGATCGGCTATCTCCACTCCAATAACAGGGACAACTCAAAGTATAATCTGTGGGGATTTGAAAACCTCTTCCTTCCAGCAGATATTGCTCTAGATTTATGACAATAAAAATGAATTTGCATCACAGGAGGTGAGCAGTGATCTGTGAGCATAGGGGAAAACCCACTTTGAGTTCAGTAGCTTCCCACATCAGGGTAATCGAGTCAGGCATTCTTCAGAACATGGGTCTCTGCTACCTGCCTAAGGGGATTCATTCATGAACTCCTGGGCCAAGCTCCACACCCCGTGATGTGCTTGTTCCACAGGGATTAGGAGAGCACACAGGAAGCCCACAAGCTGAATATAGCTTATAAAAATTGTTTGTTTATTATTTTTTTTTAAGTGTGAGCTGGTTAACAGTATTTAGAAACCAAAAATTTCTCATAGATATCGTTTTATTTTTCTTGAAAACTCAGAAGATCTGGCAATACTCAACCTAGGTTCATGGGTGGAGCCTCATCTCCTCTTTAGTGGGTGCTGCCCCCTTAGCTATTGCTGTGCTATCCAGCTTGCCACAGTTGCCAACCAACTTTCTTGTGATTTATGGTAGGCCTGGGGCATGGAGACACTGGAGTTTGTGGACTCTGGGGTTGCATACCCTCTCTTTTCTGATTCCCACAGCCAGCCCATGACAAAGGAATTGAAGCCTGCCAGTTTTGACTCAGAGAACGGAACACAGGTGTAGACTCCAGAGGGGTTACTGAGAGAGGCTATATGGCTACCAGACTCCACAACTGTGCTGTTTGGTCTAAGGCAAAGGGGTAATTAACCTCTCTTCCAGCAGAGAATGCCCTGGAAGTACTATGGAAAAGCACCCATATCTTTGTAAATTCCTTTATTTAGTAGATATTTCCTGTGGGCCTGTCAGATACAGGCTGCAGTCCTGGGCTCCAAGGAGCAGTGAACAAGGCAGAAAAGATCTCTGCCCTCATGGAGCTTACTCCATAGGGTGCATTGCAGACTGTATGGGGTCAGGCTGTACCTGGGTTTCAGTCACAGCTCTGCTACCTACTACCGTGGTATCCTCGAACAAGTCACTTAGTCTATCTGAGCCTCAGTTTTCTCATCCGTAAACTGGCAATCATTATCAGACCTACCTCCTAGAGTGGTTGTGAAAAATAAATGAGCTAATATATGTAAAGCATTTTAACACCATGCAGGGACATAGTAAAGGCTCAGTAGTTTATTATAGATTAGTGGGGGTGACACACACAAATGCAACCATATCAGGCAGTGGTAAGTGTTCTGAAGGCTGTAGAGCTCTGTAGGCTGGATTAATAAAACTTTATCTGGGGGAACGGATGTGGCTCAAGCAGTTGAGCACCTGCCTCCCACATGGGAGGCCCCAGCTTCGGTTCCTGGTGCCTCTTGAAAAAACAAAAACAACAAGCAAAACAAATGAAAAAAAACCAACTCAGGGAAGCTGATGTGACTCAGTGGCTGAGCACCAGCTTCCCACATATGAGTCCCAGGTTCAATCCCTGACCCCCGGTACCAAAAAAAACACAACTTTATCCAGAGTTGCTGGTCAGGTACCACTTTACATTGGGCAGTCGGAATGTATGCTGAAACCTGTGAATAATGAGGAATCAGCCATCTTGCTTTAACATGTACTGTACGACCTTGGTTTGGGCAAGCCCCTTTCCTCAGTTTTATTTTCTGAAAAAATTGGAATAGTAGTGTCTTTTTTGAGGCGATTAAGTGAAATCACACACATGTAAAGCACTTAGTTCCTGGCATCTAGTCAACACTCAATAAAAGGTGACTATTATTGCTGTTGTAACTAGGCCGAATGTGCTTTTCAGAAAGGCTGGGTTTGGGAGACAGCATTTGGAGGTTGTGGGCTTTGGTGGCCCCTGAAATGTTTCCTCTGTGATGATTGTTCCTTAATCAGCTTTTTGGCGGGGCTTCTTCAGGGACTGGTACCAGCAGTGGGAGGGGCCACAGCTACTCTGGAGCAGCAGTGTCCATGTCTGGGCAGGGAGAGTGGGGGCACCGAACCTCCTGGGGCACCCAGGGGCTAAAGATAGTCGGCCAGAGCTGGGGCCAGCTGGGCTGGCTGGCATCAAGCTCAGCCCACCCTCTACTCCTCCTCCCCAGCCAAGGGGACACAGACTCCAAACTCTTAGACTGGCTGCTGGCAGGCAGCTTCCTCTCAGCTGTTCTGACCTTCTGGAGGTTTCCTTTTCTCTCTCTACCTACTTCGGCCCCCTTCTGTGTTTCGTCTGCAGGTCTAGGGGAAATCCAGGGCAGGAGGGCTGGGCAGAGAGGCCTCTGAGAAATGGCCGCTGTGCAAATTGATGAACAAGGTGAGGAGGGTTAACCTGGTGTTCTTTTTACTCTGTGGAGGAATGTTCTTGCTTAGGAGGTGGTAGCATCAGTGGGGATGGCATGAAAGGCTTGTTGATCCCCAGGCTCCTCTTCCATGCTCTGCCCCATCACCAGGCTGATGACAGCTGAGAAAATGCCAGGCTTTTCACAGACTACCCCCAGCTGGCTGGGAGGGATGGACACAGGTGGATGATATAACCCAGACTCCCTTTCCTGACATCATCGCCCCACCACACTCCCTTAGATGATTCCACTGTTGATTCCACCGTCTTCCACAGTCAGGGTCCCAGGCTGAGGAACCCTTTTGGGGCAGAGGCTGGCATTGAACTAGGAGACAGGCCTGGAAACAATGCCTTTTTCCTTATGGAGGTGTCAGGATGCTAGAGGTAGGCACCCAGCTGGGTATGTTTGGTGATATTTCCCTTACCTCCGTCTACATCTGGGAAACAGAGAGGAGGATTGTCAGGTTGCTGGTGTCTGGTCCAGGAGTGTCACTTGCCCTGCTCTGTGCCTCTAAGAGACTCCCTTGCATAGGGCCTTGCTTTCTTCCAGTGTGTACAGTGATGCCCCTGCAGCCCTGCCTTTGAGAACCTGCCCAGGTGGCCATAATGAGGAGGAAACTTGGACCCGTTAGCTTTCCTCCACCTCCTCCACCACCTCCTAGTAGTTAAGAACATAGGCTTTAGAGTCAGATTGCTTGGCTTTGAATCCTGTTCTACTGCTTGCTGTCTGTGATCTTGCCAAATAACCTTTCCACCATACCATGTGCCTTGGTTTCCTCATTTGTAAATTGGGACCAATTACAGGAACTAACTCAGCATTATTTTAAGAATTAAGAAAGAAAATCCTTGAAGAGAGTTTAGAACAGAGTACACACTACATATTATCTGCCTTCCTTATTAACCTTATTTTGACTGTAACTTGCCACTAGCTCTCTCCTGCTTTGATGAGAAATCCCAGTGGTCGAGATCTTTGCCTTTTCTCCCTGCACACCTATAGCCATAATGTTACTACTACCACTTTTCAACTACTAAGTACTTCTTCCATCTTGAATGTCCTGGCTTCAACTCTGTACCTAGTGGGAGGAAGAAAATGGATCCAGTTTTCCGTTGAGGAAGATGAGGCTTTGGGAGGGTGGTAGGTAGTGTCCCCAGGCTATACACCTGATAAGTGTTGGGCTGGACTAGGGCCCAGTGCTGATTCCAGGCAATCCTTTACCTCAGAGTGAAGAAGTCTGGGCTGGGCCTGGGTTCCTTTGGGAGCCAGCAGCTTCATGGACTCTTGTTGCCCTGCCACTGGGCTCTAGCTAAAGGCTACAGGTTGAGGTCATTGCCTCAGGAATTAGCACTTGAAAAGCAAAGCCTCTTTTCGTCTATCTAGTGTGAAGTCATAGAGTGGATGGATTTGTGAATTCACTGTTCCTTAAACAATTGTTGGCTGTTCCTGCTGTGTTGCCAGGCCCTGAGCTGGGGTTAATGCTGGGAAAATGGCCTCGTCCCTGCCCTCAGGGAGCACGTAGTCTGTTGGGGGGGCAGGGCAGCTAAGTAACCAGACATTTAACAATTATGGGGCAAAGAGAGCACAGAGCCAGGGACATTGCACTTGTACTTGAGGTGTAGAGGGCTTCCCCTAGAATAAGACCTAATGGCCAGCACAGAAGTTGGCCATGTATATGGCAGCAGGCGAGTGAGGGTGAACTGACCAAATGTAGCTCCTAACCCTAATGAATGACCTTTTCCCCCAAGGTTGAAGTTCTTTGCAGAGGGGTAAGCTCAGCCTTCTCAGATGCCAGTCTCCGGGAGATGTGTGCCCCAAGATTAACCTTTGGTTTTCCCCATTCCTCCCTGGCAGTACCTAGGCCTAAAATATGGTGTTCTCTGTTGCCATTCACTCTCAGTCCTACAGGCTTTCTCGCATCCACTCCTGCCCCCATGCCCATAGTCAGGGCATCCCAGTCTTGACTCACTGTTTATCCAGCCTGGTCTCTCAACTCAGGGCTCTCCCTTCCTCTACCAGTCATGACCTAACTAATTTGACTCACCTATTTGCCTTCCCCCTAAAAATCATCACTGGCTTCCTATTGGGTTGAGCCAAGTCCTTGCTCCTTAACCCCTCTGGATAGCTTTTATTTCAAAAGGTCAGCAGTCTTAGGACCTTTATGGAACAAGGCACTATAGGAAAATACTTTTTAATCTTTTTATCTGTTATACCAGGTGTTCATAAGAGTTTATCCCCCTCTGTAGGCTGAGATAGACTCCTTTAAGCCAGGGCTTTCTTCCTTTTTGTGCTGGCTCAATTCCTTCAACTCAAAGGGAACGCCAGGGCTTCCCCATACTCTTCCTTCCTCTAACCTAGCAGAGGTTTTAGGCCAAAGCCAGCTGAGGGCCATATGGTAAATTCCCCCCCCCCCTTTTTTTTCTTTCCTCGTTCCTGTGCAAACTTGCCCTGTGACCCAGCCATCTCTTGTCTGTGGAGGGCAGTGTGGGGGTGTTTGCCCCCCATGGGTCATAGCACTGAGGAAGAGCCAGGCTTGGGGAGTCTCATTTTGGTTTCGGCATGTTGGACCAGTTGATAGCTAAGACTTTTCCCATACTCTGAGATTCTTTTTTTTTTCCCATGGTGATAAATGATTGGACAGTTTCTCTCTCTAAAGGTGAGGATGGGGATTGCTTGGAAATATTAAGCTTCCTTTGTGTGTTCAAATAATAGTCCTTAGCATTTATTGAGCACTACTATGTGTTGGGCACTCTATTATGCTCAGTTCTTTTAAACATCACATGTGGCCCTATGAGATAACTATGACTTTATTTTTACAAATAAGGAAGCTGAGGCTTAAAGAGGCTATGCAGGGGGGCAAAGTATAGAGGGACTCCAGACAAAGTCCATGTCTTAGCCACAGTGCTGTCCTACTTTCCTGTGTAATGTCTGAGTGAAGAGATGTTTCACATTTGAAAGTTAAGGTGCACAGAGAAAATCTCAGAGTTAGACTGAGGTGGTATGGTTTTGCCATTCCTTTTTTTAGGAGAGCTGCCATCCCTGCCCCCACCACTCCAGTCTCTATCCTCTCACCCCTTAGCACCCGCCATCTGTCCCTTGTTGCCTTTCACTTTTCATTAGCAGTATTAGCATAGCCCCCACCTCCCCACCCCACAAATAATGTTAAGTAATTAAAGTAAAAATTGTGAGTGCCATGTAGCTGCAGCTTCAGAGAAAAATCTGATGCCTCCTACCACAAACAACAGTAACAACAAAAATGAGCGTTGCTTCTCATTCAGAGAAATTCTGATGTGCTTGGTTTGTACATCCCCTAGAACCATAAGGCTATTGTCCTGTGGGGTAGAAGATGGCTTTCTCCTCTTCCAGATATCCTATAGCCCCATATTTGCCTTAGTTAAACAGGGAAGAGACACTCTCTTGGGGCCTCTGTCAGTCATCCAACCCCCTTAAAATGCTTGGCCCCAGATACCTGTGGGCAGATAGGCTGGCTGGGTGTGGTTTCCTCCTGCCCAGGCCCTGGGTAGGGCCGGCCTCTCCACACGTCTACCTTCTCTCTCTCAGACCCTGTTATTGCCATCAATAACTCTGTTTACCAGGAAAAGCCAGGGCAATGACCTAAGATTCCACCAGGAAGATTCTTTTTTTTTTTTAAAGATTTTTTATTTATTCATTTATCCCCCCCTTGCTGCCCGTGCTCGCCGGGTCAGCCAACCACGCCGCGCGGGCGGGCCCGCCCCCACCAGGAGGCCCCGGGAACCGAACCCGGGGCCCCCCATATGGCAAACGGGAGCCCCACTGATTGAGCCACAGCCGCCTCCCGAAAATTCTTGACTCACTGATCCACAGCAGCCATGTGGGGGCTTTTGAGCACCATAGAATCTCTGGTGAGCTGGAAGGAGTACTGGAAAGGAAGTTAAGGAGTTAGTTCCCATCCTGGCTCTGCAGCTAGTCCTGGGGAAGCCCCTTACCCTTTCTGCAAATAGAGGGTATTAGACTAGATCTCTGGAGTCATTTTTGCAACTCTAACGTTCTGTAGCTGTTGTCTTGGGCAAGGGTGGTGGGGGTGAGCTTAATGTTTCCTGAGCTGGTTTTGGGTCAGTGATGGCAGGCATAAGCCTTAGAATGCAGAGGTAGGGAGAATTTGCCTGGGATGATACTAAAAGTGGAAAATGGTGCCTACGTAGGGATTGGTTTTCATTGTAAGCTGTTTGAGATGCCAGGCCCACCTGGAGCTGTATATTTTCTGTGTGTGGATGTGTATGCATATGTGCTGTGTTTTTGCCTGGTGAGAGTGTGGATGGCTAGGAGGGGACCCAGAAAGAGATCTTGGCTTTGCTTCATCTCATTTGGTTCATGTGTACTTGGAATTCAAGTCAGAAAGCCTAGCCTAGTCTCTCTTTCCAGCCTTCCACAGGGCCTGATAGCACCTCTTGTGAGCCTCCGAGCCTTCCTGGCCAAGACCCCATAGGATTTTTTAAAATAGTGTTTTTGTTTTGTTTTGTTTTGTTTTGTTTTGTTTTAGGAGGTACTGGAGATTGAACCCAGGACCTCATATATGGGAAGCGGGTGCTCAACCACTGAACTACATCTGCTTCCCCACATAGGACTTTTTTTTTTTCCTTTTTCTTTCTTTCTTTCTTTCTTTTTTTGAGGGGCTGGGGATTGAACCCGGGACCTTGTATATGGGAAGCTGGCACTCAGCCACTGAGCCACATCAGCTCCCCCAGGATTTTAGTCTATGAATTTTGCTTAAGGGCAGTTATGGTTCTCACCACAGTGGATTTTCTGCCTCTCCAGGGAACTTTTTTCATCGTTGGGACAGACTGTTGGGAATTTGCAACAAACTTCACACAGGCCTCCACAGAAGACTAATTTTATTTTATTTTAATTTATTTTTTTTTTTTACCGGGAGGTACCGGGGATCGAACCCCGGTCTCTCCATATGGTAGACGGACGCCGAACCTCTTGAGCCACATCCGTTTCCCAGAAGACTAATTTTAAAATATTCCAAATGTATACACAGACTAGCCACATTCCCCCTCATCAGCTTGGGTTGTTGGAAGAATAGGGTATCAGTGGGACCTTTTAGTAGTAGAGCTCTCACATTGGTTGGTGTCTAGACTAGACTTTCAGTATTTCTACTATGTCCCTTTGTGATCTTGGTGAACAAAATTCCAGGCAGGGTAATCACAGCATCTGACCCTTCTCAGTTTTAAAAGGGTTTTTATAAGAAGAAACAGACAACAACCTGAAAAACTCTGCTTCACCTTTTTGAGGAGAGTTTGCAGAAACACCTTGCTCTCTGCACCTGATTTCTCTTTGCAGCTTCCTGTTAATGAACTAGATGTTGCAGGTCCTTTGCCTTGCCCTTTTCCGGTAGCATGCAGTTGGGAGTTGAAGGAGGGTCCTGAGAGAGGTGATTACCAACTAACTATAGCTCAGTTGTAAACGAGGGAGATTAATATATCTTGTAAAGCTGCCTCTGCCAGGTCCTTGTTTGAAGCAGGTAAAGATCCTTAGCCTGATCAGGGAATTGGGTGATGTTAGGTTTGTCTGTGCCAATCCAGATTGGCAGGACAGGGGACACAGAGTAGCCCCCTGGGCCTAGGGGCTCCATATTCTTGGCACTGGGAGAGATTTTTTGTTTTGTTTTGTTTTGGTTTGTTTGTTTTCCACTGCCGAGGACTGGGAATGGGGAGTGCTGAGGGCTGAGTTTCACAGCTCCAGTTCTCGGTAGGTATGTGGGGTGTCTTGAGGGGGCAGTGGCTCCGGTAGGAGGTAGAAGCAAGGAATGCAGTGGCCTCACAGTTAGGAATCAGGCAAGGACACTTCCTACTCATTAAAGGAACATGGGTCTGATCAAGGAATAGAACATTCCTTTCGAGGCCAGATGGGCAAATCTCTGCTCAGGGACTGGGGGCAACCCTTGTCTTGGTGCAGTGGCTAGCCAACAGTGGAGTCAAGATGATGGGAGGGAGATGGGTAGGCAGAGCTCCAGGATGTGTCTTTTCTGGTGGGTCTCTGGGGGAGGAAGGGTTCAGAACCATGCTGGGAAAACAAGTGTAGGTGTAGAAAGGATCAGATCTATTAGAGTCACTTCCTTTTAAAGAAAAAAAGAAGATACTTGTTTTGTTTTGTTTTTTTAAAAAAAAGCCCATGTCTTTCACTGTTATAACTTGAGAAACTACTAGAGAATTTAAAACAGAAAATTAAAGTCAGTGTAAGCATACTACCCACTCCTTATAATACTTCGTTATATAACCCTCCAGAGTTCTTACTGTGTTAATGTATGCATATATGTACTTTTAGTTTTACAAAATAGGCTTGTTTTGTAACCTTTTCTCATAGAGGCTCCATGTTTTCGTGAGTAGAATCATTATCATTTTAATGACTGCTTTAAAAATTGATGAATTTTATTTAGCCACTTCCCTACTGGCAGACATGTAGGTGGTTTTCTGTTTTTTTTAAGTTATAATTACCACTTTGGTGGGCATTCTTGTACATAACTTAAAACACTTGCCTAATTTGTATCATAAGAATAAATCCTTAAAGGTGGAATTTTGGCGTCAAATGGGAGCCCCTTTTCCTTGGAAACTTGGAAGGCAGAGACATTTTCCTGAGTGGCCAGCTTTCCTGTTGACCACAGGTCATCAAGAACAGATCTGACCCTGGTTTTTGTGGACTTTTCAGTCGCCCAATTAGGGTTATCATATTGCTTCTCTGATGATCACCAGCCCTGGTTTGCTCACATACACTAGAATGTTAGAGCCAGAAAGTATCTTCCAGGGGTTATGGAATCTACCATGATTCAAAGAGCCCTGAATTATAGGGCCAGCTCCGGCATGGACTCTTACATTACTCTGCTACAGACTCATCTACTGCTGCAGGCCTCAGTCCCCATTTTATAAAATGGTACACAGTTACATTCTGTAAGAACCCTCCCATCTCAGAATCTGGGTTCTGCCTACTTTTTCCATGTTCCATTTTCAACGATTTCTTCAGAAAGTGGCTAGTGAAATTGTTAATAGGGTTTGAATAGGTTTTCTTTCTTTCTCCACCATCTCTTCCTTCTTAGGGAACATGCAGTTCAAGTTGCTTTGCAGAAAGGGGTGGATGAAGAAGAGAAGCTGCTGGTGACCCACTCCCTGGCTGGGCTCAGCATCACCTTTTTTCTTATTCCCACAGAACATTCTACCCCAGCCAAGGTGGTGAGAGCAGCAATTCCTAAACAGCGCAAAGGCAGTAAGGTAAGGAATAGGAGTGGGTAACTTGAGGGGACTTCCTGGAGGTGGTTCCTCTTTCCATGTGTGCCTCTGGGCTCCCAGATCTGATCCTCTGAATAGCAGAGGTGCCCCTTCTGGGCCTCCAGTGTGGAATGTTCTTGTGGATAGACTGATTTGGCCTCTGATCTCTCATTAGAGCTGGATTTTGGGTAAGGAGCTGAATGGCAGAGTCAGTGTCGTTCCCGGGACCCTCACAGAATTTGCCTTGCAGGTTGGTGACTTTGGAGATGCAATCAACTGGCCCACACCTGGAGAGATAGCTCACAAGAGTGTGCAGGTGAGTCTGTGAATAGGGATGGGCAGATTTGAACTGTACCTACAAACACACATTTGGGGCCCTCTCAAGCTTGCAGAGCCTCTCAGGTCTTACCTTTTCTCAGCTTTTTAAGAGGAGTGTTTGGAACAATATGGGCAGCATTAAAATAGCTAAGAAGTGTCATAATTTGGCCCTTGTTGTGTGTCAGGGACTGCTTCTATTTATCATCTCATTTAACCCTCACAGCAACTCTGAAATAGGTCCTTTTGCAATTCCCATTTTACAGATGAGGCCATGAGGCTTAAAGAGCCGTTGATTATACAGAGAATAGATGGTCAAGTGGGGATTGGCAGTCAGGTGTGTGTTGTATTATTCCAAAGCCTTGTTCTCCATCACTGCACTTGGATGGCCTCTGGGCAAAACAGGAGAATGGTCATTAGGCCAGGTATTCACCTCCAGGGCATATATCTTGGGAAAGCTTATTCCTTCCTTGCCTAAGAGGATCAGGAAAACTTTCCTGAGTCCCAACAGAAGATAGGTCCCTTGCTGGCTATGGCCACCTTCAGTTCACAGGTAGGTTTGGTTTGGACAGGCCGGGAGCCAGCATCTCTTCCATTCCACAGACTCTACCCAGATGGCATGGTTCTCTTGAAGGGAGTAAACGTTTGGCCCCTCTGGACCTCAGCCCCTTTGTCCTGAGGGTTGTCTCTACACTTAGATAGAGAAACTGAAATAGACAAGATCTCTTCTCCCAGTTCTTGGTCTGTTTGACAAGGTTTCCAATAAAAACATCTCAGAAAATGGGACCTTAGAATGTGTCTGGTCCAACCTGCCATTGTGTGCTATAGCTCCTGCCCTGTCCTTTTAGTGAAAGAGTACTTGCTCCCTCCCATTATAAGAGGCTCAACCTTCTCTTACTTTACTTCTTGCTCCAGCCACAGTCCCACAAGTCTCAGCCTGCCCGTAAGCTGCCACCCAAGAAGGACATGAAGGAACAGGAGAAAGGAGAGGGGAGCGATAGTAAGGAGAGCCCGAAAACCAAGTCAGACGAATCAGGGGAAGAGAAGAATGGGGATGACGACTGCCAGCGAGGGGGGCAGAAGAAGAAAGGTGAGTGATTTGGAGCAGACTTGGGAGAAGGTGGCAGGGCAGAACTGTGAAGTGTTAGAACTCCGGGGGCTGGTGGAGGAATTTCAGGCACCCCTGAGAAGCCAGTGGGAGGCTGATGGGTGTAGAAATCGGCCAGCCGTCTGCACTTCAGTCATCTATCCATCCATTCCTTCATTTAACAAGCATTTGGTAAGCCCTGTTCTCAGCAGTAGGGCTATAGCAATGAACAAAACAGATAAGGTCCTTGCTTCAGAGTATTCTTTGCTGTTGTTTTCATGTATTGGTGTTCTATGTTAGGTTTTGTTTAAAGACAGGAGTTCCCAAAAACCTGCAGAAATGGTTAGGATATGGGTTCACCTATTCTAACAGGGATCCAAAGTAACAGTGGTTTAAACACGATAGAAGCTTGCTTCTCTCACCGAACCACTTGTAAGTGGAACTCTTATCTTGTTGTGGTACCATGAATTTTTATCATCTAAGATGGCTTCCTTCTCATTCTAGGCAGCAAGAAGGAGGAAAGGGGAGGGTAGCTTCTTCGCTTTTAGGGACATAACCTGGAATTGGTTCATTCTACTTAGCTCTCATGGACAGAACTTTGACACGTGTCTACGGGGAGACTAGAAAGTATGTCTTTATTCTGGGCAACTGTGTGCCTAGCTCTGGAAGGGGTTCTATGACTATAGAGAAATTGATATTGGGAGTCAACCTCAAGTCTGTATCACACTGAGGTTCACCAGCCTCATTATTTTAGAGGTTTTAAAAAGTTCCATTATTTTAGAGATTTTTAAAAGTTGGGAAGAAATTTACCCAAGATCACCGAATTGTGATTTGGGCCCAACACGCAGGGTAGGAGGAAGAAGAGGTGTGGGTAAGGGTAGCCATTAGGGGCCTCTCCTCAAGCCTTTCTCACATGGCCATGCTGTTCCCCAGGGAACAAACACAAGTGGGTTCCATTGCAAATAGACATGAAGCCTGAAGCATCCAGGGATAAACTGATCCCACGTCCTGCTCGCCCCCCAGAGCCTCGACACATACCTGCCAACCGCGTGGAGATCAAAGGTATGCATCACCCACTATGGAGGGCCTGAACATGGGGTCACTCAGGCCTGATCCAGCAACCCCTTTTCCCATAGGGTCTGAGCCTGCCACCTATGTGCCCGTGCCTGTGTCCTCCCCCACCCCAGCCTGGCAACCAGAGACCAAACCGGAGCCTGCCTGGCACGACCAGGATGAGACATCGAGTGTGAAGAGTGATGGGGCTGGTGGGGCGCGGGCTTCCTTCCGTGGCCGTGGACGGGGGCGTGGTCGCGGCCGGGGACGCGGCCGGGGTGGCACTCGAAGTACGTGAGGCCCTTTTGGGCTCCGGGTTGTCCAAGGGGGGTGCGGCAGGGCTGGCAGGCAGGCATCTCCTCTCCCTTATGGCACTTGTTTTCTCTATAGCCCATTTTGACTACCAGTTCGGGTACCGAAAGTTTGATGCTACAGAGGGCCCTCGCACCCCCAAGTACATGAATAACATCACATACTACTTTGACAATGTCAGCAGCACCGAGCTTTACAGTGTGGACCAGGAGTTGCTCAAAGACTACATTAAGCGTCAGATGTAAGTAGGCAGGGAGACTTCTTCCTGGAGAGATGGATGGGGAGTTGGGTTCTGGTGCTAGCAGCAGTTGTCCTTGGCTGGAGCTGAGAAAGATAACTTTTTCTCTCTTCCTTGAAGCTAATTATTCATAAAGTTATTGTGGGTTCATTACAGAAGTGATACTGTATTTACCTTACTTAAGAAAATTAGAAGTTACTGATAACAAAAAGGAGGGTAAATGCCTAAAATCTACCAAATCTACCACCCAGAGGTGCTAACATTGGACATAGAAAGAAAGTTTAAAAGTCAAAGGGAATAATTTGACCCAAAGAAGGGGGCCTTGAAATGATAACATAATTTCTTTTCAGCCTTTAAGGCTTTTGGTACAATGGGGTCAGATAGGTCAGAGGCCATGTGAGGTAGCTGGAGGTCACCAGAGTATACAGCAGAGCAAGGAAGGCATATTCGTAAATGGCACAGGAATCCCACAGTGATACTTCTTCTCCTCACCACTTAGTGAATACTACTTCAGTGTGGACAATTTAGAACGAGACTTCTTCCTGCGACGAAAAATGGATGCTGATGGTTTCCTTCCCATCACCCTTATTGCTTCCTTCCACCGAGTACAGGCCCTCACAACCGACATTTCACTTATCTTTGCGGTATGTTTCCCTCCCCAGGGCTGGGGCAAAGGGGAAAGAAAGTCCTTATTTATGGGGCTGGAGTCTGGTTCAAGGCAGAAAATCCTGGAAGAGTCCCTATCTGATTATTTCTGCTAAAGTGTTGTGAGGCTTGGCCAACCGCCCTATTTTTCTCTTCTTTTTATTAGGGAAAATTTCAGACATTTACAGAAGTGGGTGGAATGGTATAATGAACCCATCCATCATCTAGTCTCAATATTTGTCATCTCATGGGCAATCTTGTTTCATCTATATATCCATCTGCTTTCCCTCCCATATTACTTTGAAGAAAATCTCAGATAACCTAACATTTCATCCACAAATGTTTCAGTTCATCTTTAAGATTGACTTACTTAAAAATGTAACCACAATATCATTATCACTCCAAAAAATATTAACAATTCCTTTATGTCATTAAATATCCAATCTTTTTTCAAATTTATCCAAATTACCTCAAAGATTTTTTTTTTTTTTGTAGTTTATCAGAATCAGGATCCAAATAAGGCTCACATATTTATTCTTATTAAATTCCTCCTCTCTTTCTTGCTCCTAATAATTTATTATTTGAATAAACTGGTAATACTCTATTTCTACCTGTCTGTCTTCATTTGTTAGCTGTAATACCCCTTTAAAGAGATATTTAAAGAGGTAATCTCCTATTTTATTACCAAGAGGTATAGAGGTATAGTTTGTACAGAATGGGCAGGATAAATGGTTGATTTTTAGCTTTGTAACCAGTATTCAGAATTATGAGTTAAATTTCAAAGGTGACCAATGAGGATTTTGGTTTATTTCTTGTTTTAGTAGCATTATGAACTTATGGATTCAAACATATTTTATGTATTTCAACCCATTACAGTTGGTATTAAGTCAAATTATCCCATCTTTGACCAGTGGGACCCCAGTTCCTTTTATACATTTCCTGCCCCAGATCAGATTTGGGATTGGCCTTTTTTTCTTTCTCTTTTTTTTTTTTCAGAAATGGTATTTTACAGTATTTAGATACCATAGTGTCAGTTATTAGGGATGCTTATTGTTACTTGGCTCAGTTTTTTGTTTGTTTGTTTTTGTTTTTTAGATAAAATACATACTATTCTCAATTAAAATTCATGACTTTACTTAACCCCAAGGATCTTTTATTTGTACCTATTCCTTTCTCACATGCCAAAAATCCTAATTCCTAAAGACATCAATGTATTAGTCATTTGTTTTATTCCACAGTATATACACTGGAAACAGTTTTCTCAAATTTTATTTATATATACAGTCAAATGACTTTTTCAAGTCATTTGTAATAATCTCTTGAGTGGTTATGCTTTTAACTCAATTTTTAGTTAGGTTCATTAGTTTCATCTTGCTCTCAAATTTTAGCGATTGCTTTCCCCTCCTACTGTTCTAATTTATTTTACATCTATGTAAAATATTTATATGATTCCAAAGTCAGCATGGTATATTCAGAGAAGTCTAGCATAATTCTGTCATTTCTACCCTGTTCTTTTCTCCTTCTATAGGTAACTATTTTTTTTTTTCCTTCCCCGTCATAAGGGGTATTTTTTTTTAAATGTATTTTTATTGCAGAAGTTGTGAACTTACAAAACAATCATGCACACATTTAGAATTCCCATACAATACCTCTTCAACACACCACACCTTTGTGGAACATTTGTTACAGATTATGAGATAACATTATTAGCCTCTTACCACTAACTATGGTCCATAGCATACATTCGGCATATTTTTTCCATACCCTCCTATCGTTAACACTGTACATATTTGGCCTTGATGCAAGAATATTACAGTATTGCTGTTAACTATAGTCCATAGGTTACATTAATTGTAGTTTTCCCATGCTTCTCCACAGTCCCACCACACTGCAAATAGTGATGTACATCCGTTCTAGTTCACAGAAGGACACTCTTGCATCTGTACCATCAAAACCAGTCTACTATAGATGGACGTTATGGTTGTTTCCAGTCTTTTACTAATACATGAACTGCATTAGTGCTGTAATGAATAGTGTTGTGTATAAATCTTTTCCTATTCTTACCAGTATATCTTTGGTATAGATTTCTAGAAATGGGATGCCTGGGTTCAAGGGTCCAAAGGTTAATGGGATGCCTGGCTTCAAGAAATGAAATTTTGCTAGATAATGGCTAAATTCCTTTCTTAGGGAATGTACCTTTTGTGTTTTTACCGTCAATATGAGTGCCCCTCTCCCCACAAACTCACCAACAGAATATTTTTGCAAAATGTTGAAATATTTTCCGCTTTTGTATAAAAGATTTTTTAGAATTTTTAAAAATAAAAGTTAGAAATGCATAGGTTGAAAAAAATTAAAACTGTATAGGAAGGTATTTTTTTTTTCAAAACTTTCCACTCCCCTTCCTATTTCCCAGAGATAAGTATAGCAGTTAATCTGTGTAGAGAAATTGTATGTGTATTTATATGTATTTACTTTCAAATATTCACACAAAAGGATCTTAAACACACTGAGCTATACCTGATTTTTTTTTACTTCGTATTGTTTTGTGTACCTTTCCATCTCAGCATATGTAAAGTTTTTTTTTTTTTTCAGTGGCTAAGTAGTGTTCCATTGAATGGCTATGTCATACTATATTTAAATTGCCTATGTGGTGGCAATTTAGGGAGTTTCCAGTTGTTGTTTTTTTTCCCTGTTACCAACAATGATGCTGTGAGTAGCCCTTTGTCCACATGTTATACTAATGTTACTCAAGTATTTCTCTAGGGCACATTACTAGAAGTACAATTGCTGGGTTATAGGGTAGGGTAGGGTAGGTATGTGCTCATGTTGGTACCCTCCTACAAGTATGAACATCTCCCCTGTCCATCAGGCGTGGAAGATGGCACCCGATTTCTTATACCCTTGCCGGCACTAGACTCATACCTGGACTTGTGGAGTGCCCAGTCGTCCCTGTTGCCAAGATTGCAGTTTTCCCCAGTCCTCCTTCACTCTCTCATTTTCCTCTCTCCCCTGCAGGCCCTAAAGGACAGCAAGGTGGTGGAGATCGTTGATGAGAAAGTTCGCAGGAGGGAGGAGCCTGAGAAGTGGCCTCTTCCTGGTCCCCCAATAGTGGATTATTCCCAGACTGATTTCTCCCAGCTTCTCAACTGCCCTGAGTTTGTGCCCCGCCAACACTACCAGAAGGAGACAGGTGGGTACCTACTGGCACATGGCTGTCTCACTGTTGCCCTTATCTTCTAGCCAGCAATCCTCTTAAGGGCTGGCATCAGGAGGAGGGCTGAAGGGATGAGAACCTCACCTTTCCACCCTTCAGAGTCGGCGCCTGGCTCTCCCCGTGCAGTCACCCCAGTGCCAACCAAAACGGAGGAGGTTAGCAACCTAAAGACACTGCCCAAAGGCCTGTCTGCAAGCCTGCCTGACCTGGATTCCGAGAACTGGATTGAAGTGAAGAAGAGGCCTCGACCCTCCCCAGCACGGCCCAAGGTGGGTGTGGTCTGCCTCTCATCCTGGGTTCTAGGATCCTTGAATAGAGCCCTTGGAGGAGATCCCATATAGTCACAGAGCTCTGGCCTCTGAGGGGCTAGTGGGCAAGCCAGGAGGTTCACATCCCAGTTTGAGATAAGGTTTCCAATGACTGCAGGAAAGTTGGTGTGGACTATCTTCCATTTCCTATAGAACCACCCCTCAGGCTGCCCTAGCCATGTGAGTTCTTGAGTGCCATTTTTCACAGGAAAAGATCATGCTGCCTCCAGCAGCGTCCCAGGTTTCCTGACACTTGGCAAATCTTTTGCCCCACCTGAATCCCTGAGGCTTGCATTTTTAAGTGCCTTTCCCTTGAGTTTATCTTCACTTTCTCCTGTAAAAAGCCCCTCAGGCCCTGGCCCTCAGGAGAGAGAAGGGAGAGACAACAGATGGATGACCTGGATGTGGATGTAGAACCTGGACTGGAACACAGGTCTTCTGCCACTGATTTGCTGGTGACCTTGTTTATGATCTTAAACCTCAGTTTCCCCATCTTAAAATGAAGGGAAGGAGGGGTTAGACTGTTCTAGAATTATACCTAAACATATAATACAATATACATATAGTGCAGATTCAGTCCACTCTTAGAGATTTGTTTTATTCCCCCCTTCCCCCCACTTGCTGTCTGTGTCCCTTCGCTGGGTGTTCTTCTATGTGTCTCTTACCTTCTCTTATTTTTCTATTTTTCTCCTCCAGGCTTCACTGGGATTCGATCCTAGGGACCTCTGATGTGGGAGAGAGGCACCCTGTCACTTGCGCCACCTCAGTTCCTGGTTTCTGGCGTGTCTTGCCTTGACTCTCCCCTGCGTCTCTCTCTTGTTGCGTTGTCATTTTGCTGTGTGGCTCCCCACGCACCCACGTGGGCCTGGCTCGCCTTTTTACCAGAGGTCCCGGGGATCGAACCCGGGTCCTCCCATATGGTAGATGGATGCCCAATCACTTGAGCCACATCTGCTTTCCTTGTTTCATTCTTAAAGTAAATTACTGCCTCCTTTCCAAGTACAGATTTATTCTCCATCCATCCCCCACTTCTACTCCATCCCTATTAAGCTTGGAGGAGGTCTCTGGTGTGGCCTCAAAGATGACATAAGACTTTGGGTCTCTGGAATTCTAAACTCTTTTTTCCATTGTACCACTGTGGCTGCCTGTCTCATCTCCTTCCTCTTTCCTGCATGTTCATACCCAAACTTCCCCATCTGCTCTGGCTGCAGCCCTTCTAAAATGTGCTGGAGATTAGGCCAGGGTTACGTGAAGAAAGGTAGTGAATGGTCAGGGTCCAGGCCTGCAGATTGAGAAGGTTTTAGACTGCCAGGTGCCAGGCTTAGCCCTCATTCCAGAATTTGAGCCTCTATCCCCACTCCCATCTGGCCTCTCTTGAATGTTGAAGAAGATAAAGTTGGAGTTTATTACACAGTGGGGAATTTCCTTTTGGATATATATACTATGAGATAGAAAAAAATGCTTCTTCCCCAAGATATTCAGTCTATCAACACTGAAATATTTTCTTTTTGCTGAAGACACCCTCTTCTTTCTCATCTTTGGAACTTTTCACATGCTATTCTTTGTGCTTAGCATGTTCTTTGTCCCTCCCTCACCTGGCTTACTTGTGTTCATTCTTTAGATTGCAGTTTAGTAGACACTTCTTCCAGGAAGCTCTCCCTAACCATTACCCCCCACCTTCAGTTGATTAAGCTCCCCTACCTATGTGTTCCTACAACTCCTATTTATAGTCTTTACCATACCACATTGCAGTTGGCATGTTGGCTTATTGGTTGACTTTCGCAATAATCTGTGAGCTCCCTAAGTTCAGGGACATTGTCTTGTTCATCATTCTGTTTGTAGGTTCTTCATACAGTGCCTGGTAATAGTTGGTACTTGCTCATTCATCAATTAGTTGAACAGCTGCTATCCCTAGATCCCAGTCGGTACTGAGGATATAATGGAGAGCAAGGCATTTGTGGTCCTTGCCTCATGAGCTTCCAGTTTATTAGGAGATGTTGGATAGATGGATAAATGGATGAATCAACCTGTTCAGCTTCTGCCATGTGCCCAGTCCCACGTTAAGTGCTATGTAGTGTGTAAGGTAAATAAGGCATAGTCTCTACCTATAAGGAACTTGTTTTCTTAATTGCTTGTGAATGACTGTGATGTGAGCTGTGAGTAGTGGAGCCTGAACTTCTGTGGAACATCTTTTCCTCATGAGGCTGACTTCAAGGAGGATACCTATGACTTGCAGGTATTACCAGGGCCACAGTTCTGACAGTCTGTTGAGGAGCTGGAACCTCCCTCTTGTAGGAGAGCTACAGAGCCTGTCCAAAGACCCCCTGGTAATTCCCTCTCCCCTTGGTCTGTCCCTGTTTTAGAAGTCAGAGGAGCCTAGATTTCTCCACCCCACCTCTCTGCCTCAGCAGCTGCCCTCCCAGCAGCTGATGTCCAAGGATCAGGATGAGCAAGAGGAACTGGATTTCCTGTTTGATGAGGAAATGGAGCAGATGGATGGGCGGAAGAACACCTTCACCGCCTGGTCTGACGAGGACTCTGACTATGAGATTGACGACCGAGATGTCAATAAGATCCTCATTGTTACCCAGACACCACCTTATATGCGCCGGCACCCAGGGGGGGACCGCACAGGCAACCATACCTCACGTGCCAAGATGAGCGCTGAGCTGGCCAAGGTCATTAATGACGGACTCTTCTACTATGAGCAGGATCTGTGGACTGAGAAGTTTGAACCTGAGTATTCCCAGATCAAGGTGAGGCTGGGACATAGTAGTGAGTGCGGTCCTGGGATGCCTGTAGTATACAGAGACAAGGAAGGCTGATAAGTTGTATGACCTTTGGCAGCCCCTTCCAATCCAGAGCCAAGGTATCTTCATGTAGGAAAAGGGGATGGTAGTAGACACTTTGCCATTAAGAGAGAGATGTGTGAAGACTTTGCAAACTGCTGGAAATTATTATGTATGTGTGAGAAGTGATTATTTTCCCACCTAAGCATCCATACTTGAGGTTCTAGCAGTCAGCTAGACACTTTCATAGGAAATAGAAAAAAAATTAAATTGTCATTTCTGTCTTTAAATATTTAGGCATATATAAAAATTTAAAAGCCTTTAAGGAGCTAGGCCATTACAAAAACTACTGCTGCTTGGAAACAGTCAAGATATCTCTCTCTGTTATGGGATTTTACAGCGTGGAGTTGTTTGGTGGTGGGTGGTGCTTGGTCCTTTAGTGCGCCTGTGTAGTAAATCAGTGTATTTGGTGGAGATGAAGAAAGAATTGCACAGTTACTATGTGAGAAGACAGTGACAGGAAGAGATTTGGGAGGTACTGTGGGAGAGTCTACAGTGAGTTCTTGGGGAGCTGGTATCAAACTGACCTCAGTCTTACTGCAGAGAGGACAGGGCAAGTACTGACCTCTTCTGGATTAGCTCATTTGTGCCAAGGTGGCTGGGGTTAAAGAATGGTAATGGAGCAACTGACAGCCCTGGGACCGGGATTCCACGTATGTGGATGTGGGAGCTCCCCCTCTGACTTCCTGCAAGTCTTGATTCTGGAACAGGCAGGGGCAGTCTTCTTACTGACATCTTCCCACATCCTTCTCATATCTTCTGCAGCAAGAAGTTGAGAACTTCAAGAAAGTCAATATGATCAGCCGGGAGCAGTTTGACACTTTGACCCCTGAGCCCCCTGTGGATCCCAACCAGGAAGTTCCTCCTGGGCCACCCCGGTTCCAGCAAGGTGAGGGGTAGACACCAGGACCCTGGCTTGGGTGGAAAAACCTGGAGCCCGCCAACTAGGGGTTTTTCAGGGATGGATGGTTACAGGCTTGTCCCTTGCTTGCCTCTGTAGTTCCCACTGATGCCCTGGCCAACAAGTTATTTGGTGCTCCAGAGCCCTCCACCATTGCCCGCTCTCTACCAACCACTGTCCCAGAGTCGCCAAACTACCGCAATGCCAGGACCCCCCGGACTCCCCGGACACCACAGCTTAAAGATTCCAGCCAGACATCACGGTTTTACCCAGTGGTGAAGGAAGGGCGGACAATAGATGCCAAGGTGAGGAGCTCCTACTGGATTTCTAAGAGTCAGGCCCACTTCAATGCATTCTGGTGCTTTGCTTTTCTCTCTTACCTTGTCTGAACCAAGAAAGTACCAACTTTACCACCTGCTCTATGTTCTTAGGTTTCTGACTTCACCTGGGATTCAGTGACCACAGCTGCAAAATAGGTTGTGTGTAAGCATGGTCACCAATACAGCTATGATGAGGCCAGAGTATTCACCAGGGGGAGACCTTGAGCAAATCACTCCCAAAGCCTCGACTTCCTCACCTGTGAAATAGGCATATCAGTTCCTAGCTCACAGCTGTGAAAATTGGTTGAGAGACTAGATAACAAAATGCTTTGTGAATTGTGGATACCATGTACATCTGACAGGATCTTGGTCCTAGAAGGGCTTGGTGCTCTTAGAATTGTAGGAGTTGTGAATAGTAACAAATTCTGGATTGACCTTTGCAGATGCCTCGGAAAAGGAAGACAAGACACAGCTCAAATCCGCCTTTGGAGAGTCATGTGGGCTGGGTGATGGATTCTCGTGAGCACAGGCCCCGGACTGCTTCCATCAGGTGCCATGGTTACTCAGGGAGGAGAGATCATGCTGAGCTGTGGGTGGGTGGGAGAGCCATGAAATCGATTGGACCACAAAGGAGGAGCCTCTTTGGTCTGTGAATTAAGAACAGAAAGGGACCCTCATCTAAATTTTAAAAATCAGGAGTTGTGTGGAAAGCTTAGTCCAGGGCCTAATAAAGGGAAGGCTTCTTTCTAAAGAAATGATGTTGCAGCCAGATGGTACTAGATTTTACTTCACTTGGAAAGGGAGTATCTGTGAATTGATTTCCAAACATGGATATCTGCTGCCTGCCTTAGGATAGCCTCATAGTTTAACAAAAAGAACAAAGCACAGGTTTCTAGGCCCTACCCCATCTCCACCGACTCATTCTTGAAGGTAGAGTCCAAATTCTTTTTTTATTTTTCGGTAACATGGCCCTGGTGTTCCCTGTTTCCAAACAAGGTTCAGGAGCCACTGACCTGTGCATTTTACTCCCTGCAGAAATGGTATAGACTGAAAATAGGCCTGGTTCTGAGAAAAATATAAATGAGTTGACCCATAATGGCTTATTAAGGAGAGTTAAATGTTGACTCAGGATAAATGGTTAAAAGCGCTCAGGTTTTGGCATTGGAGAGGTTTCTGTGGTTAAATACATCTGTGATCCTGGACAGTTCTCCAATTCCTGTGAACCTCATGACCTTTGTAAAAACCCTTTCTAAGGTTGATGCAGAGAGCAGATCAGATCCATGAATAAGTTAAGGGTTAGACACAATACCTGGGCCTCTTTGTTTGGTGCCCTGTATGAGAGGCTGGATCTTGGCTGATGGAAGAGACTAGTGGGGTCTTTCCTAACTTTATGACCAGCTGTTTTGGGGAACCCTGTCACACTCTCATCTCTCATGATCTCTGCAGCTCCAGCCCCTCAGAAGGGACACCTACTGTTGGCAGCTATGGCTGTACCCCTCAGTCACTGCCCAAGTTCCAGCATCCTTCTCACGAGCTGCTCAAGGAAAATGGCTTCACACAACACGTCTACCACAAGTATCGTAGGCGCTGCCTTAATGGTAAGAAGTGCAGGGGGAGAGGGACTGACTCTCAGGAGCTATTACTACTTCACCCAGAGTGTAAGGACTGGTGGGCAGGTGATTCTTTTCTCTAATATCATAGCAAGAAGGATTAGACTTGGAAGACAAGAATAGTCAGACTCAGGCCAGGTAATTTTAGAAGGAGAGGATAAAGGAATTTGACATTCGAAATATTCCTATTCCTTGATCTTCCACTGTTGATAGAAGAAATATCAATTGAGTGTTTATGTGTCTCTGGCAAGACTGCCAACTCAGCCATTTGTCTGTTATGGTCCACTGTCCATTGTACAAGGGTATGCATGAGGTATGTATTCTCTAGAATGCGGTTGGTAAACTGTGGCCTTTGGGCCAAATCTGGTGAATGGTCTGTTTTTATATGGCCTTGAGCTAAGAACAGTTTTCATGTTTTTAAGGAATTTCCTAAAGAAGAATATATGACAGAGACCATAGGTAGCCCAAAAGGTCTGTTTGTTTACCCCTGCCCTTGAAGATTGTGTCAGGAAAGAGCTTCATTAGATGTTCTGCTGTGTTTCCTTATATCACAAAATGAGAAGTTTTTTAACTGTAGGTATTCTCCCTTTTGCCTTGGCCGTTAAGATACTCAAAGCCAATCTTAAAACTCAGTGTACATTATTAACTCATCCCACCCTGTCATTCAGCAAAACATGGTTGAAAAAGATCTATGTTGACGGGGGCGGGGGGGGGCGGGGAAATGCCCATAAACCTGAATAAATTACTAAACAAATGCAAAAAACATGGTTGATAAGTTCTTGGTTCATGGACCTTACTTCCTTCTTTATTTGTGTGCATGTATACAGTTGAAAAATTAATACAAAACCCACATAGAGAATGCCAACATCCCCCTCCCCATATCCAGATCCACCAGTTTTAACGTTTATCATTCTGTCAGTCAGTCCATTTCTATCTATCCATCCATCCATCTATTTTCTTAACATCTCTGTAAATTGTATACATCATATTCCTTGAACACATAATACTTCACATATATTTCCTAAGAACAAGGATATGCACTTGACCACATTAAACAGTTATCAAGTTTAAGAAACTTAACGTTAATGTAAAACTTAGTCTAGCTTTGCGCAGTGGCAGTATCGTAGCCAATGAGGTTTATCTGAGGCACGATTATTGGTAATTGAAAAAAGAAAAAAAAAAAGTCTATATTCCAATTTTTTCATACATCCTGATAATGTCCTTTTGAGCCTTTTCTCCTCCATTATTAGATCTAGTCCAGGATCACATATTGCATTTAATTGTCATTGCATCTTTAGTTGCTTTTTTTGGTGTGTGTGTGGGTGTGAGAACATATAAACAACATAAACTCCCATCAAAACTCCTTACAAGTATACCATTCAGTGGGATTAATCATGTTCACAATGTTTTGTTAACTTCATCACCATCCATTTCCAAACTTTCCCATTGTTCCAAACATAAACCTAGCACCCATTATGTATTAACTCCCCATTCCCCTTCTCCCCTGCCCTTCGTAACTTATACTCTGCTTTCTGTCTCTATGAATTTGCATATTCTAGCTATTTCATATAAATAGAATCCTATTAGTCCCTCTGTGTCTGACCTATTTCATACATCATGAGGTCTTCAGGGTTCATCCATGTGGTGGCCTGTATAAGGATTTCATTCCTTTAAAGGCCGAATAATATTTCATTGTATGTATATGTATGTTTTTATTTTTTTTTATTTTTTTATTTTTTTTTAAAGATTTTATTTATTTATTCATTCATCCCCCCCCTTGCTGCTTGTGCTCGCTGGGTCAGCCAACCACGCCGTGCGGGCGGGCTTGCCTTCACCAGGAGGCTCCGGGAACCGAACCTGGGGCCTCCCATATGGTAAACGGGAGCCCCACTGATTGAGCCACAGCCGCTTCCCATATGTATGTTTTTAATAACCACTTCATTGAGATGTAATTCACACACCATTTCACCCATTTAAAGTATATAAAATGGTATTTGATATGTTCACAGAGTTGTACAATCACCGCCACAATCAATTTTAGAACATTTTCATCACTCCAGAAGGAAACCATGTACCCATTTGCTTTAGCAGTCACTTCCCATTTCCCCCTAACCCCTCCAAACCCTAAGCAGCTACAGTTTACTTTCTGTCTATGGATTTGCCTATTCTGGACATTTTATATAAATGGGATCATACAATATATAGTCTTTTGTGACTGGCTTCTTTCACTTAGCATAGTGTTTCCAAAGTTCAATCATGTTTTAGCCTGTATCAGTATTGATTTCTTTTTATTGCTGAATAATACTCCATTGTATGGATATACCACATTTTATTTATGTTAGTCTGTGGACATTTGGGTTCTTTTCACTTTTTTGGCTATTGTTAATGCTGCTATGAGCATTTGTGTACTAGTTTTTGTGTAGATATATGTTTTCCTTTCTCTTGGGTATATACTTAGCAGTAGAATTGCTGAATCATATGGTGATTCTGTGTTTATCCTTTTGAGGAACTGCCAGACTGTTTTCCAAAGAGGCTGCATCATTTTACATACACCAACAGTATATGAGGGTCCCAATTTTTCTACAACACCTATTATTTATCTTTTTCAGTATAGCCATCTTACTTGGTATGAAGTAGTATCTCATTGTGGTTTTGATTTTCATTTACTTAATAGCCCATAGTGTGTTGAGTATCTTTTCATATACTTAGTGGCCATTTAATCTATCTTTTTTTAGAGAGATGTCTATTTAAATTTCTGCTCATTTTAAAACTGGATATTTGTCTTTATTATTGAGATGTAAAAGTTCCTTATATATTCTGATACAAGTCCCTTATCAGATCAATGATATGTAGGATATAATTTGTTAGAATGTACAAATTATTTGTTCATACTTTGCCTTGTTCTAATTACACACGAGAGCCATACTGGTCGAGGTAAAGAGCTAGACCAGGAAGACCTGGTTCAGAAGCTGATGCCACATGCTTCTGGTGAAGCTTAGTGCCTAGTTAGCAGGGCCTGATACAAAGTAGTTCTCAATATTGCTGAATGACCAAAGGGTTGGTAATGATCCAAGGGAATTTGGTGGTACAGGGAAGAGATCAAGGCCTTAGGCCCAAGGATCCTTCATCCCTAAATTAAGGACAGCCTGGCCCTGAGACATGTTTTTCCTCTTTCCTCTCGCATCAGAGCGGAAGCGCTTGGGCATTGGCCAGTCTCAGGAGATGAACACACTCTTCCGCTTCTGGTCCTTCTTCCTCCGAGATCATTTTAACAAAAAGATGTATGAGGAGTTCAAGCAGCTGGCTCTGGAGGATGCCAAAGAAGGCTACAGGTGAGCCAGGTTGGCGTAAGGAGCTCTGGCTGATGCTGGTGGGGTGATGAGGGCCCTGGTGGGTCCACTTCCTGAACTATAGTTGGAAATCCCTGGCATGTGTGTATACTTCATATACTTTATTAAAAAATGTAATATTTTTGAATGAGTAATATATTCACGTAGTTCAAAATTCAAAGCGTTTAAAGGATTATATAGTAAAAGGTCTCCTCGTCCCTGTGCCCCTCCCATCTAGTTCCTTTTCCCTCAGGCAACCAATATTATTAGAATCTCGTCCTTTCTAAAAATACTTTGCTATGTAAGCAAATACGCATCTATGTAATCTCTCATCCACTCCCGTCCCTTTTTTTTCTTTATACAGAAGGTTGCCTACATTACATATTCTTTTGCACTTTACTTTGTTTTACTTAACATTATATTTTGGAGATCTTTCTATATTCGTACCTAAATAATTTCTTTGTTCTTTTTTATAGTCTGTATGGTATTACACTGTATGGATGTACAATAATTTATGTATCCAATCTCCTATTAATATATATTTAGGTTGTTTCCAACATTTCTATTAAGAAACTTTAAGACTCTTCTTTTTGCCCTGATTTTCAAAGTAAAATGTGCTCTATCTAAGCAATTTGAACAGTTACAGAAACACTAATAGAAGCATGGGGCGGTGAGGGTGGGGTGAAGGGAGGGATTATCCCTGAGTCCAGAGATAGCCACTGTTAATATTCTGCCATCAAGATTCATAGTCTTTTCTTTATCTATTTTACTGTGTTTAGATCATACTGTGGATCCCCTTTTGTGTCTTACTTTTGTCATTGATAAGCATGAGTGTTTGACCATGTTAAAAATACTTGATTTCTTTCCTGCTGCAGAAGGTGTTATATGCTTCTTACAGAAAGTTAAGAAAATACAAATTAGAAAGAAAATCTACTTCCTGAGATAACCATTGATAATGTAGTTAAGTGCGTGTCCTTCCAGACTGTGTGCATGTGCAAATGTAAAATTTGCATATATGTTTACAAAAATGGAATCATTTCTACATGTAATACTTTGAAACATGTCTTTTCCACTTTGCAGGCATCTTTTAGTACCCATAAGTGTCTATTTCTATTATACGTTTTATTAGCTCATACTATTGCATTGAATATATTTACTGTGATCATTCTTAAGTATTTCTTTATTCTTAGACCTTTAACTTTTGTTTAATAAAACTGCTATGAGCACCTTTATACATCTGTAAAATCTACATCTGCATTTTTAACTATTTCCATACATTTCTAGAAGTAAAATTTCTGAGTCAGAAAGATGAATAACGGAATAATTGGCATAGTCAAATGGCTTTGCAGAGAGCTTGTATTATGAATTCACAAACTGTTATTGTAAAGGGCCAGATAGAAAATATTTAGGCTTTTGGGGCCATAAAGTTCTGTCACAACTACTGCACTCTGCTGTTGTAGACAGCTTATACAGCCATAGAAAATACATAAACAAATGAGTAAGAATGAATGGATGTGGGCAGCAGGCCAGAGCCTCTGATTCCAGTCAAACTCCAAACATTTAATGCTGGACCCACTTTTTTTTTTAAAGATTTTATTTATTTATTCATTTATCCCCCCCTTGCTGCTTGTGCTCGCTGGATCAGCTAACCACGCTGTGCGGGCGGGCTTGCCTTCACCAGGAGGCCCCGGGAACCGAACCCGGGGCCTCCCATATGGCAAACAGGAGCCCCACTGATTGAGCCACAGCCGCTTCCCTTGGAAGGTCTTGATATCCTTTCCAGAACATACCTTTATTTGTTTCTTTTTTGGAGAGGAATAACTCTTTGTATTTAAACTGTTTTGTAGTCCATCTCTTATTTAGGCACATTTTCTGATTTCACAGATGAAGAAACTGTGTTCCTGGGGAGCAGTTGTAGCTCAGTGGTTGAGTGCCTGCTTCTCATGTACGGGGTATGCCAGGTTCAATCCCTGGTACCCCCTGGAAAAAAAAACAAAACTGTGTTCCTGTTTTCACTGACTTTTTTTCTCCAACAGATATGGTTTGGAGTGCCTTTTTCGATACTACAGTTACGGACTGGAAAAGAAGTTCCGGCTAGACATATTCAAGGATTTTCAGGAGGAAACCGTGAAGGACTATGAAGCTGGTGAGAACCAGAGTTGGATCTCTCCGAGCCCTGGTCATCTAAGCCTCTTTCCCTCTCCCCAGTTTGACCTGAGTCTCTATCACATCACTCCCCCCTCCTCTGAACCACTTTTTCCTCATCTTCCTCTTCATCAGCCCAGCTTTTCTCTACCACTCATCCCACTTTCCCTACAGGCCAACTCTATGGGCTGGAGAAGTTCTGGGCCTTCTTAAAATATTCCAAAGCCAAAAATTTGGACATTGACCCCAAGCTGCAGGAATACCTCGGCAAATTCCGACGTCTCGAAGACTTTCGAGTGGATGTGAGTAAATTTCTCTACTTTCTCGCCCTAGTTGTCCTAGAAAAAGAACTGGGCCGGAAATCAGGATACCTGGATTTTGGTCCCAGCTTTGCCCCTAATCCTCCTGTTTTGGCCTTAGTTTCTTTAACTGTAAAATGGAGGATGAGAATGGACAGTAAAAGCTAATTGAAGAGGGTGGTGTGGTTGCAACTCCCTCCCCTTCCCGTGGTAGACATGGCTAATCTTAATGATCTTTTCCTCTTATCTCACTGTCCTCTTGCTGCTGTGTACCAGTTAGCCACTCCTAGTTATCAGGATGGGCACTCAAGATAACATATATTTGTTCTTCCTGTAAGAGATCATATCTTCCTCAGATTTGTGAATTGATATCCAATTCTCCCCCAGCTCTTTGAAGCAGTGCCTCAACAGTGACATCCAGTGGTGGGTCTAGGTTATTGCTATTGAGTGTATCTAGGGAAGTGGTAATTTTTATTTGTTCAGTTGATTCAGCAGATACTGATTGGACATTTCTAGGCTAGAAGCTTGAGAGGCCCCTACAAAGCATTTGTTATATAGTAGGGATATGCCATCATCTTACTCCGTTCAAAACATTTAACAAAAAGGCAAATATAAGAAAATAGAGATAACAGTCCCTGACTTTTATTAGTAAAGTCTGCTATCAATTTAGTGTTTACTATGTGCTAGGCATTTCACATTGACCTCATTTAACCCTTATAATGTGGTTAAGTAGGCAGGGCTTAATATTATGATTGCATAAATGGGTAAACTGAGGCCCTGGCCACCCAGTGAAATAGTGGCAGAGCTGCTCAGGTCTCCCAGTAAAAAGATGAGGGTTTTCTTCCATCCTTGAGCACTTCCAACCTTAAATAACATGCAGAGAAACTTTGTGATAGGTAGACCTATTATAGCAGAGCAGGACAAGCTCAGCTTTGGTGACCTCTTAGTTCAGTGTCCTATTTAGAGCCTTAAGGGGCACCTGGGCCTTCTGAGCTGAGACATCTCAGCATATTGTATACCGTAATCCACGTTTCATGTTCTGAACAGTTGAGCCCTTCTCAGAAGGGGAGCAGAAACATGTATGGTTTAAAGCCTGGGCTTCAGGGGTAGATGAATCTTCTCCACATTTTGTTTTTACTTACCAGCTGTAGAACGTTGGACAGACTACTTTTCCTGTGCTTCAGTTTCCTCATCTGTAAAATGGGGTGATTATGTCTACATCACAGGGTGGTGTGGACCCCATGAGAGAATGTACATAAAATAGCACAATGCTAGGCATGGAAAAGTGCTTAATAACTGTCCTTAGTTTCTAAGGTTAAACCCATTCATTGTCTACATTGAAAGAAAGTAGTCAAGTCTTTAAACAGTCAGCTCTGGCAGAGAAGGGGATGTGGTTAGTGCCCCTTAACTACCTGTGACCCCCCTTTTTGTTGCAGCCCCCCATGGGTGAGGAAGGCAACCATAAGCGGCACCCAGCGGCAGCAGGAGGTGGCGGTGGTGAGGGCAGGAAGCGGTGCCCCTCACAGTCTTCCAGTAGACCTACCACCATGATCAGTCAACCCCCCACGCCACCCACTGGCCAGCCCATCCGGGAAGATGCCAAATGGACAAGCCAGCACTCGGACACACAGACTTTGGGAAAGTGAAAGGCCCTTTAGCCCTGGGGTTTGGGGTTGGGGAAGGGGGTAGGTTGGGTGAGAGGCCATGGGGGTGCTCAGTCCCAGGAGAGGGGACAGAAAAGGGATAGGCCTGGAGCTGTTAGGATAGGCCCTTGTGCTGAGTAGCAACATATACACCATTTGGGCTATCAGAGGTACCCCTGGGCAGGAGCCTCCACATTCCCCCTTCCCCCTCCTCTCTCTCTGACTTCATATCCTAGCTTCTTCTAAAGGGCGGTGGGGTGGGGGGAGAGGGGGGAGATTTTTTTTTTATATATATATATATATATATCAAGTTTTAAATTATTGATAGTTCGTCTGGATTACCAAAATCACTCTGCAGCCCTGCCTGCGGCTGGTATGCCGCAACCCTGGTTCCCTACCTACAGCCTCTTCCTGCTCCCCCTCAAGCCAACTATGCAGCCCAAAAGAAGACACTGCGGGCTCCATTGCCCAGCACTGTCCCATGGAAGGCTCTGGCAGCGCCACTGGGCCCCAGGAACACACCAACCCCTTGGTCATCTGGGGCTTGCCATCACCGTGTTCTCTCCCTGCTGTCCCCACCACACCCTTCTGCCATCTTCTGGGAGAAGGAAACCAAAGGATCTAAAAGGGGGGGTTGGGTGAAGGTTTCACTTCTTCCCACTCCTCTTTTCCCACATCCCTTACTCCCCAGCCCAGAGAGACGCTGCTCATACCAGAAAGGACTATTCAAAGTTGATTTATTTTATTTTTCTCTGACCTTTCCATCCTTGGAAAATGAGAGAGGGGAAAAAAAAGACAAAATCGACCATAAAAGACCAAAAAAAAACTATTAAAAAAAAAAAAAAAATCAGAAACCCCCACCTAATTACATGGAAAGTAATGTCTTTTCCCTACCCTTGGGTTTTTTCTTTTTCTTTTCTTTTTTTTTTTTTCTTTTTTTCTTTTTTTTGTTGTTGTTCTTGTTGTTGTTGTTGTTGTTGTTCTTGGAAATAATATTTTTTTAAAAGTTGCCTTATTGTGGAGCGGGAATCTGAAATACCCAAATGCCTGTTTTCCTCGATCGAGTCAACCTGAAGAGCTCCCACCTTCTCTGGATGTGCCTGGGCTTGGATTGGCTAGAATCTTTCTTTGGACTGAGTTGCATGTACAATGCCTCCTAGCTGGAGGCAAGAGAGTTGGGGGTGGCTCCTGTCAGAGCCACACCCACAATATCCCTGCTGTTGCATCATTTGAAGCTGATGTCCTGTGTCTGTACACTGCTGCCACTGTTGTGTCCTCGCTATGCTTGCTGTTGTCTCACGCCAGGTACCATCCTGTCGTGACACCTTTCATTCTACCCTTGGAACTCCAAGGCCAATTTTGCTTCAAACTGTTGGAGAATAGAGCTGGCCTGGATGTGGAACACACTTGTCCTCAGCGTGAACATCTTCCCCATTCCAGAGGGGAAAGCTGAACACCTGGCAGCTGAGGCTTGGAAATATTTCTTATGTTGGCCTGAAAGATCCAAGACCTTGAGGAGGCTTTCTCTCTCAAAAAAGGTGGAGAAAAGTGCCACTTCTCCCTAGGGTCTGGTGGGGTCTCCCCATCTTGCATCCCTCCCTCTGCAAGCCATCTCTGCCAACCCTCCAGTTGACCCCACCTGGGAATGAGGGATGAAGAGGAGTTGGGGGCTGGGGGGAATCCTGCCAGTGGTTGAAGCCCTGTGGCAGGAAGGTATATGTGGACATAGAGTATACCTGACTTATCTTCTCCAGCCACTGACTGCTTGGGTTGGGCTGTGAATGACAACGGAGTGGCTAGAGTCTACTGTCTCAGAACCTAGGGAGGGTGAAAAAGGACTGACCCTCACAGACTTTGGGATGTGTGTTGGGTACGAACATGATTGTGTTCACCCTCAGTGAGAACTGGGAAATGGGAAGAAGTCGGTGGTTTTGTTGCTCGATTGCTAGAAATTCATTGGCTTTCTTTCTTGACTGGTTCCTCTGTTGGGGCCAAAGGTTGGGAGTAGGAGACAGTGCCCCAAGCTGGCAGGGGCTTGCCTTCTGTTTTGGGCACCTTACTGCTTTTAGCCTGCACCCTCCCCCTATCTTTGCCCTTCCAGTGGTTAGTATGTGAGAAGCCTGTCTCAGTTCCTCTGACCCAGTCCTCTCTAAAGCCAAGGATGTTAGGTGAGTGTCTGGTCTCTGCTAGGACAGTGGGATCTGAGGCCTTTACCTACCCAGTTTGGTGCCTGCCCCACATTGTAGCAGACACTGGACTCCTGGAATCCCTCCTCCTCTTTGTTCCTCCTATTTCTCCTTTGGATCACTCAGCCCTGTACTGTATCCAGCACCACAGAAACCTCAGTTCTTGTCCTCTGCTGGGTTTGGGGGCACAGAGAAACCATGGGGGTGTGAGGAAAGGCTACTGTTACCAGAGTTAATCCCCAGGCCAAGGGGATACAATCCTCTCCCTGATCCTCCTTACAGATACCCCAGAAAGAGGAAGCCCCTTTGGGATGACAGGGTGAGGACTCATCTCAACATAGGCTAAAGATGGGGGAGGGAGGGGCTTTTTTTTTTCTTTTTTTTTTTTTTTTTTTTTTTTTTTTTTAAGGTAACATGTTAGGAGTTAATGTTGCAAAGAGTAGTTTACATCTTCATTTTCTGAAGACACTTGAATTTAGGACCGATGTATCTGTGACAAGCATGCCAGGAGTGGCACGGCCATCGGGGCTAGCCACTTCATACCCACCATCCTCCCATGGGGATCCAAGACCTGAGACATAAAGCAGCACCCTGCCCCAAATCCCTCTGTTCATCCTATACCTTTCCACGGTTGGCCCATGCCAACACAACTTTGGGGTGTGAGATATCTGGAGGTCTGTGTACTCAGTCCTGTTGAAGGACTGGTTTCTTTCACCTTCCCCTGAACCTGGGAGCAAATGTACTACGAGTACAGGAGGGCCACCACTGCCTCGGCCTGGACCCTGGGAGCTCAATGTCAAAGTTGTTGTTTTGTTTTTGTTTTGTTCCACTGTAGCTTTTCCACCCCCTTTCTTGATGATTGATTTTATGACAGAAAGAAATTAAGCTGCTCAGAAGTCCCTGGAAGTGGGGAGGAGGGGCAGGGAAGACCACTAAGTTAGGGAAGGCAGGGGTGTTTTTACTAAAAGCCTGGGTACAGTGGTCTTGATCGTTGACACCCTCCTGAATGGGACCCCAAAGTATCTCCTGTGTGCAAGGTCCCTGGATTTGTCCCAGCCCCATGTTCTCCTTTAGCCGTGTTGATGGCAGAGGCAGAGAAGATAAGAACTTAGAGCCCCTTTCTCACTGGAGAGGAAAACTTGTCATCTGGCTTTGTGGAGAAGGTTCCACCTTTCGCTCATAGTACATTATCTTTACCATGTGCTAGGATATCACATTTAAAAGGACAAAAAAAAAATGTAAAATACTTGAATGAGCTTGTATTATAACATTAATATTATTGAGAGTATCTGCTTTCCAGGCTGAAGTGATTCATTCATTATTCTAGTCCTGCTTTAGTCCTTTGTAATTTGTGGTAATTATGCTTTTCTTTTTAATACAAAAAAAAATGTATAAAAATAAAAACTTGAAAAGGCAAAACACTGGCTTGTCTCCCATCTGGGGTACAGCTATTGGGTGTTTAGGGTGGAGCCCAGTTAGGGTTTCCCTGATTTAGAGGTCTGACATGACAAGAACCCCACACTTGCTGATTGTGTACATGAAGCCTTGGCAGGGGCTCTGCCATAGGTGCTTTTTGAAAGTCTTAAGGCAGGGGCTCTTTATAGAGAGCTACTAGCATTGAATTCATGTCCACCTTGTATATTAGGAGAAATGGGAACCATAGCCAGTACCACAAAAGGGACAGATACCAGCCCCACAGATAGAATTCCAGGGTTTCAGCCACTACCCACTACCAGGTTTTCTGTGGGCTGGCTGTGGCCTGGCATTGTGTTAAGATTCAGGAGGAGAAAAGCCGAGGTAACACCTAGAGGACTGGCACAGCCCCTTACCCAATTTCCTGCAGTGGTGTGAGGGAGTATTAAAATCTTTTTGTGGTCTTACGGAATCCAGGTCAGCCACTGAACCCTGAGACTTGTAGCTAGGGAGGAATGGAATAATGCACCCTCCCCACTCCATGATTGGTCCTGGGGCTGCCTGTGGCTAACCCTACTCATGAGGCCAGGTTTTGTAGTACTAACACCTTTGGGAGGCCTGGCCTAGATGAATAATTAGAAAATTTTAAATAAGACATGGTCTTAATTATTCATCTGACAACTGTCTCCAGAGTATCCCATCAGATGTTTTGGGGAGTTATTTTCCACTGTCCTTCTGGTGGGTACTTCGAACACTTCCAGGGGTATCCATAGGTGAAAGGAGATTTTGGGAGATTATGGCCTGGGTTTCTGCAGACTGATTGGTAAAACGTTTGGTACTTTGGAAGAAGGAAGTTAATGCAACCTCCCGTCCATACCTGTTAGGAATGCTCATGAAAGAGGCCACTGATTTAATTGCACTTTGTATAGCTCCTAGATCATGAGTGTTGGAATGAGCCTTGTAGTGGAGGGGGGTGGGGGGCAGGATAAAGCCTCCACTGGAGTTTAAAAAGAAACCAGTTTCTTTTACATGCTTTCTCCTTTGACATTTACATTTTCTACTGGGAATTTTAAGACCTCAGTTTTTTCTTCATGATTGTTTAATACCCTCCTCGGGGCTATTCAGTTTGATGCAGAAGAGGATAGGGCTGTACTCCTCTGCCAGAGACCACCTAGCTGCCAAAAGGGGTGAGAGAATAACAACTTCTTGTCCTTTTCCCCTGTCAAGGGACTTTAAGGGGAAAAAATGCATCGGTTCTCTTTCCTCATTATTCACTCTTACCATTCCTTGTCCTTCATCTTAAATATACTGAAAATGACTTTTTTCCAAATGTTTATTGGTAGGAACAGGTAATGGGTACAGGCCAGCAGCTGTACACCAGAAGCAGAGCTTCACACTAAACCAGGGGAGGGAGCCAGTCTACCAAGACCAGAAGTGGGTGGGGGGTACTTTGGCAGGCCAGGGGAGCATGCTGCCGCGTATGCTCCCAGTTGGCCTGGGTCCTTCGACCATCAGGAGGAAGTTCTTTTTGGGGTTTTCTTGATAGAACTGGAAGGTTAGAAATAGACACAAGTATATATATATATTTAGTCCATGATAATGGTGGTCTTTCAAATTAAAGAAGAGGGGTCTTCATTACTGTTCTTAGGAGCCATAGGATTTCTGGCAGGGCCATTGGCTGCTTAGGGAAGGCCAGGGTGGAGACTGCTTCAGCCCAGCTTTGGTTTTGTTTTATAAGGTTCCTGGCAATATTTTATTTGAAAAAAGGACCACTTCTAAAATCACTAAATAGTAATCACTGGGTAGCCATTTTGGGGAAAACTAGGATTTTGCCCTTTGCTCGACTGATTGTTGGGAGAGAAAGGATTCTAGCCCTGGTTCTACTTTAGGGAAGTTAATAAGGGGGTTCAGTAGGATGTCCCCAAAGGCCAGCAACTCTCATTCTTCCCTTTGGGAATTAAGAGGACCCCAGGTTAGCAGGACCCTCAGGCTTGACCTTTGATTTCTGTGTAAGGCTAAAGGTGTTGGTGTTTGGTCAGCACCTCTTTGGTATCCTGGTTTTAATCCAAGAAGGAACTTTTGTGATCTTTTCAGCAGGGGAAAAAGTTTGTGGTGGGCAGAGTTGAAATGGGGCCTTCATCACTGGGCAGGATGGGGGAGTGGGGACTGGCACCCCCATAATCATTTGCCTGAGTGTCTTGGCCCTGGCCTGAGTAGGGTATGAGAAAAGCTTTTGGGAACAGGAAGGGGCCAAATGATATCCTCTGATTCCCTGTCCCCCCACCCCCACCCCCACCCTGGCATTGGGAAGAGCTCTCCCTACAGCCATGAAGCTTCCCGTCATAGCCAGCTTTGTCGTTCTTTGCATCATGCCTAAGCCCCACAGAGTCATCTGGGGCAAAATCCCTCTCCCCTTCCACGGCAGAGGACTAGGGTCTGTAGCATTTGTCTTTCAAAGTGGTTTCTTCCCTCTGACTGGCCTTCAGTCTGGGGAGCTGTTTTTCCCTCTTCCTTAAACCAAATCTTGGTCCCCCAAAGGAAGCTTAGGGACAGTAGTTTGGGGAAGCCCTGGCCCCATCCTTGTCCCTACTTTGTCATGGTGCTGACCTTTTCTCACCCTGCTGTCATTAGAGAATGTGTGGCTGTAGGAGGCAAGTTGTTAAGTGCGATCTTAAGGCCTCGGGTCACCTTGCCTGACTGCTGCTGAGGGGACAGCCAGGATGGCACTAAGGCCCTCCCTCACTCCATCTTCTTCGGGCTGTCGGGGATACTCTGAGAGAGCGGGGTGAAGCTCAGCAGGAGGATGTGTCTTTCATAGGCCTTGGTCTGCTTAAACGCAGTGTCGGTCCCGTGGAGGTGGTCCAGTACCCCTAGTACCCCATAGCACTGGGTAAACCTGGCGGAGAGAAGAGGGTGTTGCAGCACTGGTGCTGGAGGCCCTTGTGCTGATCTCCATTTCATTTGTGCCACCCTCTCATGCATCTCTAAGCCCCCATACCCCACACCATCCTGACTGCATACATCCAACATCCATCCCCACCATCCTGACCAACTGCATCAGAATAACCTGGGAGGTTGTTACAAACGCACGTTCCTGAGGCCACACCACCCAGACTTGCTAAATCTGTAGTCTTCCTTTGAAAAGCTTCCTAGGGGATTCTGATGCATCCAAGTTTGAGAACCATTGACAGAACTGGGCCTGTTCAAGTGTAGTTCAGGGACCACCTACATCAGAATCCCCTGGAACAGTTATTAAAATGCAGAGTTCCAGGCCCTCCCTCCCAGATACTTTGATTCCACATATTTAAAGTGGAATCCAGGAGCCTGCATCTTAAACAAGCATCCCAGGTGATTCTGGCACAAAGATTCATAGACCACATGTGAAAAAGCCTGGGACTATCAGGGAGTCCATAACTCCCCTTGAATTGCATGCAGGATATTTGTGCATATATGCATATTTATGAGGAGAGTGTCCATAGCTTATATTAGGACCCAAATAAAGGTTAACAACCCACAGTAGCAGGAAAACCTAGTGTCAGAAGGAAAAGGGCAAGGTAGTTTGGGTCCCAGTGTGATTATTTTCCCACCTCCAGACGTCCCTTCCTCAACTAGCACCCACATTTAAACTGAGACACCAGTATCTCCATTAGAAGCCCAGGGATAAGGGAGTGGTTATTGCCCAGAAACTCACTGTGGGGAGGGGGCCTTACTTGAGATGGTGGTAGTCATGGAATTCGGGTGAAGGTAGAAAGGGTAGGTGGTAGCCACAATGGGAGATGGTGGTGATGATGAAGGCCAAGGAGAACCACACAACGACGGATGACAAGTGGGAGCCCATTACTATGGGACCAGCCATCACTGGCAGCATGTTGGAGACCTACAAGGGGAGGCATGATTTCTGGCAGGGCTCAGGGAAAGGGTGGGAACCCAGCTGGGTGTCCACTTTCCCCAAGGGTAGTACCAAGAAGACTTGACTAAGTGATCTGGAGAAGCTGAGAGGGTTTCAGGACGTTGACTTGCTGGAGACTTGTTCAGCAAACTTTGGACAAGTTCTTAACTGTCTGAACCTCAAATTCTCTTTATCAAAATAAGAACTGAAATGGTTGTTGGGATGACTAAATGAGATACCCTATGAGATAAATGCGCCTAGCATAGCCTGGCATATGATAGGTGGCAATAAATAGTAACTAATAGGAAGAAGAAAGGAAGGGGTCAGTGTGGTCTAATTCTCTGCAGGAGACCTTAGGGAAGATGGTCGGGGTCCTCTGCCCTTTGTCTCTGGGAGGAGTGAGCTCTACTCACCACATGCTCTATAGGGTGGGCGTAGAGAGCAGTCACACCAATGGGAGCTGTCCACTCATGGTGTTTCTTGTGGATTTTCTTGTAGAATGTTGGGTGGTGAAGGAGCCTGGGACATGGTGGGAAAATAGGTAATAATCTGCCAGCCCCCCTGGCCTGCTGCCATACCATGAGAAACAAACATGTAAGAACTAGGGGTTACATCTATGGAGCAAAGTTCAAAACACACTGGATTTGCACTCACACAGCCCTGCCTTCAAGTCCCAACCCCATCTCTTATGCCGCTTTACTGCTAACTTTACCTCTCTTCCTCAGTTATATTCACTTTAAAATGGAATCCAGAAAGGATTCAGTAAAGAAATGGGTGGAAAACTGCCCTGCCTCACACTCAAATGAAAAAGGCTCTTTTCTGGACATTCCTCAGTGTCCCAGTTGTGGGACATGTGTCCACAAGTCGTCAGTTATGGGACAAATAGTTGCTTCCCTGCTAACCATTTAATGGGAGGTTTTTGAGGCCAGGGTGTGTTGGTCTGACACCTACAATTCAGAAGCCTGTTTCTTCATTTATAAGTGAGCCCTAGGTAGGATGAAGAGACCCTGCTCACCGGTGTGAGTAGTAGAACATGACTTCCTCAATCAGGGTGAAGAATGCCAACTCCAGGAGGAACCAGTGGAAGGTGGGGAGCTCTCGGCGACAGGGGTCTCCCCACCACTTGAGGAAGGCATAGAGGAAGAACACCATGGGGAAAGAGATCATGTATTGGTTGAAGAGAACTGTGCGGATGGCCTGGCGGAGTTTCACGGGGTCCACCTGCCCGAGAGAAGGAAGGAGGGAGAGAGGCAAGAGTGAGAGAAGTCAGGCTTGCCCTTCTAGAAAGTAGGCTCCACCGTGACCTTCTCATAGGAGCCTCTCACTCATATTGGGTGCTGTGAGTGATGTTTAGTCACAGCCAGCAGCTCCTGACTGCCGCCCAGCTCTGGGTTAGAACCGTTGCAGCAATAAGGCTCTGGCTGTTAAGCCGATGAATAAGGCCCCTGCATTCATTCAGAAACACGTCTCCCTTCAGAAACTCCCCAGCAGTCTTTAGTCTTTACCTGAGCCTGGCTTCTCCCTGGTTCTGCAACTATCACCCCTCTCCTCCCCATTTCTCTGGAGATATGAGAGCAGAAATGAGACTTCAGGCTGGCCCATGTATTCCTGACAGGCACCGTGGGGAGCCTCCAGGGTGCTTGGGGACGACTGTGAACTCTCAGATATCCCAGCTCAGTCTTTTTACCCCCTCCTCTTCCAGAGAACCTTAGCAAGGATCGGATGCAGAGACCAAGGTCCTCTACCTCTGCACATGGTCCAGCCTTACCGGCCTAATCCCCGAGCTACCACAGGTCACTTCTGAGTTCTGGTCAGGAGAGATTTCGCCCTGAGTTCCTTCTGCAAGCTGGAGAGCTTTCTGCCCCCTAAGTGGGGCTAGGTTCAAAGTGGTCCCCAGACTTGAGGCCTTCCTCTTCCTCCAGCCTTTCCAGGCACTGCATGTTTTGACTGCCTTCAGAATTCACTCTGCAAACTCTGAGGCCAAGTCTGGTCCACCCGGTTTGAAAGCATATATAAGACAAGGCCATATATCTCTTCTGGAAACCTTGACCAAGAGGTGGGGGAAGTCACATTATTCATTCATTTATTCAACTGATATTTACTGAGCACCCACTATGTAACAAAGTATTGAGCTGGGGATAGAGCAATGACTACAACAAAGATCCCTGCCCTCATGGAGTTTACACTCCAGTGTGATAGAAAAGTATATATTAGAAGGCAATATGTACTTTGGATAAAAGAAAAAGTAAAGCAGGGAAAGGGGTGTTGGGAGCATCAGGTGGATTGGGTATGTGGTGATCACTGTACTGTTTTAAACTTTTCTGTATGTTTGAAATTATTCATAATTACAAAATGTTGGGAAAAAAGAAAGGAGAAGAATTGAAGACTATAGACAACTCTAAAAGAGCTCTGCTGCAAAAGGGAGCAAAAATATGGGGTGGTCATGTTTGGAAGAATCCAGGAGAGAGAGAGAGAGAGAGAGAGGGAGAGAGCAGGAGAGGATACAAGAGAGAGGAGAGAGAATTACTGAAGCAGTTTTCTGGAGTAGGCAGGAGATGAATCTAGTGTCGATGGAGGGATTGGCTATAAAGAGGCCCGAGGCAAGTTCACCTATGTATCATGTGGGAAGGCATGTGGGTGCAGATGCTGGTGGTAGGCAGATGTGGTGGTGGGAGTGTGGACACTCTGCCTTCTTCAGTTCTCTCAGTGAAGTAGGAAGCAAGGTCATGCTTTGCAAAGAAGTTAGGGGTTTTGAGGAGTGAGAAGGTGTGAACTAGCCATCGACGAGAGTGAGGGAGTAAACAGACCAAGTATGTATCTTTATGGATGTCGGGCAGCATTCAAGTCCCACTTGAGGACCTGTTTCTGTTGTTCTGCCAAACTAGGCCTTGAGGAAGACCCCTTTGTTTGGCTGGCAGCTATTGTGTCAAATGAGGGGGACTGTGGTCCAGGCAAGCAGCTCTGGTTCAAGAAGGGGCCGTTCCAAAGGCCTGGGTCAAGAGTATTATTTTTCACCCATTCTGCCTTTCTTGAGTGTTGGGCTGGGGCAAAACACCTCGATAGATGAGGCAGTTCACCCAGGTACCTAGAAGGGGTGACTAAAAGAAAGGATTTTTGTCTTGTCTGGGACGGAAGCCAGGACATGTCTTGGCTGGAGCTGGGGAAAGAACCTAAGTTTAAGAATCAGCTTCTTCCTTGTTGTATGAAAAAAGGCTCTTGGAAGTTGTCAGAGCACCAAGCAGGAGAGCCAGGCTCAGAGAGCAGCAGGACTCACACCCTGGCACTGTGCAAGTCGGAGCCAAGGATGCTAGCCTTCTCTCTGCTACTGGGCAGGGAGGTCCTTGTATACAGCATTTGGGCCTTGTTTATCAGGCATCTGCTCTAGTGCCTTGTACTATTGGTTGAACTGAATCATTGGGAAGAAGGACCTGCTTAAAACACCCACACATCCAGAATCCATATCATCCATCTACTGTCTAAGGGTTTTCTCTTGTTTCAGCAGCTGTCTTCCCTCACTTAGGATGACAGTTGGTGTCCAGAGTTTTAGCATCCATCAGGGACCACTGCTCCTCTGTTTCATGGATAAGGGGGAGTTGCCTGACATTTCTGAGATTCAGTCCAGAGCCATGCAGAGGCAACCATTTATGTTCCTGAAATGCTGACCTCAGTTAGGTACAGAGCCTGGGCTGGGAATCCAGAGACCAGAACTTTAGTCTTGATTGACCACTAGCTGGCTCTGAGACTTTGGACCAACTATTTCCTCTCTCTAAGCTTCTAAATTGGGGGAGTCTTATAGATAATAACTTGGCCCACACTGGTCATGGTCTCTGGACTAGTGGTGAGGATTTTGAGAGTTTGGCTTTTAGCTTTAGCTTTCTGTGCTTGGACCAGGAGAAGCTTACACTTACAGGTTCATTCTTGCCAAGCTGAATTCGGTAGCGGGAGATGAAGTTAGGTTTTCCTGTTGTGTCGACCACCAGTAGAAGCCCATTGAAGCTCCAGAAGAGCAGACTGGGCACTAGGCTAGCACCTAAGGTGGGAAGCAGAAGGAACGATTCGGTGACTTCAGATTGTCACAGCACATGTGTTCCCTGAGATTGCATTGCTGATAGTGCCTTGCCAGGCAGGTCTTAGTGCTCTGGACCAGGGGCCCTGTCTTTAATTTTGGGGTGGCAAACTATGGAAACTTAGACAAGTACTTAAGGCATGTCTCTATTTTCTTAACTGTACAGTGGGGACAACAACCTTCAAGATAGTTAGAACAACAAAACAAAAACTATATGGCAGTGCATAATACACTCTAAAATAGAAATGGATTTAGTTTTATGTTTTGGAGTCTGTGCCCATTAAACTTCAAAGGAAGGGAAAAACAAAGGAAGCACTTGATGTGGTATGGTTCACAATGAACGCTGGACTAGGAATCCACCAGAAATCTAATCCTTATTGACAGAGTAATGGGATCTCAGATGTAATCAAGTCAGCATTTCCCAAAGTAGAAAACTCATCTCTCAAGGAGCTCCATAGTTAAACAGTCTTCATACCCAACCCTCTTGGAAAGTTACAGTCCATTAGTTAAAAGCTCTGAGAATTCTTCAGCAGAGAAGCTATTTGGCTTTGCTAAACTCAATGTTTCCCATGCTTTTTGACCCCGGAACACTGTTTTCTTAAAAAAACGTGAGTTGGATAGCATTCCTGTTTGCCCAGGACCATTTCAATTTATATCTGTCATTCCAACATAATTTATTAACAACACCTACTATCACTCTTATAAATGTCCCATTTACATGATAAACTATGTAGTCACCCTATCTATTAACATTCCACTGATGTTCTACAGAATATTTTAGAAAATGCTGATCAAGATTTAAAATTTAGTTTTGGCTTTTTGTTCCACATGACTGTGAACAAACAGCACTTTTGTTCACCACAGTTGGCAGCTCTTTGAGTGCCATTACAATGTTATCTAATTGTATTATTAACTTCATTTGTCCATGTTTTGCCTCCTTCTCTAGATCCAAAACCCCAAGGAAGGAAGGACAACATTTACTTAATTCTGTATTCCTCTTCCAGTACTCTACTTACCTACCCCACCAATCATGGATGTAGATAGTTTAAAAATATTAGGCCAGAACTGTGGGGGAATATGGATTGGTACAAACATTCTGGGAGGCAACTTGGCAGTATCTGAAGAGAGAGAGAGAGAAAGGAAGGAAAAGAAAGAAGGAAGAGAGGGAGAAGGGGCGGGGGGAAGGGAGGGAAAGTAAAAGAAAAGAGGGGGAGAGAAGGAGGGAGAGAGAAAGAAAGGGAGAAAGAAGGGGAGAGAAGGGAAGAGAAAGAGAAGGAAAGAGAGTGAGAGAAAAGGAGAGAAGGAGAGAGAAAGGAGAAAAAGAGAAAGAAAGAACACATGCATATATTCATGCAGGCATATCCATCACAGTATTTTTTTATCATAGCAAATTATTCAAGCAGCCTAAATGTCCATTAGTAGGGAAGTGATTAAATATATTACAGTATTTCCACACAATGGAATAGACTAGGAAGCTTTAAATATTAAATAAACCATATTAATTGGCATTGAAAATGTCCAAAATCTATTCAATGAAAAAAAAAAAGTTTAAAAAATAGTGTCATATAAGTACATCAAGTATCAAATATATAAGTGTTGTACACTAAGATATTAACTGTTAATATCCCATCTCTTGGAGATGGGAGAGTGGATGGTTTTCACTTTCTCTATGCCTATTAGAATTTTCTGATTTTTTTAACAGCAAGAATTTATTTACTTTTATAGTCAGAAATAATAAATATTTACTATTTTGGAAAGAAAAAAAATGTTGGGCTGGTGATTGTCCAGTGGGCCATCCACCATGGTGGCAACCCACTTGGAACTCTACCATCTCCTTGAGGAATGTAGAATGGAAACCACAACATGAGATGATCTTGAACTTCCAGCTCTGACACTTAGAAGAGCAATTATTGTATCTCTCTGGTACTTTCTTACCACCAAGGTGTAGTATAGGTAGTTTTCACATCATTATAAAGAAGTATATAAAATGTTTTTATCACCATTTTCCCTCTATACCTCTACAATCTGCATTGTTCTTTGCAATGACTGCTTAAGATTCCATTGAATCTGTCATATTTAATCTCTAGCCCATTTCGGAGTTCTCCTTCTAGTCGAAAACAATATTAGGGGTCATTTTATTTGTACTTTTGCTTTGTGACAACTGATACTTTTTATCTCCCCTTCTAGACAGTGACATCATTTTTTAATGGGGTAAGCAAACACTTCATCTTAAACATCTCTACATTCCCCATACAGGTTTGACACATAGTAACATTAATGAATATTATTTGAGTGAATGAGTATGTGATTGAAGACAGTCACTATTGTAGATAATGCTTTATAAATATCTATGTTTAAATGGCTTTTTTCTTCCATTATATTTTCTTCAGTTTGTTTCCATTCATGCTATCAGTAGAGAGCTAGATTGCACCAGATACAGGAGACACAGCCTCAGACAAGATAGAGTAGCTCCTGCTCTCATGAAGCTTACAATATAGAAGCAGGATTATTGCTCTAAGCGTGCATCTTTTTGCACACAAGCCATTTCTTTTTATTTTTTGGTCTAAAAGTCTCAGCTTCTTTTCTTAGACATCCTGTTTCCAAATAGTCTACAGATTTAGCACTCTGGGGTTACCACTTTGTTTTGAAGTTCAAGTCCTCATTCCTTGAAATAATGAACTGAGAAGTCCAACATAGAAAAACAATAGAAAAAGAATTAAGCTATAATCACATACCCAAATCCTAAGAACTGATGGTCTGGGAAACTCACCTAGAGTGAAGAGTATCCATTCCTTCCCTTCGAATGTAGACAGCAGCTTCTCCCACTGGGCTTGCCAAAAGTTGCCAGAAGCACCCCAAAATCTCTGCAGATGCCTTGGAAGAAAAACCATTTGAGTTTCTGGGTGAAGAATGGTTGTGGGTGGACAGTTCCTCACTCTGTACTCTGCCCCAGGTCCCAAATTAAAAGCTAGGCCAAGCAGACTCACCATGTGAATGAATTCCAGAAGGCCACAAACAACAGAAGGCCGGAGCCCAGGATGAAAGCTGTTCTTCTCATGGAGCCCCAGATGTAGCCTTCCTGAGCCAAGACAAGAAAGCTTCAGGCCCCAGCAAGCTGCCTCCTGCTTTTCCAAACAGCTCACAGTTGAGGTATAGCAGGAGAATGTGCAATCAAGATCTCAACCACACCCACGAAACACTTCGGCTGGAGGCTCTTCTTTATCAAACGCTCTCTGGCTTTATGTGGGTGTGTTTATGAAAATTAGAGCTCAGGGTTGGGGTTGCAAAGAGGACTAGCCTGCCTCCAGAGAAACTATCAGACAATTGTATCTCTTAGAGAAGAACAGCCAAGCCTTTCCGCTGCTCTGAGAGTTTATCACCAGTCCTCTTGGCCGAGGCGGATGCTCATCATCTGCACAGTGGAATTTCCTGGGAAGCTTTTTAAAAATCCTGATGCCCAGGCTCCTCCCCAACCCCATTATAAAAGGTCTCTGGGGCTAGAACCCGGACCTCCATGCTGCTGTTTTGTTGTTGTTGTTTTTCAAGCTCCCCAATGGACAGCCAAAGTTGAGAACAGCCTTCATAGAAGGATCTGCAGAATTCCTAATGAGGACATCTTTCCCTAGCCATAAGGACGTCACTGTGTTCATGGGCCAGGTCTTATTTTCCCATCCCCACACCCTCTTGCCCTTGAAGAAGAGAGTGAATGAACACATGTTCTGACTTCTAATTAATAATCCCTCTGCCTTCCAGCAAGATTAGCCTGGGAGGCCAGCAAGACAAGATGATTGATGGTTCCAAGGGTAAAGAACAGAACACTGGCAACCACTGGGAGCTCCTTCTATGTTATTCTCCAAAGGTCTAAACCAGAGATCATTACAAGCTCAATGGCCAAACAACAAGGTCCCAGAGTGGGAGAAGGAAAACATGACCTGCTACATATTATCACCAGCTCCATTGTATTATGGCCAGGGATCATAAACATCATAACTACAGCCTGTGTTTCTAATCCCAGATGGGGCCTGCTCATATTCTTTCAAGGGAAAGAACTGGAGGGGTTCCCTACAGGTGTGTACCTGGAGCTCATCTGCAGTTAGCTAATGGAGCCATGGACAGGGAGCTGGGTGGGGAGGTGTTGTGGGGGGAAGTGATCTAATAGGATGCTATATTATTTAATCTAGACTTTCGAGATCTAAAAGGAGCACAGCTGTGTTTTCTTTCTTTCTTTTTTTTGCTGTGTTTTCATTGCCCCTTCTGAGCAACCTGAATCTGCACAGAATTATTTCTTCTCAGCATTACACTGTCACACTTTTGATCAAAAGAACAAAAAGTAAGTCATGGGAAAAATACTACTAATGTAACATACAGACTACAATTAACAGTAATATTGTAATATTTTTACAGCAATGGCAAAGAAGGTACTATATCAATGCTCAGGGTTTATAATGGGGGGGGTATAAGGGGATATGGGATTTTTCCTTTTGGAGTAATAAAAAGGTTCTGAAATGGATTGAGCTGATGACAGTACTACTCTGTGATGAAACTGAAGAGTACTGAGTGTACACTTTGGATGGACTGAACAAGGCATAGGACTGTATAACACAGTGAACCCTGTGGTGAATGAGGATGGACTGTGGTTAACAGTACAAATATGAGAATGTTCTTTCATGAGCTTTAACAAATATACATACTAATACATGGTGTTAATAATAGGATGGTTTGTGGGAAAAATATACCAAATATAAGCTATGGACTATAGATAGCAGTAATATTATTATGATGTCCTTTCATCATTGGTAACAAATGTGTCAAAATAATGTAAGGTGTTTGTGGTGGGGCTATGTATGGGAATCCTGTATTGTTCTTTAAAATTTTGAAATTTAAAAAAAAAAAAAAAAAAAAAAGTAAGTAATTTTCCATGGCCAGTTCTCATACGGCTAGTGTCTATCAGGATCTTTTGAGCTTTGGAAATGAGTTCTCTCTCTCTCTATTTTGTTTTTTGAGGGTTCCATTGGCCAGACTAAGCCAAAGAACTTGTTCTCTTACATGGGCCATTCAAAGGTCACTCCCAAGCCTTGCAGATGGGTTATCTTATTTTCTAATTATTCTTTTTTTCAGGATTCTGAGGACACTTTTTATGAACTTTTCTAGACTGGGAATTTTTCATCTTCTGAATTTAGTCAAACCAGACTAAGACATGTAGAGGATTAAATATTTTTCCAGGGAGGGTGATGTTTTCTAATATCTCTGGCAGCTGAAATGAAGGGACTGTAAACAGGACAAAGGTCTCCTGTGAGATGCAGGATCTTGCAGGGCAGAAGTTAAGTGAAGTGAAGAGCTAGGAAGTGCTCAGAGCACTTATCCAAGGGGTGGTTCTAAAGGCCTGAGTACAGGGCATTCTTAATGCTACAGGCAGGCAGACAGAGAGAGGAGAGGAGGACACTATCGACTCAGGTGCACACATGTGCTTTGTCATGTGGACAAAGAGGCTTTGGTTATAAGGCAGTTTGGAGTCAACTGGTTCTCTGCTCAGCCACTGAAATCAGCATGCACAGCCTCCCCTAAGCCTTGGGGGAGATACCAGGCAACTGCAGAAATGGAGATAGCCACTGGCTACATTCTCACTGGTTTGGCAGGTGGGGTGCTGGCATTTACCTGCGTCGACTTCTCATTATGTAGCATACTTCCAGCTTCTCCCTTCATCTGGAACAAGAGAGTACAGGTGAGCCTGAATATTAAGTTCATGTGCGACCAGGAAAATCAAGGTGAACAGCTACTCATTAAAATCACTTGGGAAGTTTTTAAAACTCCCTGCTTGGGCCCCACCTCTATAGATTCAGATTGAATAGGTCTTGGGTGGGGTCTGTGCTTCAATAATATGAGTCAAGGGGCTTGAGAATGGGGCTTTTCTTTTTCCTGGAAGTGGCTTTCCAATAGATGGATTGCACTGGATCCTACTTTTGAACAGCTTAATACTCTACCTCCGCACTACGACTCTTTCAGAGGACAGAAGAAATTTCTGTCCTCTGAAGTCCCTCTGCACCTTTTCTGTGGCCCTGAGGAACTATGAGTCATGGCTCTGCCCCCGACTTGCTCAGATAGCTTCCTAAACCTCTGTGAGGTCCAGTTACCACACGCATGGGCTGGATTCATAACGCTGACCAAAATGGAAGAACTTTATAGACTGTTCAACATGATGTAAATGGTAGGCATCTTTATATACTGAAGTCATTAAAACAGGGGGCCTTGGAATCTGACAACTTTCTCAAGGTCAAATCTTAGTTGTATTTATCACTTACTAGTTGAGGGACCTTGAATACATTATCTTCTCTAAGTCTCAGTTTCCTTAGCTGTGAAATGGGAATAACAATAACGTCCAGGGGAGCAGATGTAGCTCAGCGTTTGAGAGCCTGCTTCCCATGTACGAGGTCCTGGGTTCAATCCATGGTACCTCCTAAAAAACAAATGAAAAACAAAAAAACAATAGTGTCTACCACTGGGGGTTGTTTTGAGGCCAAATACATGGTGAGCATGAGTGTGATCTCTGCTGGTACGCAGTAAGCCACAAGAGCAGGCACTGTGTCTTATTTATCTGCATAGCCTTCTCTGGGCCTTCACATAATATGCAGTGGATGAATCAAGAGGAGGATTTGCTTCCTGGGCCAGTGCTTTCCCCAGATGTGCTGAGGGAATCACTACATCAGAATCACTTAAGGGCTGACTAAAATGCAGATTTCCAGGCTACATGCCAAATCAGAATCTCTTAGTGCGGAATTTAGGAACCTGCATTTTAGACTTGCTCCCAAAGTGATTCTAAGCTTCACTAAGATTTGACAATCTTTTGCCCTAGGGTGGCCGTGAGAAGGAAGGATTTTACTAGCAACCCAGGCCAGATAGATTGGGTGCTGTGGGCTGGTAAAGATATGGCAGGAGGGTGAGATGAGAACTGGTAATCACCTGAGGTTTAGAGGACAGAGAAAATGCCCTTCTCACTACTTCCGGCTTATATCCTCTCTTCTTGGCAGAAAATAGAAGATGAAAGTTTGGATTGCTTCAAGAGAGAACTTAAAAAGACAAACTGAGAGACATCATCAACATCAGGATGAAATATAGCTCACCTAATTTAATCAACCAACCATGATTTATTGGATACCTGTGCTGGATACTGTGTGACATACAGAGAAACAGACTGTCCTCATGTTGCTTACGGTCCAGCTGGGATCAGACCTAGTGATACAGGATAGTAGTTGAAGCCCAATGGCCTAGAAGAGAATGTCTAGGAAAGGCTTCATGATGGAGGTGGAGAGGAACTAAGGTTAAAATTAAGGTAGCTCATGCCTATTAAAGTCCAGAACAAGAAAATTCAGTCTGCTTTCACCACTACTGTTTAAGATTAAACTGGAGGTTTTAGTCAGTGTAATTAGAGAAGAGAAAATAAGCAGAGGTAAAGATTTGGAAAGGAAGAGATAAAATTATTTTAAGATAATATGAAAATATACCTGGAAAATCCAGAAAATCAATTGCAAAACTACCACACATAATAAGAGAGGTCAATAAGGTAGCAAGATATAAAATTAAAGTTGAGAAATCAGTAGCCTTGATACATACACATACAATTAGAAGAAATAATGGATGAGACAGTAAAAAAAGATAAAATACCTAGTAATAACTTTAGCAACAAATGTGTAAAATCTACATGAAGAAAACTTTCCTTGTAAAGGACATAAAAATGAATGTGAACAAACAGAAAAATATACCAAGTATTGGATGAGAAAACGCAGCATCAAAAAGGCAGCAATTTTCCCTAAATTAATTTATAAATTCAAAGTTATCTCAGCACAAATACTAACAGGCTTTTTTGTCCTGGTACCTCACAGACTGATTCTAGAATTCATATAGTGAAATAAATAGCAAAATTAGCCAGGAAAATGCCAGAAGGGAGGAATAGTGGCAGGGAAGGAGCAAGGAATACTAGGTCTAGGAACCGTAAAAACATATTAAAAGCTTTTGCTAGGCTCTCTCTGCCTGGAGGAGCCTGCACCAAATCTCAGCGCATACTTCTGTCCTTCTCTCCCATTTCTCAGCAAGCTCTGTTCTTTCCCCCCATTTCTCAATAAATTATTTTTACTGGCCTAACTAAAAAAAAAACAAAAAAAAAAAAACCTTTTGCTAAAATTTATTTAGCAAAATAGTTTTCTTCCAGTTACTAAAGATTTAAGATAAAAGAATGGGGGCGGATGTGGCTCAAATGGTTGGGCGTCCGTCTGCCATATGGAGGGACCTGGGTTCGATCCCCAGGACCTCCCGGTAAAAATTAAAAATATATATATAGAAGGCGCATGGGCTGCCAGGCTCTGTGTGCGGGTGAGCTGCCAGGCCCCGGGAGCCATGCAGCAAGATGATGACGTAACAGGAGAGAGACACAGGGGAGGGACAAGACTAGATGCTCCAAAAGCTCCAAAAACCAGGAACCGAGGTGGTGCAGATGGCAGAACACCTCTCTCCTACATCAGAGGTCTCCAGGATCGAATCCTGGTGAAGACTGGAGGAGGACGATGAGAAGAGATGGCAGGAAACAGACACAGAGAATTGCCCAGCGAATGGACACACAACAGCAAATGAGGAAGGGGGGGTTAAAATGGATACAGTAAATAAATAAACCTTTAAAAAAAAAAAAAAAAGGATAAAAGAATGAACATATTAAATCAGAACTTAAAGAATAGTTCTAACTTGGTTCAATTTTATCTTTATTATTATTTGTTGGTTGGTTTCAAAACACTGGCCAAATTTTTTTCTGAAACAGCTCAATGGAAAAGAAAATGTGAATGCCATACAAATTAACCTCCTTTTATAATGCCGCCTTACAAGAAGTGGTTAGAAAGAGAATCATTAGAATGTGTTTGAGAACTTAATGTGAAAGTAAGAAAGGAAAAATCTTTCCGAGAGTCTTAATAAAATTGATATATAACAAATGGAGAAATTAAGGCTTGCTCTTATTTTCTAATATGATGTTTCTAGTTATGCAAAGGAAATAATCAAATGAAAAAAAAATTTAAATATAAGGATCCTGAATAGTAGTCATTACACTACTGTATAAAAATTCCAATGTTAAACTTAAAAGCTAATGAACACAGGTTAAAAACCAATTGCGGGGGGTCGGATGTGGCTCAACTGGTTGGGCGTCCGTCTCCCATATGGAGTGGACCCAGGTTCGATCCCTGGGACCTCCCGGTAATAAAAAACAAAAAACAAAAAACAAAAAACAATTGCCCCCGGGTTCGATTCCCAGGGCCTCCTGGTGAAGGCAAGCTCATGCAGCATGGAGAGCTAGCGCAGCAAAATGACACAACAAAGGGAGACAAGGAGACACAGAAAAACGTGCACCGAATGGACACAGTGAGCACAAGTGGCAGCGGGTGGGGGGGGGGGGGGGGGGGGGGGGGAAAAAAAAAAAAAAATCAAAAAAAAAATAGCATTTCTACTTAGCAAAAACAAACAAAAACAACAAAAAATGACATTGTCCATTGTATTTGCTGAGTGAGTGGTTTGGCCATGTAAAAATATTAAGTAAATATGCTTTCCCCTGCTTTCAGTTTTATGCATCACAAGTCAATGCATGCAGAAATAAAAACTACTTTGAATGAAAAAAACAAAAAAGCTTTTTTCCACAGACTGCATAGTACTTCAGTACTAGAGTTTTGATCTAACTTTTGAGGAAGATATTTCATATACAAATTAATTATTGTTCTGTCAAAAACATCCACAAAAATATGTCCCTCACACTTTTACACATACTATACAGAACTTTCTGGAATTTCCTAATGTATTTGGAAGGTAGAGTGACCCAAAAGAAAGCATTGTGCAGTGTGGCCCCAGCCCTGGGAGAGCCCTGGAGGGAGTGGGTGGCTGGGCTGGGACTGGGGCTGGAGCCCAGGCAGCATAGTTGCCAGGTCCTTTATGACGAGAGATTTGGGGGTGCTTCTCGCTCCTCTGTGTAGTTTATAGTTTGGATGGTAAAGAGATGGCTGACAGTGTCAAAACTTTTCTCCAAGACCTTGGCAGGAGAATCAAAGACTCCACCTGGGGTATTTGTACCATCTCAAAGCTAGATGGTCGAATGCAGCAAAAGAGAGGAGCAGCGGTGGCGAAGAGCAAGTAGAATCCAGAACATAGAGCGGAAGCAGAGGAGTGAGCCACATATTGTTGGTAGAATTTTCCAGTATTACACTTGGAATGGAGGGATATCTGGTTTAGTCTCCTTTTGTTTTATCAAGTGTGTATTCCTATGCTTCAGTAACAGCACAAATTATTGGTGATCCATTGCTACACGGAGATGTTTGGTCATGGCTGGAATTCTTCCTTAGGTCAGTTTTCTGACCTAAGTTACTTTCAGTTACTCTTTGGGTGCTCTATTTGTGCTTTGCAATGTTGTCAATGTCATTTGGTTTCAAGACAGCTGACCTGGCATTTGAGGTATCAGGGAGGAAGCCTCACCCATTCCCCAGTGTCAGCAAAATAATTGCTGACATGCTCTTCAACCTTTTGCTGCAGGTTCTTTTTCTCTTCCAGGAGATGTTTGTGAGTCTCTTTCCCAGCCATCTCGTTGGTCAACTGGTTAGTCTGACCCTTCTCTACTCACTTTTTTGCTTCGAATATCACTGGTTCAATAAAGGAAACGAAAAGCACCAGTGGTTGTCAAATATAGAAAGAAACTGGCCTCACTACTTTGGATTTGGTATGCCTTTGGCTTTTCTTAGATCAATTCAGTCATTATACATTATTGATGGCTGGCTCTTCTCCATCTTCTTTCCGTTATTCATTATCAGCGCCAATGAAGCTAAGCTCCCTGGTAAAGATTAACTTTTCTAGTTGCACCTCTTCTCCTTGGTGGTCTTCTTAAGCAAAAGACTTCCACAAGACACTCTATCTGCAGTCTGCTCTGAGTGGCTCAACCTCTGCAGAGAAGTTCTCTTCACCATATCCATCGCCTGCCACACTGAAGGCTGCTGCAGGCCACTGAATCTCCTGCCACCCAAAGAGGATGGGTGAGATTGGAAGGAGACTGGGGTAGATCTTTCCCTGATCACCTTCCCCTACCGAGGGAAGGCAGGATCCACTCTGCCAAGGGCCCTCTGCATATTCCCTTCTCTCTGAGGAATTGGAATTTTTGTCTTTGGTGCACATAAGGCAGAATCTCCTGACACCAGCATGTGGCTTTTGAATACCACCGTGAGTCTGAAAGGAAGGCGGGCTTTTCTGCAGCTATTTTCTAGCATTTGCGAGCCCCTGTGCCTGGGCTGATGTGAATACTTGTTTTTCTCCCTGTGCCATTTACTCTCCTACCTCCCCTTCCTGCCTTCCACCACCCTTGGATGAATAGATTTTGTAAACCTAGCTGTTGGAATTTGTGGATTTGTTATTTTTGTTTTTCTGTGAAGCACATACATCAGATGTGGGGGTGAAGAAGTTGCTCCTGGTCACTCCCTTTGTAGCCCTCACGGTCTTGTTCCTTGTAACTCAGGTTGGGTTTGGGTCTCTTGCTTCACTGCCAAAACTGAACCTGAAGAAATGGGACAGAAGGAAAGACCTCCCAGCCAGATTTGCTGCTTTTCTTCCTTCCCCTTGAAGAGGGAAAAGCTTTTTTTCACTGGTATATTTAAAGTTCCCCAAGTGTGGGGAGGTACTAATTTTGGACAAGTGCCACTGCAATATAGAATGGTTAGAGAACCTAAACTTTTAATCTCTGAGAGGTCTGAAATTTTCTGTTGGCCCCTGCCACGTCTGTCTGTTGTTTCCAAGGAATATTGAGTGCTGCAAATAGGAACTGAAGGGGTAAACTTATTAAACCTCTGATTGTTTGACATTTTCCTGTCATTTTAAGAGACTAAATGTGGAGGAGAGGGTGGGCAGGGTGTCAAAACGATTGTACAATTTGAAAATATCACAATTAAACATGAGCTAGTTCCTCCTACATCGTGGATAGTCTGACATAGTGTTTCTAGTGCAACATATTTGTATACATAAACAGAACAACTAGTTCAGAAGCAAGAGGAATAAACAGCAGCACTAGTTCTTTTTTTTTTTTTAACTTTATTTTGTACATTTAATAATTGAAAACATAAGCAATAAAAAACTAAAAAGTAAACACAGATGAATAAATATATACATTTCTCAATTAAATGTAATGGATACATGTAAATTTTTTTATTGTTTTGTTTTTTTGTTTTTTTTTTTGTTTTTTTTTGTGTGTGTGTGAATCAAACAATATATTACACAATATATTTGGTTCATAGTAATGCATTCATACAGTATTTGTCCTTTTGTGTCTGGCTTGCTTCACTCAACATAATGTCCTCCTGATTCATCCATGTTGCCATATGCTTTATGACTTCATTTCTTCTTACAGCTGCATAATATTCCATCGTGTGAATAGACCACAGTTTGTTTATCCATTCATCTGTTGATGGACACCTGGGTTGTTTCCAACTTTTGGCAATGATGAATAATGTGTCTATGAACATTGGTAGCACTAGTTCTTTAAATTGTACTTGCTCACAGAGGTGGCAGGTCCCTGTGACAGATCATGGTTTTCTGTTAAAGCAACACTTGTGCCAACACAACGTGTCTGACCATTTGGTGGCTCCACACTGAGGTTAAAACCACCAGCGTCATCTGCCATTTCTTGAAGGAGCACATCCTCTTAGTTTTGTGGTGTTATTAGGGTTGTAGTGCTACTCATTGTGTCTTTCATTTTGGGAGCCATTCAAACTTGTCCATTAAACTGGTGTTCAAACTTGTCCATCAAAGTAGAAATCTTTTTTCCAGGTTCATGACCCTCATGTAGCATCCATAGACCTGCCTAGACCTGCCTGAGTAGACTTTATTTCACTTGCTATTACTACAGTTTTAACTCTGGCTGCCATAACACTGACCCTAGCCCTTATTCTCAAAAAAGGAATTGCTTGATTCCTCTGACGGATGTGTTTTCAGCCAGCATGAATTCTTTTTTTTTAATTTCCCTCAGCTAGGGCTCCAGTTGCTCAATCTTGGATGCCAACCTCCCCAGCTGCCAACTGAGCCTGATGGTATTCTTCTGAGGCACTACAGGGCATAAAGGGCACATTAAAGTATTAACATCAGGGTCCTTCTACAGTAAATCGATGCAGTGGAGATGATCTACATTTAAAGTACACAGGTTTCTCAAGGAAGTCCAGGCAGCTAGGACATCTGCTTGCTTCTTCAAAGTGTTCAGCCATGGATGCTACCTACTTGTCGGCAAATGAACAGGTATTGGGAGCTTCTGTGACTTAAATGCACTTGTTTCCTAAAAAGTCTTTCCCACTTTACATGCAAAGAGTTGATGTGCCCTAATTTCATGCCATTCCTGGTGCTGAACAATGAACAGACAAATACAATGAGTACAAGGTCCAACCTTAAAGAGATTTGAAGGGAGGCGGCTGTGGCTCAATCAGTGGGGCTCCCGTTTGCCATGTGGGAGGCCCCAGGTTCGGTTCCCGGGGCCTCCTGGTGAGGGCGGGCCCGCCCGCGCGGCATGGTTGGCTGACCCGGCGAGCGCGGGCAGCAGGGGGGGATGAATGAATGAATAAATAGGATCTTTAAAAAAAAAAAAAAAAAAAGAGATTTGAAATAGGACTGCATTTCTGCAATGACTAATGATGTTGAGTAATTTTCAGGTGTTTATTGGCCATTTGCATATCTTCTTTGGATAAATGTTCAAATTCTTTGTCCACTTTTTCAATTGAGTTATTTGTCTTTTTATTATCAAGTTATAATTGTTCTTTATATATTTTGGATACTAGCCCCTTCCCTTATTAGATATATAATTTGCTAATAATTTCTCCCCTTCTGTGGGTTGTCTTTTCAGTTTCTTTTTTTTTTTTTTTTTTTTTTTTTAAAGATTTTATTTATTTATTCATCCATCCTCCCCTTGCTGCCTGTGCTCACTGGGTCAGCCAACCACGCCGTGCGGGCGGGCCTGCCTTCACCAGGAGGCCCTGGGAACCGAACCCGGGGCCTCCCATATGGTAAACAGGAGCCCTACTGATTGAGCCACAGCCGCTTCCCGTCTTTTCACTTTCTTGATAGTATCATTTGCAGTACAAATTTTTTTCAGTTTTGATGTAGTTCAACTGACTTACTCTTTTCTTTTGTTGCCTGTGCTTTTGGAGTCATTTCTAAGAAACTATTGCCTAACCCAAGGTCACTTAAGCCTATGTTTTCTTCTAGAATTTTATAGTTCTAGCCCTTAAATTTAGGTCTATGGTCCATTTTTAGTTCATTTTGAGTCTGATGTAAGGAAAGGAGCCCAACTTCATTCTTTTGCATGTGTTTGTCCAGTTGTCCCTGTGCCATTTGTTGAAAAGACTATTCTTTCCCCTATTAAATTTTCTCGGCATTCTTGTCAAAAAATCAGTTGACCATAAATGTATTTGTTTTTATATGGTTGAAAATCAGGGGGGTGCATGTGGCTCAAATGGTTGGGCGTCCATCTCCCATATGGAGGGACCTGGGTTCAATCTCCGGGACCTCCCGGTAAGAAAAAAAAAAAAAAAAAAAAAAAGAAAATCAGTTGACCATATGCATGTATTAGCTATTCAAAAATTTAAAGTTTATTTATTTATTTATTTATTTTTAATTTATTTTTATTGTGGGTAAAAATCAAAATTCTCACAATACATACAAACATTTGCAAAATGATATATAAATATATATGCATATATGTGTATTTGCTTACAAAAATGTTATTTATATATATATATACATATATTTTAAGAGGTGCTTATATTACCCAAAATATTACACGGAACCCACTGGGATTCCCATGTTGCCCACCTCCCACACCTCCCACCACATCCCACACAAACATCTCCCACAAGTGTGGCCCACCACCCTCAATGAACTTACACATCCTGGAGCCTTGCCACCAACCATAGACTTGTCTCTTCCTGTAATCTCTTGGAGACATTCCCTGTCACACCCAGCACCACAGACCTCTTAGCACTCAAGGCAGGCTTCCCGGTTCAGAGTTTGGCCCACGTTAGCCCATTGGCCATCCCTTTTCAACAGTGTCACAACCTTGCTGAAGAGGTGGGTAGGAGATCTAGTCCTGCCACATGACAAGATGAAGGAACCTAGACAAAGGGAAGACAGGCTGGGGCTTGTGCTCCTTACTCCTTTCTATACAAATATTTTATTGTATTTTTGCACTTTGTTTTAGTATTCTAGATGCATGTTTACCAGCTATGACTTCAGGAAACAATGCTCCCCTGTGACCCACATTTCTTATTGATTACTTAGACTAGGGTAAGGAAGAGAGAGTAATGACCTATAAACTGCCTTCAAATGTTTGAGGGGTTAGGACATCTGAAAGAGATGATAAGCTAGCTGCTCGCCATCTCCACTGTGAATTAATTACAACAGGAGAGGTGGGACATTTGATACCCAGTCAGGAAGATAGCATCTGACTTAAGAAAAGGCGCCAGGATGTTTGGTGTGAATTTCGGCCACTCTGTAGAGTGTTCAGGGACCTGCCCACGCCCCTGCTTCTTTCACTGTGTCTCCCATCCCCTCCAGTTTCATCTATTGCTGGGCTGATAGCAGAGGAACCTATCGTGGCATGTAGCTACAGAGTGTTTGCATCAAAGTGGATTCTCAGGGAAAACAAGAGAAGTAGCAGTGTTAACCTGCAGGTATTCACATCTTGTTCTGATACAGAATGGCAGCTGGGGTTCCTTCGCCTACTTGAGCAGCGGTGGGTGCTCTGTAGTCATATTCTGTATGACTTGAGGCTTCCAGAGGAAGGATAAATCGGCAAGCATTTCAGGACGGGAAGTCTCGGCTCAAACCTATTGTAAACAACCCTGCCCAGCAACTAGGACAACAGACATTACTTAATAAATTGGGCTTATGAGTATTTTGTTGTTGTTGTTGAGGTACCAGGGCTGGGGATTGAACCTGGGACCTCTTATGTGGGAAGGTGGCACTCAACCACTGAGCTATATCGACTCCCCTGAGTTGGTTTTCCATTTGCTTGTTGTTTGCTTTTTTTGTTTTGCACCTGGGATTAAATATGGGACCTCCCAAGTGGGAAGCAGGCGTTCAACTGCTTGAACCACATTTGCTTCCTATAACAGTTCTAAAGAATTCTCCTTCAAATAAGCTTCTTTTCCACTTCCATTGTCCACCACAATTCCTGTTGGCCCAATCCGAATTTGACCCATATCCCATTCAGAGATGCCATTCCTTCAAATAGTGTTAGGATTTGGAATGAGGCCGGGTCATTTTTAGTCTGGCAATTTGTTGCCTAGCGTCCCAAAAAGCATGGCTCATTAAGCACTAGGGAGGTAGTAGTGCTAGGGACCTTTGGGGGCTAGGTCTGTCAAGTATTTTAATGACAAGGAACCAAGTGTCAAAGGAAATACCTCAAATCTAAATGTCTGCAGAGCCTTCCTATCATCATGGACTTACCCTTTGAGTGCTTGTTAGGAAATGTGCAAAGGTCCATTGATCTCATTGAGATAACCATCCTGCTTGGTATTAATTTTCAAACTTCCAGGACTGTTTGTACTATGCTATGCCACGTGAACTTCACTTAGAAGTTAAAGTCTTGTCCTAGCCATTTACAATTTCTTATCATTACCATTATCCTTGCCCTGAGCTCTCAAAGCTGAAAAGACATGGCCTTTGATCTTTAGGAGCTCATCCATTCTTTTCACAAACATTTATGAAGAACATGCTATGTGCAAGGAGCTGTGATAAGCTCTGGAGATGCAAAGATGAATAAGAAACTCAGTCTAGATAAATAAGCCCATCATTCCAAAGCCATATGGAAAGTACTGGGCTAGAGGTCTGTGCCAGAGCTAAGAAAGTATGAGTAGGGCAGCAGATCTGGCACACCTAAGTAATCTCTTTTTTTTTTTTTTAATTTTTATTGTGGGTAAAAATAAAAATTCTCATAATACATACAAACATTTGCAAAATGATATATAAATATACATGCATATATGTGTATTTGCTTACAAAAATGTTATTTATTTATATATATATATATATATATATACATATATTTTAAGAGGTGCTTAGATTACCCAAAATATTACACGGAACCCACTGGGATTCCCATGTTGCCCACGTGGCCTAAGTAATCTTTAAAGGAGGACAATGCTTAAGTTTCCCCCCATGTTCTTGTATACCTGACCTCCAAACTTAGAACCGAATCTTTTCCTCCCAGATTGCACTTTAGCTTATCCAAGGGATGCTGAGTTTTTAGTAGGACATATTTATTTATTTATTGAGGTACTGGGGTCGGGGATTGCATCTGGGACCTCGTATGTGGGAAGCCGGCGCTCAACCCCTGAGGCACATCGGCTCCTCTGAGTTGGTTTTCTCATTTTTTTGCTTGTTGTTGTTTTTTTTTTTTTTTTTTTTTACCGGGAGGTCCCGGGGATCGAACCCGGGTCCCTCCATATGGGAGACGGACGCCCAAGCAGTTGAGCCACATCCGCCCCCTGTTGTTTTTGTTTTTTAAGAGGTAACGAGAACTGAATCCAGGACCTCCCATGTGGGAAGCAGGTGCTCAACCACTTGAACCACATCTGCTCCTCCAGAACAGACATTTAAAAAAAATCAAGAATGGGAAGTGGATGTGGCTCAAGTGACTGGGCTCCCATTTACTATGTAGGAGGTCCAGGGTTCGAGGCAGACTGGCCCGCATGGAGAGCTGGTGCAGCAAGATGACACAACAAAAAGAGACACAGAGGAGAGACAATAAGAGATGCAGCAGACCAGGGAGCTGAGGTGGCCAAGAGATTAAGCACCTTTTTCCCACTCCAGAAGGTCCCACGATTGGTTCCCATGGCCACTTAAAGATAAGACAAGCAGACACAGAAGAACGCACAGTGAATGGACACAGAGAGCAGACAAGGATGGGGTGGGGATAAATAAATAAATAAATAGATAGATAAATAAATCTTTTTTAAAAATCAAGGATGTATGTAAAAATTTGCCAGATGAAAATCAAAACTGCCAATCAAAATATACCTTATTCTATTATTTAGTTCCCAAAAAGCAGTATGCTTCTTATGAGTATCTATATGATAAACTCCTATGACATACACAGATTTGGTAAGCTTTCTGTAGAATGCAAAGGAAATTAGACAATCTGTTGTTTTTTGATTTTCATTTTGCTTTGGCTGCCAGTGAACACAGTTAAATGTAATGCTCAATTATATCTCTTGTTTTTTTTTTTTTTTTTTTCTATGATATAATGCTATATGTAAAAAAAAATGATACTTGTACAAGGCCATTCATTGTGACATTGTTTTAATGGCCAAGGACTGGAAACAACCTAAATGCCCATCATTAGAGGACTGGTTAAGTAAATTATAGTACAGCCAATAACAAAATACTCTGTAGCTGTTAAAAAATATAAGGCAGTTCTATGTGTACTCTCCAGAACTATTCACTGAAGAAAGCAATGTGTGGAACATCTGCAAGAATGCAAATGTATGTGTATGTGTGTACTGCTTCCTATGCTCAGAATAATATATAGAATAGTAGACTATCTTTAGAAGAATACCTAAGAAACTGGTTACAGTGGTTGTCTCTGGAAAGAAACCTGAAAAGCCAGGTTTCTCCCTGGTGGAGGTCAGGGATAGAAGGAAGACTATCTTTTTACCATACACGCTTTCTAACTTTTGAATTTTGTAACACGAGCATATTTTTTTTTTTTTTTTTCAGAAAATTACTTACAGAAACATTTAAAATTAAAAAAAAAAAAAATTTTCAATACCCAGTGTAGGAAACATTTTATTGAAGATTCCTGGAGTAAATAGCTCCCCCTTCACTCTATATTGGATTCATTTCCCAGTCCTTGAAAGGCTTTGAGAAGTTATTGTCTCTCCTCAAACTGTATGCAAATTTTCCACCTTCATTTTACAGGGCATTACTTTCATTAGATTATTAAAAGTAACTATGATTACAATGTGTGTTTTTTATTTTATTTATTTATTTAACAATTTACATAGTCCAAAAATCAAAATAATAGAAGCTGTCACCTGTCTACTTACTTTACAGGTCAACACTGAGCTCCATCAAAACAATATAAAAGGTCTTTAAAGCCGGATGCTTTCCAATCAGGGTTTTTTTGTTTGTTTGTCTGTTTTTTTTAATTTGGCGCTGTTGTATCGGATATATCCTTTTATTAGCAGCTTTTGAGATATAGGCTGGGTATAAAGTATAAATAAATAGAAACAGATATTAAAATTAAAAACAAAAATTAAGGGAGATTAGGAGGGCTGTCAGTACAATAAGACCTTAACCCTGGGACAGGGCAGCTGTGGTTCACACCACAAGGCAGGATACTGATGCCCTCCATATTTGAGTTATGGAAAGAGGGCATTGCCAAAACAGAGCTGATCAGGGGCTGATTATATAAGTTTGACTTTGGACACCTCCGCTCCACGTAAACATTTTCAGGCAAAGGGAAAAACAACTTTATCTTCTGGTGTGGGACGGTACCTTCAGCTACAGGAGTAGCAGATCTATCTGCTGATATCTGACTTGATTAGCAGCAATAAAACTTTTCTTAACATGCTATTTATTCTTTGGCGAAACCATTATGCCCATATGCCATCTGAGATATTTATCTAGGTAGCTGCCTCCTCTAAGCTATACAATCGTATCATTCTGCTGAATATTTTATGCCAAAGCATGTGCCTCTCTATATGCTCGCATACATGTTTTCAGTTTTACATGCACAGAGTAATAAAGGTTATTAAGCGGACTTCAAAGAGTTGACCCATGGATCTTCACCCACAGAAGTTTTACATCAAGTCTGCCAGGGGTAAACTTGCTCAAGTTAGAAATTTTGGCAAGTAGGATGACATGATCCTGTACTTAGATAATCCTGAAGTATCCACGACAAAGCTACTTGAATAATAAATGAGTTCAGCAAAGTGGCAGGATACAAGATCAACACGCAAAAATCAGTAATGTTTTTGTACACTAGTACTGAACAATCAGAGGAGGAAATCAGGAGGAAAATTCCATTTTCAATAGCAACAAAAAGACTCAAATACCTAGGAGTTAGTTTAACCAAGGAAGTACAGGACCTATATGCAGAAAACTACAAA